>JAOPSE010000014.1:19498381-19500881 GCA_029449295.1 Zea luxurians | reverse complement strand
TCCGAAGCTGGAGGCTAGCCTCTGCGCGATGACAAAGGACGATCTTGCGGACAGCCTTGCGTATAATAGCCTGAAGGTACGAGATCTGCGCATTTGGAAACTTTATGATTTGAAATCTATTGCTTTATTCTTATACTAACTTTTTTACATATAGGGTTTAATACTAAGCAACGCGCTGAGAGCGCAAAAGAATGCCGAAGACGAGAGCTATGAAATTGCTTTCAACAACCTTCGAACAGAGGTTATCAAACTAAGGAACGAAGCCCTGGAAAAGGACAAAATTCTAGTTACATTGGTGGATAAAATAAAGGAGAACGAAGCTGCGTCTAAAGCACAAGTTGCAGCTCAAAAGCACGAGATTGATGATCTTCAGAAGCAATTAGCCCGGGCTAAAGAAGAACGCATACTTGAAGAAACGAAGCGAGAACTTAGCGACCAATGGGCAAATCATTTAGAAGGAACTGTCGAAGAGCTTCGTTCGTCCAAGAAAAGATGCTATAACAAATCTATGGAGTGTGTTAAGAAAATGAAAGCTAGCTTCGCCAGTGTTGGCGCATTTTCGAGTGAAGAAAATTTTACAAGAGGCAACCCCGAAGGTCCCATTGAATGGATTAATCACGAAGCTGAGGCCTTTGAGGAAATTTTAAATAGTCGTGGAGACATATGCGCTTTTTCGGGTGCCAGGGGGATTGCCACCATCTTAGAAAGGAAAGGCTGCGAACATGTAAAAATTTTAGCACAATCTGAAACAGCCTTGTCCTTCGAAGATGCTAAAGACCCTTCAGCTGAAGCTAGCATAGTTGGTGGAAAATTTTTCACCGATATCTGGGATAATGGTGGCCGAGAAATGGCCCGAGAAATTATCCAAAAAAGTGAAAAAGGTATCCACGATGCTAGAAAAGTGGCTGAGGCTGCTGAGAAAAGCGCAGAGCCCGAAGGGCAAATAGGTATTAACTAATGGTTTTTATTGTGTTGTAATTTTTGATTTCAAACTTCGTTCGCCAATTGTAATAGCAATGTAGCCGTATCGTGTCCTCCCTCAGATCCTGCTAAAACACCTCCGGGCCCTCACCCGAAGGACGACGATGAAATCAAAAAGATGGCCGAAGCTATCATGGATCAAGTTGTCAATCAACTCCTGAACGAAGCTGCGGAAGTAGTACTTAGGGAAGACTAGGTGCCATTGCAAAAACATCTGAAATGTAATATGTGTAATATCTTATAACCCTGAATGTAATGTACTTGTTTTTTATGGTTCAATTCTTTACGATGCATGAAATTTTACATACATACCGTTTTTGAGTCTTTGACGAAAAAAACACCTTCCCTTCTTTTCATGCTTCATGAAGAAGAATTTTCATTTATCACAACGATATCCATAGTGCTCTGATGAAGAATATCCAAGCTTCGTGAAAATATTTTCCGAAGCTACACTCTGAAGATCAATATTGTATCTCCTTGTGACAGCATGATTTTCCCTTTTTCAAACCATTTTTCCGAAGATCGATATTGTGCCCCCTTCTTGTGCCATATGCAGCATGATGTATGATGCTTATGCTTATGCGAAATGATGTGATGATGTTATGTTATGTAAAATGATATTTATTCCGAAGATACACGCACATCCCTGCAATAAAACACATAATGTTTTTAAATCAGCGTTGACTTTTCGCTGTAAGCCTCCCTTAGGAGCTTCTTCGCCTTTTACTTCAGCGGAATCAGCGTTTATTTTTCGCTGTAAGCCTCCCTTAGGAGCTTCTTCGCCTTTTACTTTCGGCGGTATTCGCGTTGACTTTTCGCGCTTCGCCTTTTACTTAGGCGGTATCAGCGTTTATTTTTCGCTGTAAGCTCTGCATTCCCTTTGGAACGACTTCTGAGCAGAAAACTTACACTGCGCTCCCTTTGGAACGGCTTTTTGTAACTTCAGCAAACTTACTCTGCGTTCCTCAGAACAACTTTTTGTTGCTTTAAAAAATTCATATCGTACCTTTTAAAATAAATCTTTGATAATTCGAAGGTCCTCCTTGCTATCGCAAATCTTTAAGCTTTAATAACTTAAGCCTGTGGAGAAGACATATTTTCCTTGTGGCTGACAACGAAACTATTACTTGAGATTTAAAAAGTGTCCTTTATTACACAGAAAATAAAACTGAATGGAAAAGACTACTATCAAGGTAGGATATTTGTCAATAAATGTGCTTCGATTCTGGCACAGTGCTATTGACTGTGCGAGCTTCGGACTGTTCTCTGAAGTCCCTTTGATGTTGAGCATATTGGCCCCCTTCTGGCTGCTGGCCTTGTTGCAGCGGTGGTGGAGGCGGAGGCTGTTGCCAGGAAGCTTGAGGTTGACTCGCCGAAGCAACAGAAACTGCAGGGTGATTGCCTACATATTCTGGGATGTAAGGCGAATGATACGAAGCAGTGTGCATAATCTGCTTCGGCTGACCCTGTTGTGCTGCAGCTTCGGCTATCTCCTTTTGCTTCTGGATGGTAACATGGC
>JAOPSE010000014.1:19310881-19493381 GCA_029449295.1 Zea luxurians | reverse complement strand
TGGGATGCCACAACGTGGAGTAGGCAAGTGTTGTACTTGGCCAAACCACGGGATAAATCCTCGTGTCTCTTGTGCTTGTTCTCACTGTGTCTATTGTTCTTCACAAGAGCTCTCCTTAGCCACTTGATTTTATTGTGCTAACTCCTAATCAAGTTTTGTGGCTTTAAGTTTCAAGTTTTTACAGGATCACCTATTCGCCCCCCCTCTGGGTGCTCTTAGGAACCTCCCAAGGTATTAGGCCCACCTACAGTTGTCCTTGTCTAGGGGACCTTGGACAACCCTGTAGATGCACATAATCACTCGACAAGTTCGGTAACTGTATCCTCATCAATACGTCCAAGAGCGCTTTACCCGTCACGCAGATATTACATCACATGGGAGGAAAGAATAAGCGGAAGCAAATTACATTAACTTAATTTACATTCATCAAATATATATAGAGAGAGTATTATTATTACAATACTAGGGTATTAAGAGTGCTTAAAGTATTATTACAGACCAGGGAGGCAAAACACCCTCTCGCACACACAAATTTATCGTTTTCAAAGTGGAAGGCAAACATCCTCCCGCGACCAACTTCACTGCTAGGGCTCTTCCTTGGGTACCACCTTTGAACAGAAACAGCAAAACTCTGTTGTTTCCTCACCTACAACAACATGGGTTCGAAAACCCTGAGTACGGAGTGTACTTTCGCAAGTCTTACCCGACAAAAGAAAAGACTCTCAAGGATATGCTGGTTTGAGGGAGTCAAGTTAGGGCTATTTAAGAATCAAAGACTCTGTTTGCAGAAATTCTTACTAACAGTGGATCCTTAAAAATCTAGTTTTATTACCAGGTTAGGTCATTACCTGTATCTAGAGTTCTTTCTACCATAGTTCAAGCACTTGGCCTATACTAGCTGTCTTTTATCAACCCTTCATTTCACTGGATTGCTACATGTAGGGCAGTGACCAAGTCTTCATATCCGAGAAGTAACGGCGATCCGAATTGATTAATACCCAGCTAGGGATCTCCAACCACACGACATATGTAGCACTTAACCCTTGCATATGTCAACTCGCCACTGGGGTTCTCAAGACCAGACCGAGTTCACGCCAACCGAGAGCAGAGATACACCACCATCCAGTCTCTTGCCACGGAGGGTACACGCTACTCTCGCCATCTCTCCACTCCCATTGCGTGTTGGCCTTTCTGGTACTGGTCTGCCCGAGGCAAAGCTTACCCATGACGAGGCATGTGGCCAGTTAAAAGGTCCTCAATCATCAAGCCTACATCGACACGGTCCTTAATCGTCTCAAACGGAGACACTACACTGAGACTTCCTTCTCATGCAAGTCACCCACCCGGTCTCGTCTTTATCATTTACAATCCCAAAGTTTGGTACCTGACAGTGGTACATCTTTTCTGATGTTGAACCCATCATGGCCATGATGGATCCACCATCAAATCTTTTTCTTTGAAAACGCCCTTCCCACATGAAACATCATCTTTGCTTAAAACAAATCATTTTGTTTTCTAAGGCAAAACTAAGCACCAGAAAACTTTTAAGAAAAACAGGTATCAAGGAAGGGTAAATAGTTCCAAGGATAGAAATGCAACAATGGGTTTAACACTCAACTCCTATCACCTAATGCATCATTCAAGTGATAAAGAGTTTAAAATCACAAGGAAAAGGTAAATGCACCGGGGCTTGCCTTGTGTTGTAGGGGATTCGAGATCTGTTCCAAAGATATCAAAATAAAAACTATTCCCGGCAGGTGGAGTCTCAGCTGCTGGTGTAGTTTCCTCTTCTTCGACAATTACTTCTTCTTCGTTTTCTATACATAACCATATATATACATGAATGCTCATGTGATGCTATCAATATGCAGTTATAATAGAGATACATCAAGTTGTATCTTGAATAAAACTTTTCTTCACGGTACACCTGGGTAACTAGGGTTTTTAGAGTCAGTACTCTATTAGGATAAGGCAATTATTACCTTAGAAAGCTAGGGTTTTGGGTTTGGGGATCAAACAATGTCCAAAACATATCAAACTTCACCCAAGGGTTCTAATTATCATATTAAGCTTGCCCAAAAAGTTTTATGATTTTTTGAGCAATCAAGTAATTTCTAAAATTCCAGAAGTCTAGGTTTAGGTCTTCTTAAATGTTGAATAATTCATGGTTGGGATTAAAAATCTTGGAACTATTTTTATTAAATACTAGTGGAGTTTAGGAGTCTAGTAAAATTGGTCCCATATTTTTATCATTTTTCTAGAATTTTCTATAAATTTCCTAAGCCTAGTAGAAAAAGAAAAGGGAAAATGATGAACAGTGATGGGCTGAAACCAGCCTGAACCGGCCCATGCCCAGGCGAAACACGCCCGCGCGCGCCCGTGATGTTCATTTTGCGCAGAGGACCTTGGCTGTTTAAATAACCTGTTAAGAACCCTTGGCCACTATTCACTGTTTATCTGACAATCACAGTTAGGTCCCTGAACTTCTGTTTCTTCACAACGACAGGTCCCCGATGATGAACGCCGGTGAGTACGCCCTCCGGCGAACCTGTACCGGCCAAGACACTTAATGACCAGAGCCCTAGCTTGGCCGACACCTAATTCCGCCCTCGGCGACACTAGTCCCTCCCTTAATTACACGAATCCTGCCCGAAGTTCGTCTATCCACGGCGGCGACGAATACTAGAGACAAATCATGGTGTTCTAGGCGATTCAATGCGGTCTAGCTCAATCAAACGGGTCTACGAGCAACAGGAAACTTGAGGGAGGCTAGAACATCACACAGAAAGGCATGAACTAACCTATAGATGGCTAGCCACGGCGAGATGTCTCACGGTGGTGTTCCAACCGATTTGGGGGAAATACGAAATTGGGAGGCTCTGGTGAACGATCAGAGGCGAGAGCTAGTGCTTTGGATGCGTAATAACCTAGAGGAGCTCACTGGGGCATCAATTTATGGAGTCCATCGGAGGTGGCGCTCAATTTGGAGAAGGCGCGCTGGCAGCCGGAGAGAGGGGAGGTTCACTAGTGCGAGCTGTCGTGGCTTTCACCGGGGCAGTGTCTCAGGCGATGAACCAGCTACCTAAGGCGGTTTATTGCGACGTGGTAAAGCTTTGAGGCATGTAGCATTCGCGTGGCAGGCGGCAAACTTCGGCGAGGTTACCTGGACCGGCCGCAAGGCAACTAGGTATGGGGTCGGCTCCTGGTCTCATCCACAGTGAAGATCTTTTTCACCCCGAGTCGTTATCCGCACGCCTACGGGCACGAATCGCAACGCGAATCTAGGCGTGGGGTCACCGGCGGTGAGGTGCACTGCACCTGAAGATCTTCTTCAGTACTGTACCATCAGAACTCCATTCAGAGCGCTTGACAGAGCATTTTCAGGAGTGATTTTCACAAATTTTTATGTGGCAACCCTCTAATTTGTCTGTAGCAAAATTAATCTCCTAAAAACCAGATTTGATTTTGTTATAGCAACCATTATCAAACATCCACTAGAGCTTACTCAAAATCGCCCCCAAAGTCTGTCCCAGTTCACTATCAGTCAAAGTCCAGCTTTAGGGTTGTGTGACAGCCTAGACTTCAGGTCCATTTATCTCCGAATTTTGCATGTCACCAATGCTTAATCACTTGAGCAAAGTTATACTCCTATCATAGCTTTACAAATTTGATGTGTTGACCTAGGGAAAATCCTTGTAAATTTAGAGATATAGAGCTCCAAAGTTGACTCAATTTCACTGATTTCAAACTTAGCTACATAGTGTTCATGTGACCCTTTAGCAAATAAGTACAAATTTCATCATTCAACTTGAAAATTCTCCAATGTGAAAGTTACTTCGTTTGTGATGTTTTATCACTTTGATATTTGCTCTTTGGTCCAAAAGTGCATAGATTTTACATTTACCCCCTAGGGTTCCAATTAGGGTTTTCTATGGTTTGTCTTTAGGGTTTGGGCACACAAGGGTTTTTGTGCCACTAAAGTTCATCAAATTTTATATCTTGTACACATTCCTAATGGCTTTTGAGACTTCCACTCATTTTGGCTTCATTTTCATCGAGAGATCTTAATTGTAGGGTTAAGTACCCTACCCTAAGGTTAAGCACTCTTCAAGTCATATCATCACAACTTGTTTGAAAATTTTACCTAGTGAATGCATTCTAGGTGTGACAAACAACATGAAATGTCAATGCACATGATTTTATGCTCAAGTTTTAGTGCCAGTAACACCAGGGGTGTTACAACCTACTCTGGCCCGAAGCTAGCAGCCAGAAGGGCACCAACACGCTCAACATCAGCGTGATTTTCGGGAGGAGTCCGAAGCTCGCACAATCAATAGCACTGTGCCTAAATCCAAGCACATCTACTGAAGAATATCCTACCTTTGGTGCATCTTTATCTTTTCTGCCGTTTTATTTTTCTTGTATGAAAAACAATTCACGAAGGATCGAATTCTGGTTTCTTGTAATAATATTGTACTTATATCGTCAAGTGGAATGTTTCCTCGTAACAAGACTCCGAAGCTACAAAAGTCGTTCCTAACGAGGCGCAGAGTAAGTTTCAAAGCTCAAAAGTCGTTCCTAAGGGGGCGCAGAGTAAGTTCTGAAGCTCAAAAGTTGTTCCTAAGGGAATGTAGAGCCAAAATACCACTGAAATAGAAGGTGAAGAAGCTCCAAAGTCGTTCCTAAGGGGATACAGAGCTTAAATGCCACCGAAATAGAAGGTGAAGAAGCTCCAAAGTTGTTCCTAAGGGGATGGAGAGCTTAAATGCCACCGACATAGAAGGTGAAGAGACTCCAAAGTCGTTCCTAAGGGGATGCAGAGTCTGAGAGTGTTTCTGTGTGGATATGTGTGTTTGGCATAAACATCATGCTGCGTCATATCATCGCATCATCCTGCATAGCATTACATCATACATCATGTCGCATCAAAAGCAAGAATCGAGCATGAAGCAAACCTTCGGTAGTTACATGATGAATGAAAGTGTGCTGGAGCATGAAGCAAACCTTCAGCAATTACAATCTTGTCAGGAAAATTTTTGTCGACAACAATATCATACAATAGCTTTGTTATAGAAGGGCTCTTTTCTTTACGAAGCATGAAAAGAAGGGAAGGTGTTTTTTCGCCGAAGGCTCAAAAATGGTATGTACGCAAATTTCATGCATCGCAAAGAAATATATTACATTAAAATACACATAGATATACAATGTTTAACTTGTACGCATATTACATCACACAAATGTTGAACTTTCTAGCTACACAAAAGTCTAGTCTTCCTTCAAAATATTCTCAGCATCTTTGTTCAGAAGTTTGTTGACAGCTTCGTCAACAGCTTCTTCAGCAATTCTTATAGTTTCCAGTGCCGCCTTCATTGCTAGATCAGCTTCGGGATCATAGGGCTCAGGTGGCGGAGAAAGTTTAGCTACAGTAAAAGTAATAAGTTGTTAATCTGAAGCTAGAAAAAATACTAAAGCCTTGAAACAGTTAAAATACCTATGCTGCCTTGCGCGCTCGACAACCTCTTCAGCTCGCTTGGCTTTTTCTCAAGCTTTATGAGTTTCTTTCTCATTCTTCTTCATAGCTTCAGCGGCCAATTCTCGGCCGCCTTCCATCCAAATGTTGGAGTAAAATTTCCCTCCCAACAGAGTCGCCTCAGCCGAAGGATCCTTCGTGTTGTCCACAGTGAAGATAGCTTCCGTCTGGGTTGTAGCTTTAACATGTTCACAGCCAGATTTTTCCAAAATTGCTGCAACCACTCTAGCAGTAGCAAAAGCGCAAAAATCACCACGGTCGTTGAGGATCTCTTTAAAAGCTTCAGCGTCTTCACCAATCCATTTGATAATCCCTTCGGATCGCCTCTAATAAATTTTTGCTCCTATGGGTAAGCACCCACCTTTGCAAAACTATCTTTCAGCTTCTGGGCACAATCCAAGGATTTTTCGTAATATCTTTCTTTTGATTCCCGAAGCTCGTCTACATTCTTTTGCAATCTTATGCTCGTCCACTCGCTTATTTCCTGCTTTGCCTTAGCCACATCGAAATCTTCATTCTTCTCGACAAGCTTTTTCTTTAAATCTTCAATTTTGGCTCTATGAGCTCCGGACTACACGGCAAGATTGGCTTCACTAGCATTGACTCTTTCCACCAAGGAAAGCAGAATTTTGTCCTTCTCTGCAGCTTCATTTCTCAGTCTGATAACCTCTGACCGAAGGTTGCTAAGGGCTATCTAGCAACTTTCATCCTCAGCATTTTTCTGTACTCTCAAAGCGTTGCTCAGAATTAAGCCCTGCAAAAAGAAGGGAGACAAAGGATCAGCACAAGAATAAAAGGCAAAAAATAATCTGTTTATAAGTCTATAACTTTTGTACCTTCAGACTATTGTACGCAAGGCTATCTGCGAGTTCATCCCTCAACATAGTAGAAAGGCCAACTTTAAGCTACGGAAATCCCACGTTTTTCGCCATCTCCCGGCAGACAAATATTTCCTTGTTGTCCGAGAGACAGTATAGAAAATCATCTTCCTCGGTGCCATTATACACCAAGGCCCCCTTCGGGTACTTCAATTCTTGGGCGTAGTGTTTGGCTTCCGCAATTTCTTCTTCAGACAACCTTTTACCCGAAGCATGTCGAATAATAAAGTCAAGTTCTTCAGAAGGTGCTTCGGGAGTAGGAGATTCGAACTTCTTGGGCACGTCTTCTTTCTCTAGAACAAGGCCAGCGCCTGAAGATCCTTGCTCAGTCCTCTGCTCAGTTCCAGTAGGCTCTGCTTCAGTGGGCACTGAGGGCCCAGCTTTGGGTTCAGCACGAGCTGTAGCAGCTTTGGCAGTCTCCTTTGTAGGAGCTGGAGTTGATGCCCTTGTCGACTCTAGGACGGCTTCCAGTACGCTAGCCATCCTCCTCCTATTGGGAGTTATTGCGGGAGCTTTCGATACCTTTGGCAATTCTGGCTCCGCGAGTGGGCTCAAGATTTTTGGCAGCCTTGTCGTTTCCCCTAGCTCTGGCTCTTTGGCCGCCTTTCCTTTAGCTTCGGCAGCATGTTTCGGCGCTTCAGCTGACCCGATTGTAGGAACCTTTGGCGCTTCGGCAGGGCTAAGCTGTCCTAGCTCAGCGATGGAAGATGTTCCTTCAGCAAGATTCGGCACTATGGCTGTATCAATGTATCGAGACCTGTGCGTCAAAACCTTGATCTTTTTGCCCTTCGGCGCGGCAGAAATGGCCGAAATAGCAATTTTTCTCTTTTTTCCCTGCTTTCGCGAGGGATAGCTATAATCTGGATATACAAAACCAATAATGTCAAAGACTCTATTCAACCTTTTCTTGCCTCGTCCTTCGAAGGCCAAGGTCATTGCATCATCTTCGGCCCTTGTGTAGGCCCCAAGCAATTCGTCACTTGTCGCCTCAATACTGCTCAGCCACTCATCGTTTGGCTCATCAAACTCACCTCTGTATCTGAAGGTATATTTTAGATAGAATAGGCCACCCTGACTAGACCCGGCAGCAGCTTCCTTCGGCATCTCCCAATCACTCACGAGCGGCCATACTTTGTAGGCGATGTGCTCTTGAACCAAGTCTCTTGTGCCAATAAAAGTGCACACATTGTTGAAACTCATCTGGCATGCTTCTATATCATTCCCAAGAGCAGTGGCCGGCCTTCTGATGCCGAAGCAAGACCAAATGGGGCGTTGAATAATCCCTTTTATATCTTCCCTCTCAACCAAGTTATTCTTCACATAAAACCATTCTTCCATCCAGGCACCTGGCCACCTCTTTCGAAATGTTGGAACTGGATAGATCACATCAGAGTGGGGCACGAAGCCATAACAACCAAAATTATTGTGATACTGCTCCTTCCTAGTAGCCTTCATCTCATACAATAGCTCGTGCATGTTACAAAAGCATTTCGCGCTTGGCTCTAGCCCTTGGCTCCTCACGGCCCAAACAAAACCCCCATCCTGATGATGGCTTTGGGGGTAATCTGATGAAGGAAAATTTCAAAGGTCTTCAGCACTTCAACCAGCAATTTGCTTAACGGGAACCGAAGCCCTGCTTTCATAAAGCTCCTATAAACAACCACTTCATCATCTTCGGGAGCAGGGGCAATGTTGTCCCCTCTAGCTCTCACAATGGAAATATCTTGGAAATATCTCCCTTTCATAGCATCAATTTGACTCTGCTTAGTGGATGATTTTCCGAAGATGGTGTGACTCGGCCGCCAGGGCCGATTTTCAACATCTTCATCTTCACTTTCCACATCAAAGCTTCTGCTGTTGTTAGAATCTTCAGACAAACCAGCTAGCATTTCATTTGTAATCTTCTCTGTGTTTGTCTTCTCCATGGCCTCGTAAAAACTAGCTAGAGCAGGATCAACAACCTTCTTCTCTTCAGCCACTTGGCGAGCACTTGTGCAAATGCCAAGGTCATGAATCAAGCGAAATCTGACATAGCAAGAAATTCAAGCTTGAAAGAATAGCACAAGCATTTCAGATGGCACATCAAATGCTTTCACTGCGTGCTCCTATTTATACGCCCAGTGCATTGCAACTTGGCGGGTCCTACATGTCATTGACCTTCGCTATTCTAGCGAAGGGAAGGTGTTTTTTCGGACCTTCGGTTGAAGGCCTTCGTTCACATCGTAGTCTGAATTTGTTAAGCGCAAAAACAAATTAATATTGCGAGGGGCTACTGTTGGGGCCTTCCTCTTCCGATGGTCCTCAAAAACTTAACTAACATGTTTTTTAGTATATCAGACTGTTACAGGTGGCTTCAGCTTGGAGATGAAGGTGTGCATGGTATGAAGGTGTGGTATGAAGGAAGGACAATCTAGATCCGAAGATGTGGCTGAAGAAGCTTCGACTTAGCACGATGATGATGGTGAAAGGCGAAACCGACTTAAAGGAGAAAAGACTACTTAGTCCTCGATAGCTTGCCTAATGGTCAATAGTAAATGTCAGGGACATGAATGTAATTTTGTCCAGGCTGCGTCCTGTGCCTATAAATAGATGAACAGTAACATCGTACAGTTCACGCTGACTTGTAATCACTCTTGCGTCACTCCCGCCCTTTTACCTTCTGTAGAGCCGAAGGTACAAATGTAATATAAATATTATTGATGTTTATCCATGTTTATAAAATAAGAATATAAATAATCCAATAATTTAAAATGATTGTTTATATTCTTTTTGTGTTCCATAAGTCTTTGTTTACATCTTTGCTCACTGATATGATGAAGGTATGCCTTTCACGACCTTCATCTAAAAGATCATTATATCCCAAGGGAGATAATGCTTCGAAGGACGAAGGTCTTTAATCGTTAACAATTGTGTTGCTTTGTTCTTGGTGTATAGCATCCGAGAACAAGGACCAACATTGGCCTCCACCCACCCATATAGACCGGGGAAGTCAGTGGGACCGGCCCACTCGTGGCCGTGATCTGCACACGGTGGTTACGGAGGTGGTCGTTTTGTGCGCGAAGATGCGGAGGGTCCAGTGTGTCACTGCGTTGGTGGGGCCGCCCGACAGTCAGGGTTGCTGCTCTACACGCTAAGAGTGTCTGACCCAAGGGTCCCACAAGTCGACGTTTCTAGTGCGAGATATGGGCGCGTGACACCGGCTGCCATGTGGGCCCCAACTGTCAGCTGGCGCGCACGTCGCTGGCCACACGCGAGCACCCGCGGGCTGTAGCCGGCAGTAACTGGGCCGGTGGTGAGGATTTCGGCCCACGACACTATTCTATTTTTTCTTTTTCCTTTTTCCTTTACCATTTTTTATTTCAATTTAAATTTGGATTTTGTCATGAGCCTCACATTTGAATGAAGTAACCAAATTCAAATTCTAGTGTAAGAAGAATATATACTTATTTATATATTTATTTTCTATATATAATATCTCCTTTCCTTTCCTCTCTCTTGATTATTTCTCATTTCCAAGTATTCAAGTTAATCATTAACTCTCAAAATTGGAGATTAATTTATTTATATTGATGTGACTACTATTATTATTAAATGCACATACAAATAAAAGCCAATCATGATGCACAATTTAGTGATATGTCCTTTATTGATTATTTACATTCAAATGAAGTGTTCACTAGGGATGGCAACAGATAAACTATCCACGGATAGTGTCTCTAGACATCCATATCCGCTACTTATATCTGATATCCGAACACGTGCCCATTACCCGCTACGAATAAAAACAGTATCCACATCCGTTACCCATGGGTAACGGATATCCGCGGATATATCCGTTTGCCCACTACACATACAACATATTTAAATCCAGCAAATTCAAATATGATATCATATTTGTCAAGTAAATTTAAATATGATAAAAACTCTAGTGACCCCACACGTCAGGTTACTTTAATGGATATTCGGGTATTCGGGTATGGATACTAATTTTTCGTACCCATTTTAAAAATATCCACGGATATCAAATGCTACCCGTATCTATATCCACGGGTACAAGCTCGTACCCAAAACCATGTCCAACGGGTTTTTTATCCATGGCTACACGGATAAATCACATCCAATGCCATCCCTAGTGTTCACATGAGATGATAAATATAGGTCACAAAATATTGAGCTCATCTCTATTTTCACTGTTTACACTTTTGGGTATTACAAATCCTACCCCCCTTAATAGGAATCTCGTCCTCGAGATTTAGGAAGGACTAGGGAAAAGATGGGGAAACTCTATTCAAAGCTCTTCTTCTCTCCCAAGTAGCTTCATCTTCTCCATGGTGACTCCATTGCACCTTACACATTTATATCACTTTATTCCTTGTAACTCGAATCAACGTATCAAGAATCTTGATTGGATACTCCGTGTAAGTCAGATCACCCTAAACACTGAGCTCTTCCATTGGTAGTTGTTCCTTAGCGACACGGAGGCACTTCTTGAGTTGTGACACGTGGAACACATCGTGCACATCAGATAGATGATCAGGTAGCTCGAGTTGATAAGCCATCTCCCCAACTCGCCTAAAGATTATGAAGGGTCCAATAAAGCGAGGGGATAATTTGCCTTTGACTTTGAATCTTCTCATTCCACAAAGTGGTGATACCTTGAGGTATACATCATCACCTTCCTCAAACTCCAGGGGTCTTCTTCGATTATTAGCATAGCTCTTTTGCCTGGCCTATGCTACCCTCGAGTTCTCCCGGATTATACGGACTTGTTCTTCTGCCTCTTGAATAAGTTCAAGCCCAAAGAACTGTTTTTCTCCAATCTGATCCCAGTATAGAGGAGTCCTGCACTTCCTGCCATATAAAGCTTCAAATGGTGACATCTTCAGAATGGCCTGATAACTATTATTATATTAGAGCTCAGCATATGGTAGACTCTTGTCCCAACTTCCTCCATGATGAAGGGCACAAGCTCTCAACATATCTTCTAGTACTTGATTAGTCCTTTTAGTCTGACCATCAGTTTGAGGATGATAGACTGATCTGAAGCTCAACTTTGTATTCATATTCCCATGAAATCTTTTCCAAAATCTGGAGGTAAACTGTGAGCCTCTATCCAAAACGATCTTCTTCGGTACTCCATGTAAACACACAATCCGAACCATGTATAACTCTGCCAACTGAGATCCCTTGTAAGTAGTCTTGACCAGAATGAAGTGAGCTACTTTGGTCAGTCTATCCACAATCACCCATATGAAATCATAACCTTTTGGGGTGCAAGGCAACCCAACAATGAAATCCATACCAATCTCTTCCCACTTCCATTTGAGTACCTTTAGCGGGTGTAGTAGTCTAGCTGGTCTTTGGTGTTCGGCTTTGAATCTTTGACACACATCACACATAGCCACGTGTGCAGCAACATGTCTTTTTAGCCCATACCACCAGTATTTTTGCTTCAAATCTTGGTACATCTTATTGCTACCAGGATGGATAGAGTAATCAAAATCATGGGCTTCCTTCAATATAGTCTCACGGAGGCCGTCGATCTCTGGAACACATATTCGGTTCTTGAACCATATCGTGCCTTGCTCATCCTCCGTGAATTCTAGACCTCTACCTTCAGTAATCAGATCCTTGATCTCTTGGATTTTGGCATCTCCAATCTGACCCTTGCAGATTTCTTGCTCCAAGGTAGGTTCTGCTTCAATAGTAACTTCTTCAGTATGTGCAACTATTCCCAGGTTGAGTCTCCTGAAATCCTCAACAAGCTCATTGGGTAGCTAGTCAACAATAGCTGCATGGACATGTTGAAGGATTACGGGGAGGCTACGCTAGCGCAAAACAAAATTTTCAACCCCATAAAACCAAGAACTACTGCGGTTATAGGTCATGGAATTACCACTAGACGCGTAGAGCAGCGGAAGACGTCTCGATGTAGACGAACGCGTCGAGCACTGTCGTGCAGTCGATGGCGTCCTTCACGTCCTCGCACGGTTCGTCCTAGTGCTCCAGATGCAGCACCTCCGAGGTATCCACACGTACAGGGAGGAAGCGCTGCGTACCGAACTGCTAGGTTCGCGACGGCGGCTTGGCAAGGGCGAGAGGCGAGCGCCTACTCGTTTGCTGGTGGCGAATTAGGGTTCACCTAACCGCGCCCCCGCCCCTCATTATATAGGCGTTATGGTGGGCTTCTGACACCGAGGCCCATCAGTAACCCTAAAGCCCAGTCTAATTTCGGATCTAATCCGAGTTAGGCTTCCTTCCCCTTAAGTGTGTGACCCTATAGGTTCACGTACAAATAGTGTCGGGGACCATAATTAGGGGTACCCTCAAGACTCCTAATTCTCAGCTGGTAACCCCCATCAGCATAAAGCTGCTAAGGCCTGATGGGTGCGATTAAGTCAGGGATCAGTCCATTCGAGCGACTCGATCACGCCTCGCCCAAGCCTAGCCTCGGACAAGGGCAGCCGACCCCGGAGGATTTCCGTCTCGCCCGAGGCCCCTCTCCAATGGCAGACATATTTCCGGCTCGCCCGAGGCCCTGCCTTCGCTAAGAAGCAACCCTGACTAAATCACCGCATCGACCGACCAAGTCGCAGGAGCATTTAATGCAAAGGTGACCTGACACCTTTGTCCTGACGCGCGCCCCCCGGCAGAGCCGAAGTGACCGCCGTCACTTCACCGCTCCACTGACCGGCTTGACAGAAGGACAGCGCCGCCTGCGCCACTCCGACCACAGTGCCACTTGACAGAGTGAGACTGACAGGCAGTCAGGCCCTGCCAAAGGCACCATAAGAAGCTCCGCCCGACCCAGGGCTCGGACTCGGGCTAAGTCCCGGAAGACGGCGAACTCCGCTCCGCCTGACCCAGGGCTCGGACTCGGGCTAAATCCCGGAAGACGGCGAACTCCGCTCCGCCCGACCTAGGGCTCGAACTCGGGCTAAGTCCCGGAAGACGGCGAACTCCGCTCCGCCCGACCCAGGGCTCAGACTCGGGCTAAGTCCCGGAAGACGGCGAACTCCGCTCCGCCCGACCCAGGGCTCGGACTCGGGCTAAGTCCCGGAAGACGGCGAACTCTGCTCCGCCCGACCCAGGGCTCGGACTCGGGCTAAGTCCCGGAAGACGGCAAACTCCGCTTCGCCCGACCCTAGGGCTCGGACTCGGGCTCAGCCCCAGAAGACGACGAACTCCGCTTCGTCCGACCCCAGGGCTCGGACTCCGCCCTAGCCTCTGCCGAACGACCTCCGCCTCGCCCGACCCAGGGGCTCGGACTCGGCCTCGGCCATGGAAGACAGACTCGACCTCGGCTTTAGAGGAGCCTCCACGTCGCCCAACCTAGGGCGCAGGCCAGCCACGTCAATAGGAAGCGCCATCATCACCCTACCCCGAGCTGACTCGGGTCGCAGAGAACAAGGCCGGTGTCCCATCTGGCTAGCTCCACCGGATAGGCAATGATGGCGCCCCGCATGCTCTGTGACGACGACGGCTCTCAGCTCTCTTACGGAAGCAGGAGGACGTCAGCAAGGACTCAACCGCTCCGACAGCTATCCCTCCGCCAGGCTCCGTCGCTCCTCCGACGGCCACGACATCACACCAGCTGGGTGCCAAAATCTCTCCGGCTGCCACATCGGCATGTACTTAGGGCGCTAGCTCTCCCCCGCTAGACACGTAGCACTCTGCTACACCCCCATTGTACACCTGGATCCTCTCCTTACGCCTATAAAAGGAAGGACCAGGGCCCTCTTAGAGAAGGTTGGCCGCGCGGGGACGAGGACGAGACTGGCGCTCTCTTGGGGCCGCTCGCTTCCCTCTCCCGCGTGGACGCTTGTAACCCCCTACTGCAAGCGCACCCGACCTGGGCGCGGGACGAACACGAAGGCCGCGGGATTCCCACCTCTCTCACGCCGGTCTCCGGCCGCCTCGCTCCTTTCCCCCCTTCGCGCTCGCCCCCGCGCTCGACCCATCTAGGCTGGGGCACGCGGTGACACTCACTCGTCGGCCCGAGGGACCCCCCGGTCTCGAAACGCCGACAGTTGGCGCTAGGTAGGGGCCTGCTGCGTGTTGACGAACAGCTTCCCGTCAAGCTCCAGATGGGCAGTCTCCAACAACCTCTCCAACCCGGGACGGTGCTCCGTTTCGGGAGTCTTGAGTTCATGTCCTTCGACGGCAGCTGCAACATGATACTCCTTCCACCGCCGCGCGACAACGACAATGGCGGCCGACAGCCCGCCCGCCAGCGGCGGAATCGACGACGTCTTCCCCGCGTGGTGGAAGAACAACATTCGAGCTCGCCCCGTCCTCTCCCCGCCAACGGAGGAGGAGGCGGGGCAACCAAGGCCAAGCGGGAGGCCGCGCCTCGTCGGCTGTCGAGCGAATCGACGTCCCTAGCGCCCCAACGGGGGGCAGCGTCGGGCGTCGACCTCGCGTTTGAGACGAAGGCGAGCACCGTCTCCCCGCGACACACCAATCCCGAGCAAGCGGACGACGCCAGCACGCTCGCGGAAGGCTTGCTGGGCGTCACCCTCGTACCTGAGATGACGGTGCAGTCAGTCCCCGACGCGACTTCATCGCCGTTCGTCGACCAAAAGGTACCGACCGATTCCCATCCTACGTCATTTAGATTCAGCCTCAACCCGCCTAGCGACCTTGCTTTGGCGGGCACTCTCGTAGAGGCGAGTTCAAACCCTCTGGGGTTTCGCACGCGGTCGCCTTGGGACCGGATGACGGACGTCTCGACCTATGGGCCCTCCGGGTCCGAGGAAGACGACGACCCCAGCATCTGTTGGGATTTCTTTGGACTTGGCAACCCTAGTGCCATGCGGGACTTCATGACCACATGTGACTACTGCCTCTCTGACTGTTCCGATGGTAGCCGCAGCCTCGACGACGAGGACTGCGGTCCAAGCCGCGAATGTTTCCACGTCGATCTAGGGGGTCCCTCCGAAGGCAATCATCTCAGCATGCCGGAGGACGGTGATATCCCTAGGCCGGTGCCCCACGCTGACATCCCGCGGGAGCTAGCTGTGGTCCCCGTTCTGGCGGGGGGTCATGACCCATAGCTCGAGCAAGTCTGCGGGGCACAGGCCAGGCTCGATGAGGGAGCGGGAGCGCTCGAGCCGATCCGCCGGGACGTTGGGCAGGCATGGGCGGGCCAACCCCCGGCCGGAGAAACACGTCACCTGCCCCAGGGTCTCCAGCTCCACGTCGCCAACGACGTCAGGGTCAGGCCGCCACCCGCATCCAGTGGGGTCGGTCAGAACCTGGCTGCAGCAGCGATGCTTCTCCGCGCAATGCCGGAGCCATCAACCACCGAGGGTCGGCGAATCCAAGGAGAGCTCAAGAATCTCCTGGAAGGCGCTGCGGTCCGACGGGCCGAGAGCTCTGCCTCCCGAAGGCAAGGATACCCCTCGGAACCTCATGCCGCGACTTCCCGATTCATGCGGGAAGCCTCGGTCTACACCGGGCGCACGCGCAACACCGCGCCTGCGGCCCCGGGCCACCTCGGCAACGAGCACCATCATCGCGACCGTCGGGCCCACCTCGACGAGAGGGTGCGCCGAGGCTATCACCCCAGGCGTGGGGGACGCTACGACAGCGGGGAGGATCGGAGTCCCTCGCCCGAACCACCCGGTCCGCAGGCCTTCAGCCTGGGCCATCCGGCGGGCACCGTTCCCGACCCGGTTCCAACCCCCGACTACTATCACAAAGTACTCGGGGGAAACGAGACCGGAATTGTGGCTCGCGGACTACCGTCTGGCCTGCCAGCTGGGTGGAACGGACAACGACAACCTCATCATCCGTAACCTCCCCCTGTTCCTCTCCGACACCGCTCGCGCCTGGTTGGAGCACCTGCCTCCGGGGCAGATCTCCAACTGGGATGACCTGGTCCAAGCCTTCGCCGGCAATTTCCAGGGCACGTATGTGCGCCCCGGGAATTCCTGGGACCTCCGAAGCTGCCGACAGCAGCCGGGAGAGTTTCTCCGGGACTACATCCGGCGATTCTCGGAGCAGCGCACCGAGCTGCCCAACATCACCGACTCGGATGTCATCGGCGCGTTCCTTGCCGGCACCACCTGCCGCGACCTGGTGAGCAAGTTGGGTCGCAAGACCCCCACCAGGGCGAGCGAGCCGATGGACATCGCCACCAAGTTCGCCTCTGGCCAAGAGGCGGTCGAGGCTATCTTCCGAAAGGACAAGCAGCCCCAGGGCCGCCCACCGGAAGATGCTCCCGAGGCGTCTACTCAGCGCGGCGCCAAGAAGAAAGGCAAGAAGAAGTCACAAGCGAAACGCGACGCCGCCGACGCGGAGCTTGTCGCCGCCGCCGAGCACAAGAACCCTCGGAATCCCCCCGGAGGTGCCAACCTCTTCGACAAGATGCTCAAGGAGCCATGCCCCTATCATCAGGGGCCCGTCAAGCACACCCTTGAGGAGTGCGTCATGCTTTGGCGCCACTTCCACAGGGCCGGGCCACCCGCGGAGGGTGGTAGGGCCCGCGACAACGACAAGAAGGAAGATCACCAAGCAGGAGAGTTCCCCGAGGTCCGCGACTGCTTCATGATCTACGGTGGGCAAGCGGCGAATGCCTCGGCTCGGCACCGCAAGCAAGAGCGCCGGGAGGTCTGCTCGGTCAAGGTGGCGGCGCCGGTCTATCTAGACTGGTCCGACAAGCCCATCACCTTTGACCAAGACGATCACCCCGACCACGTGCCGAGCCCGGGGAAATACCCGCTCGTCGTCGACCCCGTCATCGGCGACGTCAGGCTCACCAAGGTCCTTATGGACGGGGGCAGCAGCCTCAACATCATCTACGCCGAGACCCTCAGGCTCCTGCGCGTCGATCTGTCCTCCGTCCGAGCAGGCACTGCGCCCTTCCATGGGATCATTCCCAGGAAGCGCGTCCAGCCCCTCGGGCGACTCGACCTTCCCGTCTGCTTCGGAACGCCCTCCAACTTCTGAAGGGAGACTCTGACGTTCGAGGTGGTCGGGTTCCGAGGAACCTACCACGCGGTACTGGGGAGGCCATGCTACGCGAAGTTCATGGCCGTCCCCAACTACACCTACCTGAAGCTCAAGATGTCGGGCCCCAACGGGGTCATCACCGTCGGCCCCACGTACAAACACGCGTTCGAATGCGACGTGGAGTGCGTGGAGTACGCCGAGGCCCTCGCCGAGTCCTAGGCCCTCATCGCCGACCTGGAAAGCCTCTCCAAAGAGGTGCCGGACATGAAGCGTCATGCCGGCAACTTCGAGCCAGTGGAGACGGTTAAGGCCGTCCCCCTCGACCCCAGTGGCGACGCCTCCAAGCAGATCCGGATCGGTTCCGGGCTCGACCCCAAATAGGAAACAGTGCTCGTCGACTTTCTCCGCGCGAACGCCGACGTCTTCGCGTGGAGTCCCTCGGACATGCCCGGCATACCGAGGGATGTCGCCGAGCACTCACTGGATATTCGAGCCGGAGCCCGACCCGTTAAGCAGCCTCTGCGCCGATTCGACGAGGAGAAGCGCAGAGCGATAGGCGAGGAGATCCACAAGCTAATGGCAGACGGGTTCATCAAAGAGATATTCCATCCTGAATGGCTTGCCAACCCTGTGCTTGTGAGAAAGAAAGGGGGAAATGGCGGATGTGTGTAGACTACACTGGTCTCAACAAAGCATGTCCGAAGGTTCCCTACACTCTGCCTCGCATCGATCAAATCATGGATTCCACTGCTGGGTGCGAAGCCCTGTCTTTCCTCGACGCCTACTCAGGGTATCACCAAATCAGGATGAAAGAGTCCGACCAGCTCACGACTTCTTTCATCACGCCCTTCGGCATGTACTGCTATGTCACCATGCCTGTTCGGTTTGAGGAATGCGGGCGCGACGTACCAGCGGTGCATGAACCATGTGTTCGGTGAACACATCGGTCGCACGGTCGAGGCCTACGTCGATGACATTGTAGTCAAGACGAGGAAAGCTTCCGACCTCCTCTCCGACCTTGAAGTGACATTCCGATGTCTCAAGGCGAAAGGCGTCAAGCTCAATCTCGAGAAGTGTGTCTTCGGGGTGTACCGGGGCATGCTCTTAGGGGTTCATCGTCTCCGAGCGGGGCATCGAAGCCAACCCCGAGAAGATCGCAGCCATCACCAGCATGGGTCCCATCAAGGACTTAAAGGGCGTACAGAGGGTCATGGGATGTCTCGCGGCTCTGAGCCGCTTCATCTCACGCCTCGGCGAAAGAGGCCTGCCTCTGTACCGCCTCTTAAGGAAGGCCGAGCGCTTCACTTGGACCCCTGAGGCCGAGGAAGCTCTCGGGAACCTGAAGGCGCTCCTCACAAAGGCGCCTATCTTGGTGCCCCCAGCTACCGGAGAAGCCCTCTTGGTCTACGTCGCCGCGACCACCCAGGTGGTTAGCGCCGCGATTGTGGTCGAGAGGCAAGAAGAGGGGCATGCATTGCCCGTTAAGAGGCCAGTTTACTTCGTCAGCGAGGTACTGTCCGAAACCAAGATCCGCTACCCACAAGTTCAGAAGCTGTTGTATGCAGTGATCCTGACGCGGCGGAAGTTGCGACACTACTTCGAGTCTCATCCGGTAACTGTGGTGTCATCCTTCCCCCTGGGGGAGATCATCCAGTGCCGAGAGGCCTCGGGCAGGATTGCAAAGTGGGTAGTGGAAATCATGGGCGAGACAATCTCGTTCGCCCCTCGGAAGTAGAGATGGCAATGGGTAAATACCCACCGGGTATTACTATCCCATACCCATACCCACGACACAAAAATAACCCCACCGGGTCACCCATATACACTGGCGGGTATGGATTTACCCCCATACCCATACCCATGTGGGTATGGGTCACCCATCGGGTCACCCGTACCCACAAAAATTAAACAACTATCAAAATATTATACTATACAAATGTCAAGTATATCCATATAATACCATTACAAAATTTTCTAGTATCATTTAACCATCCATTCAACACACCAAAGATAATTAGATAAAGTAGTAACACTATGATAGTACTACATAGCACATTACATGTTCCATACATGGTTATTAAATTGTTGTTAAATAGTAAAAAAATTGGATCACTAAAGTCCAAGTTCATGCTTCGGATAAGTTTATATTGGGTATTTTATACCCACGGGTTAACGGGTATGGTGAAGGTGAAACGTTCTAATACCCATTTACCCATTGGGTGAAGATTTTTGCCCAATAACAGACCCACGGGTAGAATATTTAGCCCACATATATACCCTAAAGGAGTAAATACCCATCGGGTATCGGGTCGCGGGTACCCATTGCCATCTCTACTCGGAAGGCCATCAAGTCCCAGGTCTTGGCGGACTTCGTAGCCGAATGGGTCGACACCCAGCTACCGACGGCTCTGATCCAACCAGAGCTCTGGACCATGTTTTTCGACGGGTCGCTGATGAAGATGGGAGCCGGCGCGGGCCTACTCTTCATCTCGCCCCTCGGGAAACACCTACGCTATGTGCTACGCCTCCACTTCCCGGCGTCCAACAATGTGGCTGAGTACGAGGCTCTGGTCAACGAGTTGCGGATCGCCATCGAGCTAGGGGTCAGGCGCCTCGACGCTCGCGGTGACTCACAGCTCGTCATCGACCAAGTCATGAAGAACTCCCACTGCCGCGACCCAAAGATGGAGGCCTACTACGATGAGGTTCGGCGCCTGGAAGACAAGTTCTACGGGCTCGAGCTTAACCACATCGCTCGGCGCTACAACGAGACTGAGGGCGAGCTGGCAAAAATAGCCTCGGGGCGAACAACGGTTCCCCCGGACGTCTTCTGCCGGGATCTGCATCAACCCTCCGTCAAGATCGACGACGCGCCCGAGCCTGAGGCGCCCTCGGTCCAGCCCGAGGTGCCCTCGGCACAGCCGGAGGCACCCTCAGCTCGGCCCGAGGCGGCCTCGGTTCAACCCGAGGTACCCTCGGCCTCCGAGGGTGAGGCACTGCGCATCGAGGAGGAGCGGAGCGGGGCCACGCCTGATCGAAATTGGCAGACCCCGTACCTGCAATATCTCCGCCAAGGAGAGCTACCCCTCGACCGAGCCGAGGCTCGGCGGGTAGCGCGACGCGCCAAGTCGTTCGTCTTGCTGGGCGATGAGAAGGAGCTCTACCACCGCAGCCCCTCAGGCATCCTCCAGCGATGCATCTCCGTCGCCGAAGGCTAGGAACTCCTGCAAGAGATACACTCGGGGGCTTGCGGCCATCACGCAGCGCCTCGAGCCCTTATCGGGAATGCTTTCCGGCAAGGCTTCTACTGGCCAACGGCGGTGGCTGACGCCACTAGAATTGTCCGCACCTGCGAAGGGTGTCAATTCTATGCGAAGCAAACCCACCTGCCCGCTCAGGCTCTGCAGACGATACCCATCACCTGGCCCTTTGCTGTGTGGGGGCTAGACCTCGTCGGCCCCTTGCAGAAGGCGCCCGGGGGCTACACGCACCTGCTGGTCGCCATCGACAAATTCTCCAAGTGGGTCGAGGTCCGACCTCTGAACTGCATCAGGTCCGAGCAGGCGGTGACGTTCTTCACCAACATCATCCATCGCTTCGGGGTCCCGAACTCCATCATCACCAACAACGGTACCCAGTTCACCGGCAGAAAATTCTTGGACTTCTGCGAGGATCACCACATCCGGGTGGACTGGGCCTCCGTGGCTCATCCCATGTCGAATGGGCAAGTAGAGCGTGCCAACGGCATGATTCTACAAGGGCTCAAGCCTCAGATCTACAACGACCTCAACAAGTTCGGCAAGCGATGGATGAAGGAACTCCCCTCGGTGGTCTGGAGCCTGAGGACAACGCCGAGCCGGGCCACGGGTTTCACGCCGTTCTTCCTGGTCTACAGGGCCGAGGCCGTCTTGCCCACTGACCTGGAGTACGGCTCCCCGAGGACGAGGGCCTACAGCGATCAAAGCAACCAAGCTAGCCGAGAAGACTCGCTGGACCAGCTGGAAGAGGCTCGGGACAAGGCCTTGCTACACTCGGCTCGGTACCAGCAGTCCCTGCGATGCTACCACGCCCGAGAGGTCCGGCCCCAAGACCTCTAGGTGGGCGACCTGGTGCTTCGCCTGCGGCAAGACGCCCGAGGGAGGCACAAGCTCACGCCCCTCTGGGAGGGGCCATTCGTCATCGCCAAAGTTCTGAAGCCCGGAACGTACAAGCTGGCTAACAGTCAAGGCGAGGTCTACGGCAACGCTTGGAACATCCAACAGCTACGTCGCTTCTACCCTTAAGATGTTTTCAAGTTGTTCATATACCTCACACCCACGCAAAGTTTAGTCATCAAGGAAGGGTCGGCCTTGCCTCGGCAAAGCCCGACCCTCCCTCGGGGGCTAAAAGGGGGGGAACCCCCTCTGCGTTGAAATTTTCCTCGAAAAAAAAGACGAAAAAAAAGAGATCTCTTTTGCCAGAATATCTTTCATGCTTTCTGACTACTTCGAAAAGTGGATCCTGAAAACGACGGAGTACACGTAAGCAGCCAAGGCTGACCGAGCCGAGGGACTCCTACGCCTCCGGGATACGGATACCTCACTCATCACCTTCTATGATAAGTAACTCGCATTTGGATACAGTGATTCCACGGACCGAACAAGTCTTCACGTTCGTAAGCTCTTCTGCCGAAGCGATCCTTCGAGCCTTCTCGACTGAGTCGGTGACGGGGCCTCATGGACGGGTGAAAGTGCGCGTAAGCGGCAAGGCCGACCGAGCCGAGGGACTCCCACGCCTCCGGGATACGGATACCTCACTCGTCACCTTCCGCGAGAAGCAAATCTCGCTCGCACAAACATCCCTGTTACCGACAAAAAAGTCCAGATACTCGAAACAAGAGGAAAGGAGACGCAGCTTTACAACACAGCGAGGGTGTGTATATTCTGGCCTCAGCGGCTGCAGAAGGCACACGCTACAAGACACTCTGATCCTGCAGGCTCGGGTCTTGACGCTGGAAGGGGGCAGTAACACCCTCGTCATCGACGACACCTTCAGCAAGGTCCGACCTAGCCTCGGACGGCGACGCGGTCCAAGGATCCCCACTCTGGAGGACGACATCATCGTCACGCCCGGACAATCGCTGCCAGGGACTTCTCCGGGAATCCGGCCCGAGCAGGCGGCTCGGCCGGTTACCCCTAGGGCCTCGGCCAACCATCTTCCAAGGGCGCCAGCCCGACCCGAGGCCTCGGCTGATCGACTCCAGCGTCGGTCCCGCTAACAGACAACCCGGCTAGGCTCCGGCCAACCAGGTTTCGTTTTTGAGCCAACTCTGCCTCTGTTCATGCTGATATCGCTACCCCTGGCCTCGGCTCGTCGAAGAGCGGCCAAGGGGTCCCTTTAACTGAGCTAGAGGAGCCTCAGACAACAAGGCCGGCCGAGCCGAGGGACTCCTACGCCTCCGGGATACGGATACCTCACTCGTCACCTTGACACGGGGCGACTCATGCTTGTTGAAGCGGTTCAGACAACCAACAGGCGAGTCTTAGTGCTCGAAAATGAGGAAAAAACACGGCTCCGTGCCAAAATTACATACATGTTCAGGCCTTGACAGCCGCAATGAACAAAAAACCCTGGCATTCGAAGTGCCATTACAAACGGAACTCCGGTTCCCCCTCCGTAGGTACGAACAACCCCACTCGATAGGGGTGGGCCTGCGGAGCAACAGAAGACTGACGAGCGGCTCGCCGCCGCCCGCTCTGACTACGACGACAACGACCCCCGCTCCGGATGGCCGAACTGCAGCAGCGCAGGCCTCAGGGTGGCTGATGAAAATCCTTGAAGCCGAACGGTGGCTGAAAGGTACCAACTCCCACGGAGTTGCGTTCCTCCAACGATGAGGCAAAAATACGGCGGGTATCCCCCATCCGGGGGCTTGGAAGGTGGAAAGACGCGATGCATAAGGGAGCGAGAAGACATGGTCGCTGTTGGGGGCCTTCGTCCTCCGAAGGTCCTCAAAAACATGATTTGACAATGTTTTCCAAGTGGATTATGTGAACAGGTACTTTCGGACTCAGAATTATGAACATGAAGTACGGTCAGGACGAAGCCTGGACCGGACGAAGGACGAGCTGATTACCAAGCCCCACGAAGGATGATGCACAGCCGAAGCTGTGCGCAGGGAAGCTTCGTCGCGATAGCAGAAAGGGGAACCGACTTAAAGATGAAAAGACTACGTGGGCCTTGACAGATTTCCATAAGTCATTAACAAATGTAATGGACATGGATGTAATTTTACGTGGGCTGCGTCCCGCGTCTATAAATAGATGAACAGTACTCCCGTACTGTTCACGCTGACTTGGCATTTGCTTTTGCGTCACGCTTGTACTTTTATCTTCTCTCAAGACTGAAGGTATATTTGTAATTTGAAATCATTTCTATTTCTTCATGCTAATAAAATAGAAATGATTCCATGATGTTTATATTGTATTTCATGTTTTATATGAATCCTTCGTCATTACTTGTTATATTTACGAAGGTATGTCTCTTGTGACCTTCGTCCGAAACTCATTATTTCCCGAAGGGGAATAATGTTTCGAAGGACGAAGGACTTTAACACTTAACACTTTTTATGTTGCCTTGTTCTTAACTCTTAGTATTTGAGAACGAGTCCCCAACATTGGCGCCCACCTCCGGTGAACTCACTTCCACTTCGAGCTTTTTTCGACACCTTCGGAAGCTATAGACCTTCGCTATGGCGCCGAAGAAAGCTTCAGCGACTGGGGCTGCAGCACTGCAACCGCTGGACCACAACCTAGGAGACCGTCTCTCTTCGGGAGGCCCGAAGCCAGAAGAGAAAGGCTGTCAGCCCGATGCTTCAGGAGGAAGAGCTAGACCAAGAAATCAGGGATATGGAGATGCTACATCAACAGGTGCAGAGGAAGAAGGAGAAGATGGCCCGGCTAGCTGAGTTGCAACGGCAGATAGACGAAGCCTCTGAGGAAGTTCGTCATCTTACTCATGATGAGCAAAATAGAAGGCCTCAGCAGAAAGAACATCATCAGGAGGGCTTCGTCAACGAAGATGACTGGTATGACAATTTCCATCAGGGAAATTTTGTTTTCGATGATGCTTCTCCTTTGTCCGCTGAGCTGCAGGCTACACCTTGGCCTCCATCCTATAAGCCACCCCAGCTTCCCATGTTCGACGGCCACTCAGACCCGAAGCAGTTCTTGATGAGCTACAAAGCAACAGTGTCTTCGTATGGGGGCAATGCTGCAGTCATGGCGAAGTCTTTCGTTATGGCCGTCAGGAATGTTGCTCAGACCTGGTATTCCTCCCTTCGACCAGGAACGATTACCTCATGGCAGAAGCTGAAGGATATGTTGTTAACCAGCTTTCAAGGATTTCAAACGAAGCCGGTCACTGCTCAAGCCTTGTTCCAGTGCACTTAGGATCATGAGGAATACCTTCAGGCGTATGTCAGAAGGTTCTTGCGTTTGAGGGCGCAGGCACCAACGGTGCCCAATGAAATTGTTATCGAAGCCATGATCAAGGGGCTTCGTCCTGGACCTGCAGCCCAATACTTTGCTAGGAAGCCTCCTCAGACTCTGGAGAAGCTGCTCCAAAAGATGGACGAGTACATTCGTGCTGATAATGACTTTCGCCAAAGAAGGGAGGAGGCCTTCAGGTTTTCTGAGATGACCAGGGGCTTCGGAGGAAGATTCTATCCGAGGCATGTCAGGTCCATCCACAACTCCACTCAAAATGATGACAAGGGCAGTCAGCAGAACAGGCCGCAGTGCTCCTCACAGGCTTCGGGGCAACAAGCAAACTTTCTTTCGGCCACCAGCTCCAAGAGGCGCCAGGGGCTTCGGCGGGAGATTTGGAGATCAACCAAGGAGGACATTTTGCTTATTCTGCGGTGAGAACAAGGGCCATACCACCAGGATGTGCCATGTCACCATCCAGAAACAAAAGGAGCTAGCAGAAGCTGCAGCGCAACAGGGACAGCCGAAGCAGGTCATGCATACTGCTTCGTACCATCAGCCTTACATCCCGGAATATGTGGGCAACCACCCTGCAGTTTCCGTAGCTTCGGCGAGTCAACCTCAAGCTTCATGGCAACAACCCCCGCCTCCACCTCCGCTGCAACAAGGCCAACAGCCAGAAGGGAGCCAATATGTTCCGCACCAAAGGGATCTCAGAGAGCAATCTGAAGCTCGCACAGTCAATAGTACTGTGCCAGAATCGAAGCACATTTATTGACAGATATCCTACTTTGATAACAGTTTTTCCGTTTAAGTTCTATTTTCTGTGTAATAAAAGAACATTTCAGTTTTCATATAATAGTTTTGTGGTTGGTTATGAGGAAAATCTATCTTCTCCACAAGCTTAAGTTGCTGAAGCTTAAATATTTGCGGTAACAAGGAGGACCTTCGAATTGTTAAAAATCCTTCGAAGCAACAAAAAGTTGTTCTAAGGAACGCAGAGTAAGTTGCCGAAGTTACAAAAAGCCGTTCCAAAGGGAGCGCAGTGTAAGTTTTTTGCTCCAAAGACGTTCCTAAGGGAATGCAGAGCATACAGCGAAAAGTCAACGCTGATACCGCCTAAGTAAAAGGCGAAGAAGCTCCAAAGACGTTCCTAAGGGAATGCAGAGCTTATACCGCCTAAGTAAAAGGCGAAGAAGCTCCAAAGACGTTCCTAAGGGAATGCAGAGCTTACAAATATATTTTGTGAATATCTTCGGAACAAATGTCATTTGCATAACATAACATCATCACATCATCTTGCATAGCATAAGCATCATACATCATGTTGCATATGGCAAAAGAAGGGGACACAGAATCAACCTTCGAAAGGTTGCTTTGAGAAAGAGCAAATTATGTAAAGTCACGAGGGAATACAATGATAATCTTCGGAAAATAGCTTCGGAGGATGTTTTTACGAAGCGTGGATGAGCTTCATCAGAGTAATATCAAAATTGTATAGCTTCGGAGAATGTTTACACGAAGTATGCATGTGATTTATCAGAACAGTTCTAACGGAGAATGTTTTCTTCACGAAGCATGAAAAGAAGGGAAGGTGTTTTTTCGCCGAAGGCTCAAAAATGGTATGTATATAGAATTTCATGCGTCGTAAAGAATTGAATGATGAAAAGAGACTTGTATATTACATTCAAATGTACAAAATATTACAAAGATCACACTTCCAATGTTTTTTCTAATAACATTTAGTCTTCTCTTAATACTGCTTCGGCGGCCTCATTTAGAAGTTGATCAACAACTTTATCCATGATAGCTTCGGCCATTCGTTTAATCTCCTCATCTCCTTTTGTGTGAGGGTCGGCAGTCGATCCAGCAGGTTCTAAGGGAAGAGAACATTTCTTCATTACTATTACAAATCGCGAACAAAGTTTGAAATAAAAATTACAACACAATAAGAACGACTAATTAATACCTATTTGCCCTTCGGCAGCTTCTGTCACTTTCCTAGCATCATGGATGCCTTTTTCACTCCTTTGAATGATTTCTTGCGCCATTCCTCGGCCGCCGTCGTTCCAGATATCAGTAAAAAATTTGCCACCAACCACGCTTGCTTCGGCCGAGGGGTCTTTGATGTCTTCGGAAGATAAGGCAGCTTCGGACTGAGCTAAAAATTTTACATGCCCGCAACCTTTCTTCTCTAAGACAGAAGCAATTCCCCTGGCGCCCGAAAAAGCGCAGATGTCGCCACGACTGCTCAGGATCTCCTCGAAGGCCTCTGCTTCGTGACTAATCCATTCCAGTGGACCTTCGGGATTGCCTCGAGAGAAATTCTCTTCGCTGGAAAAAGCGCCCACGCTGGCGAAGCTGGTTTTAATTTTATTCACGCATTCCATGGATTTTTCGTAGCATTTTTTCTTAGAAGACCGAAGCTCTTCCACGGTTGCCTCCAAATGATCAGCCCATTGGTCGCTGCATTCCCGTCTTGTTTCTTCAAGTATGCGCTCTTCTTTCGCCCGGGCCAGTTGTTTCTGAAGATCTTTAATCTCGCGTTTGTGAACTTCGGTCTGAATCTTCGCAACAGCTTCGTCCTTTTTTACCTTGTCTACTAATGTAAGCAGAATTTTGTCTTTTTCTAGAGCTTCGTTTCTCAGTTTAATAACTTCTGAACGTAGATTGTTGAACGCAATTTCGTAGCTTTCATCTTCAGCGCTCTTTTGTGCTCTTAATGCGTTGCTTAAAATTAAACCCTATACAAAAAAGAATCTATATGAGAATAAAAGAAAGAATTACGTAATAAAAATTTTATCAAGCGTCTAATTCCCATACCTTTAAGCTATTGTATGCAAGACTGTCTGCGAGATCTTCCTTCGTCATAGCACACAATCCAGCTTCGAGCTTCGGGAAACCCATGCTTCTAGCCATCTCCCGGCAGACAGATAATTCTTTGTTATCAGGGAGGCAGTATAGGAAGTCATCTTCATTTGTCCCATTGAATACTATCGCCCCCTTCGGATACTTTAGCTCTCTAGCATAGTAGTTAGCTTCGTAAGTTTCCTCTTCGGATAATTTCTTCCCCGAAGCATGTCGCACGATGTAATCGCGTGCGCTGGAAGGAGCTTCGGGGGCGGCAGTGTCAATTTCTTTAACCAAAGCTGGTTCTGATATTTTCTCGGTCTCCAAAGATTGTTCTTTGGTGGGCTCTGAGGGCCCAGCTTCGGCTTCAGGTTGTTGTTTCGAAGCTTCAGCAACTTCAGCTTCGGTAGACACTTCAGCAACTTCAATAGTCCCTTTTGGAGTTGTGCTTGAAGACTTAATTGTCTCCAAAACATCTAACACGTTCACCATTCTTTTTCTTCTCGGGGTTACCGACGGCCCCTTTTGATTTTTTGTTGTTTCAACAGTTGCTGAAGGACTTAAGATTTCCGATATTTTCCGCTCTTCAATCTTCGATTTTTCTGCTTTTTCTGCCAGAAGCGCTTCAGTTTTCTCTTCTACCTTCGGTACTGCAGCTGGTTCTGTAGCTTCAGAGGCCAAAGAGATTTCGCCAATAAATTTTGGCACTGTGGCCGGCTCGATGAAGCGCGCTCGGTGGGTGAGCACCTTCATCTTTTTCCTTTGCGGCGCTGGCTCATTAGTGGCACTCGTGGTAGCTTCTGTTGCCGAAGAAGTAATTTTTCTTTTGCGACCCAGTACCGGATAATGATAGTCAGGGTAGACAAACCCGACTGCGTCAAACACCCGGTTGAGCCTTTTCTTTTTTCGGCCTCCGAAGGCTGCTGATAACGCAGTGTTCTCAGCCTTCGAATATGCCCCAAGTAGTTCGTCACTTAATGTTTCAATACTTTTCAGCCAGTCATCATCAGGTTCAACAAACTTATCTCCGTATTTGAATGTGTATTTCAGTCTAACTAGTCCGCCTTCGTCGGACTCTTTGATGGTCTCTTTCGGCATTTCCCACTTTCCTGCAAGTGGCCATACCCTGAAGGCAATGTGCTCTTGGACCAAGTCCCTTGTCCCAATGAAAGAGCAGACCACGCCGAAGGCTCTTTGGCATTCCTCGGCTGCTTCATCCATTTCAACCTTCGGCCTTCGAAGTCCGAAGCGTTGCCAGATGGGGCGCATAATGATACTTTTGACATCTTCTTGCACCAATAAGTCATTCTTTACATAGAACCATTCAGTCATCCAGGCTCCGGGCCACCTCTTCCGAATGGTTGGCACAGGGCGGCTTGACCCGGAGCGGGCACCGAAGCTGTAACACCCAAAATTGTTGTGATATTGTTCTTTTCCCCAGGGCTTCGTCTCATATAACAACTCATGAATGTTGCAAAAACTTTTAGCATTTGCTTCTAAACCTTGGCTTCTTGCAGCCCAGACAAACATCCCCATTCTTATGACAGCTTCGGGAGTAAGTTGATGAAGGTAGACTTGGAATGTTTTTCAGTACCTCAACAACAAAGTTGCTCAGCGGGAATCGAAGCCCAGCCTTGAGAAAGCTTCGGAAAATTACGACTTCATCTTCTTCGGGGGTGGGAGAAGTCTTTTCTCCAGCATCAGCCCTCACAATAGATATATCCCGAAAATACCGCCCCCTCATATTATCAATGTGGCTCTGCTTAAAAGTAGTTTTCCCGAAAACCGTGTGACTTGGTCGCCATGGTCGATCTTCGGATTCTTCCCCACCACTTTCAACATCAAAACTGTCGCTGTCATCAGTATCTTCGGACAAACCTTCAAGAATTTCCTTGGTGATTTTCTCTGTGTTGGTTTCCGCCATTGCTATAAGGAACCCCAAGTTCTTCTCTTCCTCGAGGCTCAGCTTCGTCTCGGCAGCAATCTTCTTACCTTCAGACATCTTCGGAAGCACTAAAAAAAATTGTTTTCAAGGCCGAAGCTTTAAAAACAAAAAGATCAGCAAATCGTAGTGCACAAGAGCTAAAAATGTAGTGGGCTGAAGCAGATGGCAAGAGCGTGTACCAAATAAGTTTGCGGTATGATCTTATTTATACGCCCAGGGCGTTCAAAATTGAAAGACCCCACTTGTCAGTGAATGATGCTATTCTAGCAAAGGGAAGGTGTTTTTTCGGACCTTCGGCTCAAGGCCTTCGTCCATATCGCAATCTGAATTTATCATTAACAAATTAATATTGCGAGGGGCTACTGTTGGGGGCCTTCGTCCTCCGAAGGTCCTCAAAAACATGATTTGACAATGTTTTCCAAGTGGATTATGTGAACAGGTACTTTCGGACTCAGAATTATGAACATGAAGTACGGTCAGGATGAAGCCTGGACCGGACGAAGGACGAGCTGATTACCAAGCCCCACGAAGGATGATGCACAGCCGAAGCTGTGCGCAGGGAAGCTTCGTCGCGATAGCAGAAAGGGGAACCGACTTAAAGATGAAAAGACTACGTGGGCCTTGACAGATTTCCATAAGTCATTAACAAATGTAATGGACATGGATGTAATTTTACGTGGGCTGCGTCCCGCGTCTATAAATAGATGAACAGTACTCCCGTACTGTTCACGCTGACTTGGCATTTGCTTTTGCGTCACGCTTGTACTTTTATCTTCTCTCAAGACTGAAGGTATATTTGTAATTTGAAATCATTTCTATTTCTTCATGCTAATAAAATAGAAATGATTCCATGATGTTTATATTGTATTTCATGTTTTATATGAATCCTTCAGTCATTACTTGTTATATTTACGAAGGTATGTCTCTTGTGACCTTCGTCCGAAACTCATTATTTCCCGAAGGGGAATAATGTTTCGAAGGACGAAGGACTTTAACACTTAACACTTTTTATGTTGCCTTGTTCTTAACTCTTAGTATTTGAGAACGAGTCCCCAACAGTCGCCTTCCGGAAGGGGTCGCCCTCCTTTTAAAGGCAACTCTCCCTACTTGCGCCCCCAACCGTCACGGGCTGAGTCTTCTCCAACACGCTCCAAGGCCCTCCGCTGCGGCGCGGGGGCTGGGTCTCGCATGTCATGCAAACCGGCTCAGAGCAGACGAAGCCAAACCGCCGCGCGTGGTGCACACAACCGCCCAGCGGTTACAAGTGACCCTCCACTTTTGCCCAGACCAACGGGCGAAAGAGGCGGGCAGCCATGCAGGCGGCATGCAACCGCGCCAAGTGGACGCGCTTCTCCGACTCTCGACACACCAGCATGGAGGCCCAGGCCCACGCGTCACGCAACCGGCGCGCCGGATGCTGCATGCAAGCAACTGCACCGCCACTTGCGCCACCACCGCGCCTCCTCGATTGCGGAACCAATACCTCGACTCGAGGCGACCAGGCCCACGACCCAGCAGTGCCAGCCTGACGCGGCGGTCAATGCGGCCAAAAGTGGGCCGGCAGTAATGACGGTGGCAGGCGGGCGGGAGCAGCGGTCACGTCGTCAGCCAAGCTCACGTCCCATCCGGGGGCAGCAAGAGAACCCCCTCTCACGGCGTGAAGACAACGCGCCCGTGATCCGTTCCTCGAACGGCTCGCGCACGCGCAACGGCCACCCCGCCAACCGCTCGCCCCGTCGCATTAACTCCGCGGCTGGACAGGCGGCGCTTCCGGCGGGAGCAGTGGGCGACGCTTCGCCTTCGCCGTAATAACTGCGACAAAAAAAAGGTACGCTGCGTCGTTCGATTTCGTACCCTTTTCCTTTTTTCCTATTTCTCTATCTCTTGCAGCAGGGACCGGGAAAGGGGGATACCCCGAAAAGGATCCTTCCCCGTGAAGGAACCCGGCTCCGAGCCTCCTTACTGATCAGAGGTTCGAAGGCTGGCCCCCCGAAGGGTTTCAACAGCCGCCTCAGATCGCGTGGGCCCTACACCCACTACTGGTCAGAGGTTCGAAGGCCGGCCCCCCGAAGGGTTCCACGGCCGCCTCAGGCTACTCGGGCTCCGCGCCCATTACTGATCAGGGGTTCAAAGGCTGGCCCCCGAAGGGTTCACAGTCGCCTCAGACGCCGAGCGAGGGATGACCAGGGGTACGTTCGATACATAACCAAGGCTCGGGCTGCGCTCCCGAGGTACCCTAGGACATTTCCGAGACCAGCGGGAGCGATCTTGTAACGGAATCCCATCAGAGGGAGGCATCGAGCCCTCGGACCCCGTCGCCAGGGGACCGGGTCCGGCAGATCACCCGCAGGTACTTTTGGGCGTGCCTCTGGGCCCCTAGCCGACCCCTAACGAACGGGGCACGGACGTCCACTCGGATTACCCGCTTGCAGCTCACCGGAGACACCATGTTCGGCGCCCATCGAGGGTAACATGGCGCTTTCCCCCCCTCCTCCTTGCTGGAAAGGCGACGCAGGGGCGTATGTAAAAAAGCCGAGTCTGTCCCTGATCGCCCTCTCGCCCTGTGCGGAGGCTCGGGGGCTGCTCTCGCAAACCCGGCTCCGGCCGAACCGTTGACAGCGTCAACATACCAGCCCGAGAGCTTAGGGCCCCGACCGTACACCCGGGCTACGGCCAGTTCGCATGAGGGAACAACCAGACCAGCCGAAGCATTACACGAGGCATTAAGACCTCGAAGGAGTGAAACCACTCCTCCGAGGCCTCGGGGGCTACACCCGGCGGGTGCGCTCGCGCGCACCCACCGGAACAAAATGCAACCGAGAAAGGCTGGTCCCCTTGCAAAAAAGTGCGACGAAAGCCTCCAAGCGAGTGCTAACACTCCCTTCGAGGCTCGGGGGCTACTGTCGGGGACCATAATTAGGGGTACCCTCAAGACTCCTAATTCTCAGTTGGTAACCCCCATCAGCATAAAGCTGCTAAGGCCTGATGGGTGCGATTAAGTCAGGGATCAGTCCATTCGAGCGACTCGATCACGCCTCGCCCAAGCCTAGCCTCGGACAAGGGCAGCTGACCCCGAAGGATTTCCGTCTCGCCCGAGGCCCCCCTCCAACGGTGGACATATTTCCGGCTCGCCCGAGGCCCTGCCTTCGCTAAGAAGCAACCCTGACTAAATCGCCGCACCGACCGACCAAGTCGCAGGAGCATTTAATGCAAAGGTGACCTGACACCTTTGTCCTGACGCGCGCCCCCCGGCAGAGCCGAAGTGACCACCGTCACTTCACTGATCCACTGACCGGCCTGACAGAAGGACAGCGCCGCCTGCGCCACTCCGACCGCAGTGCCACTTGACAGAGTGAGACTGACAGGCAGTCAGGCCCTGCTAAAGGCACCATAGGAAGCTCCGCCCGACCCAGGGCTCGGACTCGGGCTAAGTCCCGGAAGACGACGAACTCCACTCCGCCCGACCCAGGGCTCGGACTCGGGCTAAGTCCCGGAAGACGGCGAACTCCGCTCCGCCCGACCCAGGGCTCGGACTCGGGCTAAGTCCCGGAAGACGGCGAACTCCGCTCCGCCCGACCCAGGGCTCGGACTCGGGCTAAGTCCCGGAAGACGGCGAACTCCGCTTCGCCCGACCCCAGGGCTCGGACTCGGGCTCAGCCCCAGAAGACGACGAACTCCGCTTCGCCCGACCCCAGGGCTCAGACTCCGCCCTGGCCTCTGCCGAACGACCTCCGCCTCGTCCGACCCAGGGGCTCGGACTCGGCCTCGGCCATGGAAGACAGACTCGACCTCGGCTTCGGAGGAGCCTCCACGTCGCCCAACCTAGGGCGCAGGCCAGCCACATCAACAGGAAGCGCCATCATCACCCTACCCCGAGCTGACTCGGGCCGCAGGGAACAAGACCGGTGTCCCATCTGGCTAGCTCCGCCGGATAGGCAATGATGGCGCCCCGCATGCTCTGTGACGACGACGGCTCTCAGCTCTCTTACGGAAGCAGGAGGACGTCAGCAAGGACTCAACCGCTCCGACAGTTGTCCCTCCGCCAGGCTCCATCGCTCCTCCGACGGCCACGACATCACACCAGCTGGGTGCCAAAATCTCTCCGGCTGCCACATCGGCATGTACTTAGGGCAGCTAGCTCTCCCCCTCTAGACACGTAGCACTCTGCTACACCCCGATTGTACACCTGGATCCTCTCCTTACGCCTATAAAAGGAAGGACCAGGGCCCTCTTAGAGAAGGTTGGCCGCGCGGGGACGAGGACGAGACAGGCGCTCTCTTGGGGCCGCTCGCTTCCCTCTCCCGCGTGGACGCTTGTAACCCCCTACTGCAAGCGCACCCGACCTGGGCGCGGGACGAAAACGAAGGCCGCGGGATTCCCACCTCTCTCACGCCGGTCTCCGGCCGCCTCGCTCCTTTCCCCCCTTCGCGCTCGCCCCCTCGCTCGACCCATCTGGGCTGGGGCACGCGGCGACACTCACTCGTCGGCCCGAGGGACCCCCCGGTCTCGAAACGCCGACAAATAGACATGGCCCGAGTACTCTTACTTGGCCCAATAATTGACAGCGGCCTCTAGCAAGACATGTCAACTCCTATGCGCACGTAAAGATCATATCAGACGAACCATTGCAACATTACGTACATACTGTTCCCTTTGTCTCACGATATTTGGTCTGGCTCTAAGTTGACCTCTCTTTCTTGATACTGTGAATTGGAATCCTTTCAATGGTTAACTCTTAACCCTAGCACGACCATGCATTTCTTGATCCAATCACTCGAGGGGCCCAGAGATATCTCTCTCACAAAGTGAGGGACAAATTCCATCTTGACTGACCATGCCTCACAGCATGCTTCCTGACAAACCCAAAAGTACCTTTATAACTACCCAGTTACGGAATAGCGTTTGATAGTCCCTAAGTAAGTCAATTCACATCTTGAGAACATGCGACAATCTCAGGTCTAAGGATACAATATTCATGTTGCAAAAAGAGAACTATATTACAATATCTCACGTTGGGTCGGTCCAGCCTCATGTCATACATGCGCCCACATTATTAGTTTAACATCTCCATGTTCATGACTTGTGAAATGTAATCATCAACTAATACATGTGCTAGTCATCGACTCTGACTAGGGACATCATTTAGAATAACCATTTAAGTAAAGAATCTCACAAACAATTCACATAATTGCTAATCAATACAAGGTGCCTTCCATGGATATTCAATTAAGCAATATATATATCATGGATACAAAGAAATATGCTCATCTCTATGATTATCTCTAGGGCATATTTCTAACAGTCTCCCACTTGCACTAGAGTTAATCTAGAAGATATCTAATACCCATAGATCTCATGTGTGCCTCATGCTTAGGTTGTGGAAGAGGTTTTGTCAAAGGATCAGCAACATTCAAATCCGTATGTATTTTGCATATCTTCATCTCACCCCGCCTAGCGAATTCCTGTATGAGGTGAAACTTCCGCAGTACGTGTTTGCTTTTCTGGTGGTTCCTTGGCTCCTTAGCTTGCGCAATAGCCCCATTGTTGTCACTATAGAGGTTCAATGGACTAGATGCATTAGGAAACACACCAAGCTCGATGAGGAACTTTCTTATCCAAACACCTTCCTTCGCAGATTCAGAAGCTGCAATGTACTCGGCTTCTGTTGTAGAATCAGTCATAGTCTCCTATTTGGAACTCTTCCAACTAACAGCACCACCATTTATTGTGAACAAAAAACCTGATTGCGATTTTAACTCGTCTGGGTCAGTTTGGAAGCTAGCATCGGTGTAACCAGTTACAACGAGCTCCTCCTTACCCCCATATACCAGGAAAATATCTTTAGTCCTTCTTAAGTACTTAAGAATGCCTTTTACCGCTGTCCAGTGACCCTCACCTGGATCAGCCTGGTACCTACTCGTAGCACTTATAGCGTATGAAACATCTGGGCGTGTACTTATCATGGCATACATGATTGATCCAATTGCTGAGGCAGTATGGTACCTTACTCATGCGCTCCCGCTCATTAGCCGTCGCAGGACATTGCATCTGGCTAAGGTGTATACCATGTGACATAGGTAAGAACCCTTTCTTGGACCGTTCCATGTTGAACCATTTCAAAACCTTGTCAATGTACGTATCTTGACATTAATCCTATAAGCCTATTCGACCTATCTCTATAGATCCTTATGCCCAAAATATATGCTGCTTCCCCTAAGTCCTTCATAGAAAAACTCTTTTTCAGTGAAGCCTTGATGGACTCCAGCATAGGAATGTCATTCCAAATCAATAATATGTCATCCACATACAAGATCAGAAATACAACAGCGCTCCCACTTTCCTTCTTGTAAACACAAGCTTCTTCTTCATTCTGATGAAAACCAAGCCCTTTGACCACTTCATCAAAACGAATGTTCCAACTCCGAGATGCTTGCTTCAACCCATAAATGGATTTCTGAAGTTTGCATATCTTTCCAGCATTGATCGGATCAACAAAACCCTCGAGCTGTATCATATACACGTCCTCATCTAGGTTTCCATTAAGGAAAGCTTTTTTGACATCCATCTGCCAAATCTCATAATTGAAATATGCGGCAATAGCTAGAATGATCCGAATAGATTTAAGCATCGCTACTGGCGAGAATGTCTCGTCATAGTCAACTCCTTGAACTTGTCGAAAACCCTTTGCAACAAGTCAAGCCTTATAGATGTGAACATTTCCATCCATGTCTTTCTTCTTCTTATAGATCCATTTGCATTCTATGGGTCTAACACCATTAGGCGGGTCAACCAAGTTCCAAACTTGATTTTCTCCCATGGAATCTATCTCGGATCTCATGGCGACTTGCCATTTCACGGAATCTGGGTCCATCATCGCTTCTGCATATGTTGCAGGTTCGTCGTTGTCTAACAACAACACTTCCCCATTGCCCAACAATAGCACTTCTCCTCGTGCCTCGCGAAGCCTTGCTGACCTTCGTGGTTGTGGTGGTGATTCTCTTGCCATAGACGTCTCAACTTGTTCTGCTACATTAGCATCACTTGTTGAATCTTGTCCCACTGGCTCATCCTAAACTTCTTCAAGATACACCTTTTGTTTACTTTTCTCTCTTTTGAGAAACTCTTTCTCTAAGAACACACCGTTTCGAGCGACAAACACTTTGCCCTCTGACCGGTGGTAAAAGTAATATCCTAAAGTTTCCTTTGGATATCCCACGAACATGCACTTGTCCGATTTTGGAGTGAGTTTATCCGACTGAAGTCGCTTGACGTAAACCTCACAACCCCAAATCTTCAGAAAAGACAAACTGGGAGTCTTCCCAGTCCACATCTCATATGGTGTCTTAACTACGGACTTAGATGGTACCCTATTTAGTGTGAAAGCTGCTGTTTCTAGAGCGTATCCCCAAAACGACAAAGGTAGGTCCGACTGGCTCATCATTGATCGAACCATATCCAATAAAGTCCGATTACATCGCTCAGACACGCCATTCCTCTGAGGCGTTCCAGGCGGCGTAAGCTGTGGAACAATTCCACAACTCCTTAGATGATTGCTAAACTCATGACTCAAATATTCACCTCCATGATCCGATCGCAGTGCTTTAATTTTCTTGCCACGCTGATTTTCTACTTCATTCTGAAACTCTTTGACCTTTTCTAAGGATTCAGACTTGTGTTTCTTTAAGTAGACATACCCATATCTACTAAAATCATCAGTGAAGGTTATGAAGTATTGGAATCCTCCCCTAGCTGTCGTACTCATTGGTCCGCACACATCAGTATGTATGAGTTCCAATAAATCTAATGTCCTCTCCGGTAAACCCGTGAAGGGCGCCTTGGTCATCTTACCAAGTAAGCAAGCTTCACATGTCTCGTATGATTCAAAATCAAACGAAGTTAAAAGCCCATCAGAATGAAGCTTCTTCATGCGATTCTCACTTATATGACCCAAACGACAGTGCCACATGTAGGTAGGACTTAAATCAATAGGCCAAGGCCTTTTAGCACTAATATTACAGATAGGTGCATCATCAAGATTTAAAATGAATAACCCATTCATAATGGATGCAAAAGCCACAAACATGCCATTCTTAGAGATCACACAACCATTGTTTTCACTCGCAAATGAATAACCATCCTTCATCAAACATGAAGGAGACATAATGTTTCGACTCATAATAGGAACTAGATAACAATTATTTAACTCCAAAATAAATCCTGATGGGAGGTGGAGTTGCATCGTCCCGACGGTCAACGCAGCAACTCTTGCATTATTGCCTACCCGGAAATCAACTTCTCCTCTTTTCACGCTTCTACTTCTTATCATTCCCTGCATCGAATTGCAAATATGGGCAACCGATCCGGTATCAAATACCCAAGAATTAATATAAGAATCAGCAAGAAAAATTTCTGTAATGTGAATAGCAAGTGTACCTGCTGCGGCTGTACCCTTACCGCCGCGATCCTTAATAGAGGCCAAGTACTGCTTGCAATTCCTTTTCCAGTGACCAAGTTCTTTGCAATAAAAGCACTCTGCATCTGCAGCTGGTCCAGCCTTGGGCTTTTGCTTTGGCTTGGATACTGTATCCTTTGCCTTGCCCTTCTTCTTTTGAGATTTACCCTTCTTCTTAAAGTTGGGTTTGTTTTGGACCGCCATCACATGGCCGCTGCTGTCAGCGCTTTTCTTTATGTCCCCCTCTGCTGTTTTCAGCATGCCACATAGTTCATTGAGGCCCCTCTCCGCCCCATGCATATGGTAGTTCGTAATGAAGTTTCCATAGCTGGGTGGAAGAGATGCCAAAATGAAGTCTGTGGCCAACTCTTGGCTTATTGGGAAGCCTAGCTTCTCCAACCTCTGACTGTAACCAACCATTTTGATTACGTGTGGCCCAACTGCTGCGCCTTCTGCTAGCTTGCATTCCAGAAAGGCTTTGGACACATTGAACCTTTCAGTCCTAGCCTGAGTCTGGAACATATCCTTGAGCGCCACGATCATATCGTGCGCCTCATGGTTTGTCTCAAACTGCATCTGTAGCTCAGGCTCCATGCAAGAAAGCATTAGGCAACTCACTTCAAGATTAGCATTCATTGCTTTCTTGTAAGCGGTTTTAGCTGCAGCAGTTGCATCTTCACCAGGATCCTCTAGCAGTGGGGTGTCTAGAACGTCTTCCTTTTTTCAGCCCTGAGAACAATTCTCAGGTTACAGATCCAATCCGTATAGTTTGTTCCATTTAACTTATCCTTTTCAAGAATTGATCGCAAAGTAAATGTTGGTGTGCTAGGTGCCATTTATCTACAACAAAATAATGCAAAATACTAAGACAAAAATATCCATGACAGAGTAAATCATATTAAACATTTAATAGTCCACTCTCACTAAAATCAATATCCCTCGATTGATACTTAGTGATTCAGAACCCACAACTAACAAGTCTACTAGTGAGCTTTAGCATCACCGCTAGAAGACAAGGTAGATCGGTAAGCAACTCCTTGCTAATCATATCATATATATGACTCCTGTTGTTGGGTGACATCTCTATGTCTCGGCTCCCAACCTTATGCCCCAAAGTCCTTAACCATTAAGCTGACTTTGTTTAAGTTAACCAACCCTTTCTGCAGTTCATATCCGATACAAACCTATCTAGTCAAGGAAAACTGGTGGCACCCTAATTTATTAGACCCACCACCAATTGTACAAGACTTATGATAGTGCAAGGTTTGGAGAGGCATTTAAGCTTAAACATTTATGAGGGATCGTCCTACTTATATCATCACACGCAAGGACATATATGCAATATGAACAAGTAGAACATTAAGAATGGCATTCACACAACAGTTGTGATTCGGTATGGCTTGCTGTCACATGGTGATCCCCATCTCCAATAATCTGTCCATCACGATGATCTCCATCTCCATGATATAGGTATGCCATCCTTCAGGTGATGAGTCCTTCAAGACCTATCTAACGTATGCTGGTAAACAAATTACATATACGCTTTGGATCATCACATGTTGACACGCAGGTCATTACATTAAATTTGGACAATACATGTGGCTCGAGCCGTGTTGCCCTGGCCACGTCACGCAGGTAATGAATAATTCATTAATATGCATCATATACACACAATAGCCATACCGATCACAAGATGTCCTGCAAAAACAGGTTAGAAAAACACGTTTCTATATGTTCGCCACTACAGCAGATAGCCACGGTGGTCCCAAAGAAGATTACACTCATGACGTTTGATCAAATCAAACCAAATCCGAGACTTTCAACTCGAAGAAGATTACACTCATGACGACGATCTGTTACGTCAATCTGCTGGTTGTGTACGCAGTTAGCCCCGATGGTGATTCCAGCCGGTAGGGGCAAGTCGCGCACATTACAGAGAAGGACGAACTAATCTCTTCAGTCATATCCGATGTAATCTACTTCAACCCTTTATGACCAATTGATCTAATCAAACCGTGCATCAAGTAGATCCATCTCATGAACCTAGATCTAGACCTAAAACTACGTAGAACCTACCTCTGATACCACTGAAGGATTACGGGGAGGCTATGCTAGCGCAAAACAAAAATTTCAACCCCATAAAACCAAGAACTACTGCGGTTATAGGTCATGGAATTACCACTAGACGCGCAGAGCAGTGGAAGACGTCTCGATGTAGACGAACGCGTCGAGTAGTGCCGTGCAGTCGTCGGTGTCCTTCACGTCCTCGCACGGTTCGTCCTAGTGCTCAAGATGCAGCACCTCCGAGGTATCCACACGTACAGGGAGGAAGCGCCGCGTACCGAACTGCTAGGTTCGCGACAGCGACTTGGCGAGGGCGAGAGGCGAGCGGCTGCTCGTTTGCTGGTGGCGAATTAGGGTTCACCTAATCGCGCCCCCGCCCCTCATTATATAGGCGTTATGGTGGGCTTCTGACACCGAGGCCCATCAGTAACCCTAAAGCCCAGTCTAATTTCGGATCTAATCCGAGTTAGGCTTCCTTCCCCTTAAGTGTGTGACCCTATAGATTCACGTACAAATAGACATGGCCCGAGTACTCTTACTTGGCCCAATAATTGATAGCAGCCTCTAGCAAGACATGTCAACTCCTATGCGCACGTAAAGATCATATCAGATGAACCATTGCAACATTGTGTACATGTTGTTCCCTTTGTCTCACGATATTTGGTCTGGCTTTAAGCTGACCTCTCTTTCTCGATACTGTGAATTGGAATCCTTTCAATGGTTAACTCTTAACCCTAGCACGGCCATGCATTTCTTGATCCAATCACTCGAGGGGCCCAGAGATATCTCTCTCACAAAGAGAGGGACAAATTCCATCTTGACTGACCATGCCTCACAGCATGCTTCCTGACAAACCCAAAACTACCTTTATAACTACCCAGTTACGAAATAGCGTTTGATAGTCCCTAAGTAAGTCAATTCACATCTTGAGAACATGCGACAATCTCAGGTCTAAGGATACAGTATTCATGTTGTAAAAAGAGAACTATATTACAATATCTCACGTTGGGTCGGTCCAGCCTCATGTCATACATGCGCCCACATTATTAGTTTAACATCTCCATGTTCATGACTTGTGAAATGTAGTCATCAACTAATACATGTGCTAGTCATCGACTCTGACTAGGGACATCATTTAGAATAACCATATAAGTAAAGAATCTCACAAACAATTCACATAATTGCTAATCAATACAAGGTGCCTTGCATGGATATTCAATTAAGCAATATATATATCATGGATACAAAGAAATATGCTCATCTTTATGACTATCTCTAGGGCATATTTCTAACACATATTCCTTCCGACTCAAGGCATCCGCAACCAGATTCGCCTTGCCTCGGTGATAATAAATTTCCAAATCATAATCCTTAATAAGCTCCAACCAACAGCGTTGCCTAAGGTTGAGATCCTTCTGAGTGAATATGTACTTCAAACTTTTGTGATCGGTGTTCACTTGGCACTTGGTTCCCATAATATAATGTCTCCATATCTTGAGCGCATGCACTACGGCTGCCAGTTCTAAGTCTTGAGTGGGACAGTTCAACTCATGTTTCTGCAACTTACGAGACGCGTAGGCAATCACGTGTCCTTCTTGCATAAGAACACATCCCAAGCCTTGGCCGCACGCATCACAATAGATATCAAAGCCCTTTTGTAGATCTGGCATAACCAACACTGGGGGTGACATCAATCTCAACTTCAATTGATTAAAACTATCTTGGCCCTTCGAGTCCCAGTTAAACTCTTTTCCCCTCTCTAGCAATGAGGTCATAGGCTTAGCAATCTTAGAGAACCCTTCAATAAATCGTCGATAATAGCCTCCAAGTCCTAAGAAATTCTAAACCTCTGTAACTGTACTAGGTATGCTCCACTCCACTATCTCCTTGACTTTAGCAGGATTCACTGAGATTCCACCATTAGAGATGATATGTCCAAGAAGTGGCACTTCATCAATCTAGAACTCGCATTTGCTGTACTTGGTGTAGAGTCGATTATCCTGTAGCTTTTGTAGCACCAATCTCAGATGTTCCTCATGATCACTATCACTCTTGGAATAAATAAGAATATCGTCGACGAATACCATGACAAATCTATCAAGATACTCCATGAACACCTTATTCATCAGATTCATAAAATAGGCTGGTGCATTAGTTAGTCCAAATGACATAACTACGGATTCATATAAACCATATCGGGTTGAGAAAGCTGTGTTGGGAATATCAGATGGCCTAATCTTCATTTGGTGATAACCCGATCAGAGATCAATCTTCGAGAATACCCTAGAGCCTCTCATTTGATCAAATAAATCTTCAATGCGGGGTAACAGATACTTGTTCTTCATAGTAACATCATTAAGGGATCTATAATCCACACACATCCTTTGCGAACCATCCTTATTCTGTACAAACAAAACCAGTGCTCCCCAAGGTGAGGAACTCGAACGAATGTACCCAGCCTCCTGCAACTCTGTTAACTGCTTCTTAAGTTCTTTTAACTCTTCGACGGACATCCTGTACGGCTGTTTAGAAATAGGAGCAGTCCTAGGTAAGATATCAATAACAAACTCAACTTCCCTATCTGGTGGCATCCTGGGTAACTCCTCTGGAAAGACATCGAGGAAATCCCTAACCACACAAATGTTGTTGCCTACAAACTTCCCGTCAACTAGAAATATAGCGGGTCTGGTAGAGGCGTTACTATAATTTCAACTTCAAATATTTCTCCTTTAGAGCTGGTGAGTTCTACAGTACCCCTAGCACAATGTATAACTGCTTTGGCCTTCCTTAACCATGACATACTGTAACACCCTGAATTTGGGGTATAAAATTTCTTTCTAATTATCACCCAAATTCATGTGTTACTCTTCTCTCTCTCACCCTAGGTTCTATCCCTCTCTAGATTTTCTCTCCCTTTTACCCTTTTAAGTAGAATTAGCTTAAGTTAGGGGAGGTTAATTATTTATTTTTGCCAAAACACTATGGGTCATGACATGTTGCATCATGCTGAGCTTAAATATTCCTTGAATTGTTGCACATGTTTGAATTAGTTTGAATTTGAAACTATAATTGAATTTGGATTGAAAACCCTAGAGAAAAGAAATGGAAAAGCAATTAGGAAATTCAGGAATAAGGAAAAAGCCATCCTTGCCCAAACTAGCCCACCAGGCCTAGCCGCCCGGGCGCCTGCTGCTCCTGACAGGTGGGCCCCGCCTGTCAGCGGCAGATTGTCCCACGCTCTCTTCTCTCTCTCTCTCTCTCGCTCGCTGCCCAGTGGGGCCTAGCTATCGGTGCCGATTCCCTTTGCTCGTGCACCCCTCTTCCCTCTTTGCCTTGTGGGCCCGGTTCGCCAATCGCCGAGCCGTTGCCCCGCGCGCTCGCCCTCTCTCTCTGCGTCGTGGGCCTCCCCTGTCAGCTCCGGCCTCCCCATGCCCGCCATGGACCAGCGAGCGCGCACTCGCGCACGTCGCCGGGATCCTCGGCCATGTCGCTCTACCCATGACCCCGCTCCTTTTTGAGCCCCGCTCGTGCCCGCACTCACTTCCTCGCCTCATTTCATGCAGTCCCACTCCCGCTCACGCTCTGCTCACGCCGCCAGAACTCGCCGGAGACCCTCGCCCGCCTCCCCGGCCATCTGGCTCGCCGGAGACCGTGCCAGGCCACCCCGAGCTCCGCCTCGAGGTGAGACACCTGTGCCCATGCTCAGTTTCCCTGATTTCGCTTTGTCGTCGGCCAATTTCGACTCCGCCGGAGTTCGGCCGTGGCAGTCCGCCGCGCCCGCCCGGTGACCGGCCAAATTAGCCCGGCCTAGTACCCCGCATTGGTCCCTAAGGTACCCCTCCCCCTGCTGAAGCTATCCCAGGCCTTAGCGCGCCTCAAGCCCTCTCCCCATGGCTGGAATCCCTCACCGGAGTTCCTCCGGCCTAGCCGAGGCCTTTCCCCGCCATTCCCCCTCTATGACCTCGGACTCGTGGCCACAACCCTGCCACAGAGTTCGCCAAGTCATTCTCCCCCTCTCTACCCAATTTCGGCGACCCTGGAACCACCGTAGCACACGCCTGCCCCAACTCCGGCGACTTCAGCGTCGCAAGGAGGAGCAGCGCCGCCCACATCCATTCACCCCCCGGTCTGATCTCCTCCATCCGATCTTGATCGCACAACCCAGATTGCGGGATACCGCTTCGCGCACGTGCGCCCTGCGCCCTGGCCCGCCTGTCAGCGCCCGTGTCCCCTAGCGCTGGGCCCGGTCGGTCAGTGCGCCCCCCCTGGTCGCTGACGCCCCTGGCCCACCTGTCAGCGCTCGCTCGCTCACGCGCGTGCCCTTGGCCGCAGATCTAATCTCGGCCGTTGGTTTCTGATCTTACGGTTGAGATCGCCTGATACCCCTTCGTGCGGTAGTTTTATTAAAGAGACCCTCAGTTTGTTTAGAATCAACCCGCTGTCCCTGGTTTTTGCGTGCAGGCCCCTGTAATCTTGCAGATTGAACCCTGTACTTTTAAATATTCATAGAATTAGACCTATTTTCATATTTTGAATTCCCAAACTTGTTTATTTCATATCTTTTGCATATGAATTCCAAATTTAGTGATTCAAATTACAAAATGTTCATAGGATTATTCTCTGTTTAAATAAAATAGTTTCATTTACTGTCTACACATTCTAATTTTTTATGGTTAATTATGAAGTAATATATGTGTAGATTTATTTATTTAGTAAAATAAATAAAAGGAAAACCCTAGAGATTAAAGTATATTTAATCTTGTGAAGATTAATAATGTGTATCACATGAATTCATCTCTGGTCTACCTTTTAGGTCACAGTAAAATAAATAGAACTAGGTTGTGTAATTATGGACAACACTTAAAGAATAATGTATTTCTAAATAAAATCAGTTCATGTTATACTTTGATCTCATTATTCCTTATTTAGTATTGTGCCTTTTTGAGATGTATTCCAATGTTTGTACATGTATGGTGTGTAGTTCATTTTTACTTTCCAAATGTATTAAATGCATGCTCGCTTTATTTAGACAACGAGCAGTCCAAGATTCCCGAGTGTGTTGTTGGAGACCTCCCTGAGCAACAACCTGGTGAAGGCAAGTGTCCTCTGACCCATTATGTCCTATCTACTTATAATTCACTGTCCCACATTACTTAATTGAAACCTAAGGATTGACTAGCTTTGTATTTACCTTGTCCTTGATTACCTTTTGGGTGATTATGGTTAGCTTCATGCTATTGCTTTACTTTAATCAATGAACATGATGTGAATATTTATGATACGATGATGTTATCCGATGATGATCTTGTGATATTTTAGGGGGCTCGGCCATTTTCCCTGAGTACCTCTCCGTAAGGACCTGTTTGTGGAGTGACTACCCGGGATAACACTGCAACCATGAGGGTGGAATGAGAAACCTTTAGCTGAGTAATTAGATGAACCTAGGGTGTAGTTGGCTTTGACGGAGGGCCGTCAATGGGGGTCAGGGCATAGTGCTCGCTCTGCCAAGGGGGGTGCAGAGGTTCATTCGATTTGGTTTTGTTAGTCACCCACCTTGGGGAGGTGTTCTGCATTTGTACGACTGGCGAAACCTAACGAGCAGCTATGCACCACAGGAGTCTTTGTAAAGGCTACGTAGTGTATCCCTAGCCATTCACCTCGGTAGTGAAGATCGGGTCTGTACAACCTAGGCTGGAAAGGGATCACGACTCGTGGGTAAAGTGTGCAACCTCTGTAGATTGTTAGAAACTGGTATATCAGCTCAGCTCACGGTTAAGAGCAGCCTTGGGATCCTCTTTGATTAGAAGAACTTGGGTTACTTTTATGATGATGGTTAACAATGGTGTTATAAATCTGATCTCTGGTATTTCCTCTTTGAGGGAGTATTTTTGAGTAATAATTGGGTATTTTACAAAAACATGGCTCTACTAGTAATAATAAATACTTGACCAACTAAAAGCAACTGCTTAACCTCAACCCCATATACAGCTAGTCCACTTTAGCCAAACAGGACATTTGCTGAGTACGTTGATGTGTACTCACCCTTGCTTTACAAACCACCCCACCCAGGTTGTCCCCACTGTACTTAGTGCTCAGGAGGTGATGCTGGCAACATGGAGGACTTCGAGGAGTTCCAGGATTATGACGAGTTCTAGTTTATTCTTAGTGGCAAACCCCTAGTCAGCTGCCTGTGTAGGCTTATCGTCTAAGTTTTGTTTCTCCGCACTTTGATGTTTATGTTAAAGACAATGGTTATGTATTAGACTCTGTGGATGTCTTGGAAATCTTGATGTAATTAAAGTACCTTTTCGCTATTTATTTCGAGCATTGTGTGATGATGTCCAATTATGTAATCGCTATGTACGTGAGTTTCTAATCCTGGCACGTACATGTTTTGCATTCTGTTTGCCTTCCAAAACCGGGTGTGACATAAGTGGTATCAAAGTTGGTTATCTTGACCAACCCTATGTTATTTACTTATCTCAAAAGTTGTGTCTCACTTTTCTTTCTGTTTACTTTCTGGTCTAATAGTTCTACTCTTACTCTTATGCTTACGATGTCCTTTGTAGATGGCTCGTCTTAGGTGCACTACACATAAGTCTGTGATCCTCTTTTTGCCTTCTCGCCTGGCGGAGCATCCACTGCGTCGCACGGTGCCAGGTCAGTCCAGTCACCTGGAGAGACTGCATCGTCACATGCACAAGGAGCAGGAGCACCGACGCTAGGAGCAGGAGCAGGAGAAGCAGGACTCTTCCCCCTCGCCTCAGCAGGAGGTGGAGTCTGAAAGACCACCTTCCCCTGCACCTTAGCCAGAGATGTCCCCTGCACCACCATAGGGCATCCCGGCTGCTAGAGGAGACCGTGATGGAGACGGAGACGACGACGACGCCGGTGGCAGTTCGAGCCATGGCTTGGAGCTCTCGGAGGAGCCGGAGCCAGAGGGATGGATCGCTAGACCCATCACTCGTGACACCGCTCGCGGGTGTCACTTCCATGATGCTCTCAACACCCTGCTGTGTTGGGCCTTCTGTGACACCCCAGTGTCACCTAGGGTTTCTCTCAAGTGCTAACCCAAGAATTAACATTTCATGTGAGCCAAATTAAGCATGAAGCATCAAATTAACTTAAGAATAAAAGATCCACTAAGTTTATATCTAAAGGAATCATGTTCAAAACAAATGAGATTTTCAAAAGAGCAAAATGTTGAAACCCTAATACCAACCCTAATTGAGCACTTTAAGTAGAATTGAAGAAAAGGGGCAAAAGACTATGAAAAATATAAAATCATGGCTTAGGCCGAATATAAACATTGAAGTATACTAAATAAGCTACAACAACAATTATGAAAGCTTGTCCAAAATAGTTTAATAAAAACTCTAAAACAAGCTTCTCAAGTGAAGGTTCAATAGGGATTTCAGAAATTCAGAATTCTGAATTTTAGCCCTTGGGCTAAAGACTGAGCGTGTTCACCTTGATCCCTAGCTCTAATCCTAATGACCCCATTGACAAAATCGTGCCTAACTAACCCCTCTGTCACATGCCAGAAGATGGCATTAGGACGCAAGCCCTAGACACGACAAAACCAAGGATTTGCCTCGGGCTCAGGCAGGGAGATAGACCAGACTTCAGGGCTCCAAATCTTTGAAACCAGTAGGCAAAATCCTATGACCTCCACACAAGATCGATAGCTTATAGGGAGGAGAAGAGGTTTTGTGCACTGACCAAGGCGAGAGCAGGCTCGGATGAATGACCACACGCGCCAGAACTTAGGCAGAATGAACGCGCACACGTGTTCAACCCTGGTCGGCACGCCAGCGTTCGCCCAACCCCCGCGTGCGCTCGCCTCAGCGTTCGGTCAAGTCCATCGTGCGCCCTCGCCCTCGGTCGTGCTTGCCCGCGCATATAAAGCCTCCTCGGGCGCCACCCCTCCTTAGCTCCGGCGAGCTCTTTTCCGCCCGCCATTGCCACTCGAGCCTCGGCCACTTTGGCCAGCCCACTCCAGTCGCTTCCAAGCCGCGCCAACCTCTCGAATAGCTTCGCCAATAGCTTGTGAAGCTCCCCAAACTCTCGGACCCAGCAGAACTTCACCAGAAAGCTAAGATCGTCCTCGCCGCACTTTGGCCGCCCACCTGCGCGCGTAGACCGAGCAATCCAGTGAGCCGTTCTTCAATTCCTCGTGCGCACACCCTCCTTGATCCCTGGTGAAGCTCTCTGACCCGTTTGATTGGTCAATTGTGCCCTGGACAGGCCAGACTACTCGCCGCCGATGAGCTCCCCCGCCTGCGCACGTGGAAAGGCTGACTCCGACCATCCCTGACGGTGACCCGCACATCGTCGTGACCCTCAGGACCTCCCCTACACCCTCGGCCACCTCACTGGAGCAGTCCCGCCACCGATAAGCCCCTCCTCCCTTTCCTCCACCGCGGGTACTGTTTGATTTGGGGGAAGGACCTTGGGTTAGGATTAGAAAAACTCAGGGGGTTTTCTGAACTGTCAGCGACTCACTTGAATAGTAGCCCAAGGACTAGTCTGTAAGGAAACTTGAAAACACCCGCCAGGGACCCCGTTGCAAAGTAGTTTTCTTTTTAATCATTTCTGTTTAATCTTTTTAATGAGTAGAGAACTTAGGAAATTCATAACTTGAGAAATACTTAACCAAAAATTGTCAAACCAATTTTGCTAGATTCTAAATATTATGGACTACCAAATAAAAATACTAAACCCCATGCTTTCTGTTCTAAATTTGAGTTTAGATCTAAATACAGAAACTGACCAAACCTTATTTAATTAAAGAAAATTTGTTATGCTTCTGTGCTAAACCTAAGAATATTTGCAGATGTTCAAACCCCATTTAAAAATTGTTTAAAAATAGTGGGAACCCCAGTATTGAAAATTAGAGTAGGGATATCTATTAAAAGCCATTTTTGCCCAAAACTTAGGGAAATCAGAAAGGCATTAGGAATTAATGAACAGTGAGTGCAATTATTTTTCCTAACCTACTTAAGTAATAAAGAACCTAGGAAAAATAAAAAAACCACTAGTCCAGAACAGAATTAAAGTGGAATGTTTTATTTAGCATTTTTCCAACTAGAAAACAATTATTGGAGTTATAAAACCAGACCCAAAATTGTTAATAAAAACCCAGTGGACTTGTAACCACCAAAACCCCACTACAAAAATGATAAACACCCCAGCCCATCATTTTAAGTAGGATAAACAAATAAAACTTGATAATGAGGCATATTTCAATTAAATCATGAACAACCCAAAAATGATGCAATAATGGGCAAATAAAATTTTACTAAATAAATAATGGGATAGGTCACCAGAGAAAAATGCAAACCCATTTGAAAGATGCAAAATAATACCTATTACCAATACTTCATAAAAAAGCCATTTAATCCAAATAATTCCTACCACCCCCTCCCTTAAGCAAAAAGATGCCAAACTTCAAAATGATTGCTCTTGCGCAAAGAAGAAGCTGGGAAAAATCAGAAATCTGTTGTTTGATATTTTTCAAATATAGTGGTAGTAGAAAACACCCCTTTGGCTAGAACCTTTAGAAAATCATGATAAAGTAACTAATAAATATTAATGGCTAAAACTTTGTGCAAAGTCATGTTATAACATCTAAATGTCAGAAAAAATAAGTCTTAGAAAAATTTCTACTATTAAATGGTAGTTGTAGTTCAAACCACCCCTTCTTCCCTAACATTTTATAATTTTGTATAGAAAGAACCACTCACTTTTTAAGCCTCAAATTTTAGGATAGAGAATTATACACCAATAAGAAGCCACTGTAATTTTTGCAGAATTTTTGGAAATTCATGAAGAGAACTTGTAGTTCAAACCCACTCTAAAAACGTAAAAGAAATAAAGGGAAGAAATAAAAGATAAACCTCGCCCCAATAAGTTCAACTTGAAATCTTAACAAATTCTCACTAAGGCTTTAAAAAGAATTCAGTGGAACCCCAAATTGGACTTTACCACTTAATTTAACTGAGTGTGATATAAAATACTAAGTATACTACCAAAAATCTTTTGTAACAAGATTTAACTCTATCTAATTTAAGTGGATCATTCATCATCAAAGTTTAATTGCTAAGGCACATATCATATCCTGCATGTATCTTACTCATTGCATTCATTAGATTATAATCTCGCTGACGGAGAGTACGTGCTCATCCCCGAGCAAGGGATTGTCCAAGAGGAAGACCAGGAGCAAGCTCCCGAGGCTGCCATCGAGGATCTCCTCGCAGCCCCAGCTATTGAAGGCAAGCCCCGGTTTTATGCATAACTGTGTTATTGTATGCTACTTTACTACACTTATTGTTTGTTGGATTGCAATGTGCACTTAAGTGTAGGAGTTGCTTGAAACCTTAGTTGCATGAACTTAGGATTCCTTTTTGAGATGAATACTAGTATGCTAGGTCGAGTAGCTGCTATGCTAATTAGGATCTCGATAGAAGTCGAGTGATTTTTCTAGCACTCGCTCGAGGTCCGGAATTGATTGTATTCATCTTGATAACAGGATATATGATGGTCTATGGACTTGGATCTAGGGTGGATGCCTTGTCCATGAGACGAGAAAAGGAATTAAGGATTAGTGTATGGATACCTGAGTCAAGCGTTTGAACGTACTAAGCACATGTCGGGAAATATGGTAACTGATAAACCTAGTACCTGAGTGAAGCCGGGCGCGGACTTTATCCCTCATGCGACCTAAGACTGGGTCTCCCATGCTAGCTATGGTGGGTACAAGTGCGGTCACTGCATAGCGGCAGCCGGGGTCAGTGGAGCATTGTATGCCAAGGCGGTGAGGCCTAGATGCGAACGGGGAATCGATGGGGACGGTTGCATGTGTGGGGACAGAGTGCTCCTACATGTCGTGCGTTTAGGTTTACCTTGCAAGGTTAAAACTCGATTCGAATCGTCTGCTTCTCGCAGCTAATGAGACTGCTTGACCCCTTGTACTACATTGAGTAAGAAGTGAAATGAGGTTACATGAGATAATTTGTTGATTGTACTAAATGCTTGCTACCATGTATGCTTAGAAGGAGCAAACTTAGCTAAGATAATAATACTAGAAACTAAAAAGCTAAAAGATTGATTTTTAGACTCAGCTAGTGCTTTTGGCAAACCAAACCCCTCAGCCAAACAACTGCATGGTCTAGAGGTAGAGGAGTAGTTTTCTCACACCGAGTAAGTCTAGCTAAGTATTAGTATACTCAGCCTTGCTTGTGGCATAATTTTTGCAGGTATGCTTCAGGATACAGTTGATGGTGTGACTTGGCCTACCACCCAGCCACCGGGTTGGACTGGTCGAGTGGGATGCTGCTCCAGCAGGAGAGGAGCATGAGGAGTAGTGGGCTAGGCCTTGCCCATTTCCTCGCTATCGACGACATCGATTATCTGCTGCATTTCATTCTGTGAACTTTTAATTGCTACGTGAAAAACTCCGATCTATGTAATAATTCAGTACTTTAATTTGAGGTTTCCTGCTTTATTGTATTTTTTCTATGACTCACCTTTGAGTGAGATTGTGGAATTTGATCCTGGTTAAGTGGCTTTATCAGACTAGATCTGAGGGACTGACGGTTTATTCCGACTTAAGTGTGTCACGGCCCTTGAGGCGTGACTTAGCACTTAAGCTGGAATAATTCGGGCGGTTCCACCACACCTTCGACCGACACACTTGGTTCATCGAGTACAGTTGTGTAGTCTACCAGCATCGTCAAGGGTTATACCTGGACTAGTGGGAGGCTACTTGCTTGGTGCGCCATCCAGACGATGATTTCCGGGGTGTAGAGGCCATCTCAGAGCACTATTCTATTACTGAGAGGGATACTGCTGAGGTAGCCATGCAAGATGCAGCACGATAGGCACTTTCTTAGTATTGCTCATTGTTCAGTGGGGTAGCTGATGGCCTTGACCTGAAGTACTACCCTCGCCGTTCGACCGGAAGTGCTGGAGGTGTGATTGTCTCGCTAGTTGGTGAGGGCAATCCCAGGCTGAACAGCATGGTCAACCTGGCTGCCATGCTCAACACATAGTTGTATCACGCCCTTAACGAGTTGGGCAAGGTTCGGGCGGAGGATGCGGAATTGCGTGCTGAGTGCGCAACAAACCACTATCTGGATGGTGGTTCTCCCGCCCCTGTCGGGATTCAGCACACATACCATTCACCGCCCCGTGGTCGCTTCGACTATGGTACCCCAGACTGCAGGACCAGGATAGATTTGGATCCATAGATCGACAGAGTCGGAGTCTGTGATAATGCTTAATTCAGTGTCTTAGTATAGTCAGTCTTAGTTAGAGTTAGTTTGCTTATCTTATGTTGGATGCTTGTTATGATTGTCATGTAATGAAGTTGGATCTTTGTAATGATTGTCACCAAGGTGTGGGTATCCCCTGCAACTTGGTGTAGTTATTAATAAAGTCAGTTATTTAGTTGGGTAATCCATTTATTTCCACTTTCCTCATTATCTGAGAAGCTGTCAGTGAAGATGGTCATTTGTTCAGTGCTATGGAGATTTTCTATACATCTTTTCTTATGCTGAAAGACTGCAGAGTCAGATTTGATATATGTGCGTGATTTCTATAGATGTCTGAGAACAGGCGTCGAGGTGCGAGGTGTGCTCAGCCAGAACAACAGGCACCCCAAGAGGAGGCAGCACCGCAGCAGCATTTTCCACCGCCACCACCGATGACCATTGAGCAAATGTTCTTGATGCAGACCCAAGTAGTCCAAGCAATTGGATAGACTTTAGCAGCAATGCAGCAGGTGCAGCAGCAGCCACCACCGCCTCAGCCTCAGGTGCAAGTCCAGATGCCACAAGTGCCCAGAGACAAGCGGGCAGAATTCATGAGGGGCCATTGTAACACCCTGAATTTGGGGGTATAAAATTTCTTTTCTAATATCCACCAAATTCAGGTTTTACTCTCTCTTTTCCTTGCTTTTCTTTTCCTTTTCCTAAATAGTGAAGAGTTATTTTGTTTTATATAATTGTGAGCCGAGTAAAATAAAACCCAAAAGGGGGCATGAATGTTGCACCACATGCTGGACCATCTTTTATTTTTCTATGTTGAATTATTCTGGTTGTGCATTCACGTGTCTGCAAATTTGTGTTTGAATTTGAATTCTAAAGAAAATAGCATAAAATAGGAAATAGAAACAAGAGCAAGAAATAGAGAAAAATGAAAGGGCCCATCCCTTCCCTCTCTTCTCTCGGCTGGCCCACCTGGCTCCCCTCCCCTGTCCTGGGCCGCTCAGTCATCCTGGCCCATCGTGCGGCATCGCGGCCATAGCCCACCCAGCATGCGCCCTTTCCCCAGCCATTTCGCTCGGCCCAGTGTGCCTTCCTCCTCCCCCGACCCGTCCCAGCGCTCAACCACCTCCCTTGGTTCCTGCTCACTCGGCCATGCGGCATGGTCAGCAAGCGGCCATGGTGAGGCCTCGGCGCGACGGCGCAGCCGGCCTGTTGCCAGGCGCACGGAAGCAGCGACCAGGGCAGAGCCCCTGCGCGTCCGGCCCGCAGCCCCGCCCCTGCGTAGGAAGCCCAGAGCCGTTGTTTCGAGGAAGAATGAAGTCCGTTTTGTGAAAATGCCCTCGACTGTATAGGTAATAAACATCCAGATTTATGAGTTCGCATACATAATTTGCTACACTTGAAAGTCTGCATTTATTTATGCACAAGTCTGCGATATCGTGCACACATTAGAATTATTATATTGTCACATCACAAGTTTTAATTATTTAATTAGTGGTTTATTCAATACTTATGACCTTCTAATTAAAACTAGATTATAGTTCATCCCACGTGTCGTTTGTACCGATTCCGCGTCACGCGTTTTGCGCGCATTATTATTATTCCTCACGTAAAGTCAACTAGGTTGGTTAATTAATTAAACATTAACCGTGTAGCGATCTTGTGCGCACATTAAATATATGTTGCCATGACACATGTTTTAGTTAAGTGATTAATTAGTCGTTTGTTCGAGAGTTATTAAAATAACAATTTAATTAAAAGTGAGTCATTAGTTTCAACCCGTGCGTCGCTCAGCGGATCGCGCGCTGTTGTGCGCGTTGATTCGTGTACGTGCAGCGCGTCGTCAGGGTCCCGACGATATTCGTCTACCCCCTAGATGACGTTCGTCTACCCCTAGACGACTCCTGTCTAACCCCCTGTCTACCTCGTCTATCCCGCGACGCTAATTAATTTCCTATTTAATTATCGGTCAGTAAATTGAATACTCAATCAGATTAGAATTATGATTTTAGTTAGGCGATTGTAAATATGTGGTGATGTGATTTTAACAACTTAGATGTGGTACTTAATACCTATTTAGTGTTTAGTATAAATACGATGTCTGTTAGCGACTCTTGTGAGTCGTGCGCGTCGTCGCACTATCTACGCGCTGTTCGCACGTGTGGCGCTCACCGTCGCCATGTTATTCGTGCGTATAATTCATGTGTTATTCTCGTGTTGTCGCGCGTCGTTCGCGCGTGTTACGCGTGCGGTTCGCACGTGTTGTCACTCGTCGTTTGCATGCGTCGCATGTGCCACTTACACATGTCGCTCGCCTTGCCGCACATCGTTCGCGCGTGTTGTTTCGCATGCTGTTTCACACGCGTCGTTACACGTTATTTGCACGTGTCGCGCGTCCGCAGCACGCGTGTCAGCACGTGTCATCCACACGCTAAGTCGCGTGTCCGCGCGTCATTCGTGCATCGTTCGGATGTGCCGTCCACATGTATAAACACTCATGTTAGTAACATTAATTTGTGAGGTCGCATAATTTAAATAAGTTATTTAATGTTGCTCGACTAATGTTTATTAGATTAATATTCTAACTAGATTAAATGTGTAGTGCTCCACTTGGGCTTTTATAATAAATATTAACATGGATAATATTAATTTAACTACGTTCTATTTGTTTAACATTCGTTTAGTATAAACGTGTCATCTGTTTAGTTTTCCTCGTCTGTCGCTCGCTGTTTCGTGTATTGTCAGCGTGCTATGTCACGCGTGTCCGCGCGTCGTTTGCACACTATCGTGCTGTTTCACGTGTTACGTGTTTTGTCTCGCTCCACTAATTCGTCCTGTTTAGAGTCGTTGATGTTATTTAAATTACTTATTTAACTAAGAATCATTAGTGTGGTCAGCTAATTAAAATTGTGCGATAGCTCTAGTTTCATTTTAAATATATATTGATTAATATAATTAGATCAAACTAAATGTTATGATTAATACTCGTTTAGAGTAGACTCGATAACTTCTTGACCGTAGCTCTGATTGTCGCGTTTCTTTTTCCTTGCGTGACCGTTGTAACGCGCTCTATTTCGTTTTGCATGTTTTACTATGTTTGTATTTGTATGGTGTAATGTTCTTATGCATATATGTGTTTGCTTGCTTGTGTCTATTTGTCTTCATTTCGCGTTGAGATTAGAGTGCGATCTATCTCCAAGCTTCAAGGAATCGACAGTCAAGCTTCGACGACCAAGTGATCAGGCCCTTCGAGTTCCACAAAGTTGAAAACCCTGAGCATCTGTTTGGTGAAGGCAAGTGTCCTCTGACCCATTATGTCCTATCTACTTATAATTCACTGTCCCGCATTACATAATTGAAACCTAAGGATTGACTAGCTTTGTATTTACCTTATCCTTGTTTACCTTTTTGGGTTATCATGGTTAGCACTTTGCTATTGCCTTAACTTAATCAATGAACGTGATGTGGTTGTTTATGATACGATACTGTTATCCTGATTATGTGGATGATATTGTGATACTTTAGGGGGCTCAGGCTTTTTCCTGAGTACCTCTCCATAAGGACGTGTTCGTGGAGTGACAACCCGGGATAACAGTGCAGCCATGAGGGTGGAATGGGACGCCCTTAGATGATTAATTAGATGAACTTGGGGGTGTAGTTGGCTTTGCCGGAGGGCCGTCAATGGGGGCCAGGGCGTAGTGCTCGCTCTGCTAAAGTTGGGGGGCAGAGGTTCATTCGATTTGGTTTTGTTAGTCACCCACCTTGGGGAGGTGTACTGTGTTTGTACAACTAGCGAAACCTAAGGAGCAGCTATGCACCAGGGGAGTCTTTGTAAAGGCTACGTAGTGAGACCCTGCCAGGCCACCGAGGTAGTGGTCAATAGTGATTAGCTCTCCCCGGGCAGAAAGGGAATCATGACTCATGGGTAAAGTGTGCGACCTCTACAGAGGATTAGAAACTGATTTATCAGTCGTGCTCACGGTTATGAGCGGCCTTGGGATCCTCTTTGATTAGAGATACATATGATCTGAGATACAATGGTTATGTTTATGGTTTTGGTTCGACTATGATGATGATGTTCCTAGATGAGGAAATGGTTCACCGGTTGGTTATTACTAAAACTTGGCTTCTACTAATAATAAATACCTGACCAACTAAAAGCAACTGCTTGAGCTTAACCCCACATAAAGCTAGTCCACTTCAGCCAAACGGGACATCTGCTGAGTACGTTGATGTGTATTCACCCTTGCTTTCACAAAACACCAGGTTGCCTTTGGTGAAATCTATGCTTAGGTAAATAAGGAGAAAGACGTCGAGGTGGATCTCTAGGAGTTCCAGGAATTCGATGAGTTCGAGGATTAGGCTAGCGACCTCCCCCAGTCAGCTGCCTGTGGTGGGTTAATTTATGTTGGCTAAGTTTCTATTCTGTGTACTTTGATTATATTATGTAAATGACTCTAGTCTTTTATATTATTACTTACTCTTTATTGTTATTCGAAGCATTGTGCTATGATGAGTCATTTATGTAATCGCCGTGTACGTGAATTTCTGATCCTGGCACGTACATGGTTTGCATTCGGTTTACCTTCCAAAACCGGGTGTGACATAAGTGGTATCAAAGCCTTGCTGACTGTAGGACCGCTGACCTAGAGTAGCATTGGCCGTTTAAGGACTACTGATTATTACTTCACCCAATCCTTGCTTCTGCTTCAAAATATTAGTCATACCGACTAATTCTATGTTGTGCTCCTATATATCTACTTGCCAAAAGTATTTTATTCTAGTATGGTCTATACTTCTCGCAATCTATTAGATCTGATCTTAGTCTTGTGCTTGCGACATCTTTGTAGATGCCCCTGACCATAACCTTCTTGTCTTTTTGGGGTTCTCTCCTCTTTTATCATTAAGTTGCTACCGTTTGGCAATCTTTATTCCCTTGGTATTGACATGCTGCATCTTTTGGAATATTCCATACCCTTAGCCCTTAATTTCGAACACTTAACCCTGAAAACTTGGTTGCCTGTTTTTACATTTCAGTTTATATTTTCATGTCCTTCTAGTCTTTTGAGATCCCTTCCTGTTCCATTGTTAAGTCATTAGCTTTCAACAATTTCTACTCCCTTGGTCTTAGCATGCTAGTGTCCTTGGAGTCTTGCATACTCTCATAATTTTATGTATGCTTATCTTCATACCCCAATGTCTATTTAAGATATTTCAGTTAACATATCCTTGACCACCCTTGTTTTAATGATCCATGAGCGATCATTTTTATTTTGCACATCCTTGGCAATCTCGTTAATTCCTTGTAACTTCTCTCGATAATGAATTCTTACTTCAACCATTCTATTGAGACCTCACCTATCTTACCCTTGATTGTTTTCCCCAATTCGTCACTTTGTGAGGCTTGCCTTAACTCTATTCTTGGTTATACTTCTCACGATTATCATCTTTACCCTTGTCACCTCTATATCTTACCTTGATGCTTATATTATACCTGTCCAAAAAAACCCTTTTCTCCTCCGTCTCAATCTTATAGTTGTATTTTACCTATTTTCCCTTGGTCGTATTCTATTCCTTGTTGCTTGCGAGTTTTAACTCCATCCTTGGTCGTGCTCCTGTTGGGTATTACTTTTACTTATCTCATCTCTTGATCTTACCTTGGTGATCGCACTATGTCCGTTCTCTAAGATCTTCAATCTCCTATCCCAGTTTGAGAGTGGTGGTTTACCTATCTCACTCTTGGCAACATCCTCTTCTTTACTGCATGCAAGCTTTGATGTAAATCCATTCTTTGTTATACTTGTACCACTGGCTCTTCTATGCCTTCATCTTTTCTCTTATACCCTTGTCCGTTACCATCTTTGACCCTTGCGATATTGATATCTTCTACATAAACGCTTACCTTGAACTTATCCTTTAAAAGCCTCCCCTTTCCTTTAACCCAGTTTGAGGCTGTGAGTTACCTATCTCTCCCTTGATTTCTTCTCACTCCTTGTTGCCTTACAGGTTTTGTCTTAATTCCATCCTTTGTTGTGTGTTTTATTTGCTATCACCATCTCCTTGTCATCCATCGATCTTGCCTTGATACCCATCTTTATTTTGGCTCCTTAAAAATCCCATCTCTTTCGCCTCAATTTGAGAGTGGCAATTTACTTATCTGGCCCTTGGATGTACCCTCTCCTTTTCCATTTGCAGGTCTGGTCTTAACTCCATCCTTTGTGGTACTTATATCCTTCGTTCTTATGCCCTTTTACCGCCTCTCTTACATTCTTATCCGTTATCACCTTTAACCCTTGCAATATCCATACCCTTACCTTCATGCCTATTTTGAACCCACCCTCTAAAGCCTCCTCTTTTCCATCCCTGTTCGAGGATAATGCCTCACCTACTTCACCATTGATTGCTCCCCCTTCTTCGACACCTTGCAAGTCTTGTCTAGAATACATCCTTTATTGTGTGTTTGTTTGTTATCACCTTAACCCTTGTCATCCCTCGATCTTTACCTTGACGCTTACCTGCATTTAAAGAGCCTCTCCCATTTTAGTTCAAGAGTGTTGTCTTACCCACTCGCTCTTGGTCGTTCCCCTTTCCTCTATCACATTGCAAGTCTTAGCTTTTGCTCGATATTACCCTTACCTTCCTAATATTTAGATCTTTCCATGATGCTTATCCTATGCCTACCTTTTGAAATATCATCTTTCCCATCTCGATTTGAGAGTGGTGTTTCACCTATCTTGACCTTGGTTGCATTTTCTCCCTTGTCGGTTACAATCCTTGCTTTAGCTCCATCCTTTATAGTGCTTATGCCCCTATTCTGTATGTCTTATTATTCCCCTTGCCTTTCGATGGCCTTAGAATAGTTTCCCCTTGGTAAGGAAAGACCACCATTTAATTAAAAGTTACGTATAGCAACGATATGTTTGTTGTTGTATGCTTGTGTTGTTTGGCTTTGTGTTATGAATGATTTGCTTCTTTGTGATGAGTGTTGGTGTGTTATGGCCTTTGCTCCGCAATGACATCAGTTTACTAAGTGAGTGTCATAGAGCTAGGTAGTTGGGTTCTCCCCCCTGCTCTCTCTAATCTGTCGATGCTTATCATCTCTATCTATATTCTATCCACTTCCACCTATCCAGTTAGCAACCTCTAACCCCTCCAAATCAGTCTACATCAGAGTTGGTAGCATCTTCACCAAATGCAAATCAATGCTCCTGTTAAGGGGGTTAGCCGCTAACCCTAATGAAGACAATGCGATCAACATCAACCAACAAGATCAATGTGGCGCAGTGGAAGCGTGTGTGGGTCCTAACCCACAGGTCCAAGAGATCCTCAAGAATTGCATCAGTGTGTCATGATCATCTCAAGGTCAAAACAACCAGTCCGCAAGCTAATCTTGTAGAGTCAAAGTCAACTCAAGAAAGCCATGAACAATATATGAACCGACCTCATTTTCTTGCTAGCCTCTTCTTGAATCTCGGGGGCGAGATTCCTGTTAAGGGGGTTAGATCTGTAACACCCTAAATTTGGGGGTATAAAATTTCTTTTCTAATATCCACCAAATTCAGGTGTTACCCTCTCTTTTCCTTGCTTTTCTTTTCTTTTCCTAAATAGTGAAGAGTTATTTTGTTTTATATAATTGTGAGCAGAGTAAAATAAAACCCAAAAGGGGTCATGATTGTTGCACCACATGCTGGGCCATCTTTTATTTTTTGTATGTTGACTTAATCTGGTTGTGCATTCACGTAGTCCGCAAATTTGTGTTTGAATTTGAATTCAAAAGAAAATAGCATAAAATAGAAAATAGAAACAAGAGCAAGAAATAGAAAAAATGAAAGGGCCCATCCCTTCCCTCTCTTCTCTCGGCTGGCCCACCTGGCTCCCCTCCCCCGTCCTGGGCCGCTCGGCCATCCTTGCCCATTGCGTGGCATCGTGGCCGTAGCCCACCCAGCGCGCGCCCCTTTCCCAGCCATTTCGCTTGGCCCAGCGTGCCTTCCTCCTCCCCCGGCTCGTCCCAGCGCTCAGTTGCGCGCTCCGCGCTCCAGCCTAGCCGCGTGGTAGCCCAACGTGACCCCGCGGCCCACCCAGCGCGCACGCTCCCCAGTAGCCGCTCGCGGCCCAGCCAGCCAGGCGCGTCGTGCATCCCGTGGCCAGCGCTTGTGCGAGCGCTGCGCGGCTGCGCTCATCGTACGCGTGGACCCCACCCACCAGTCTACCCACTCCTGTTCCTCTTCTCCAAAATCGCCTCCCACACATTTCTCTCCCTCGTCGGTTTCATTTGGAGCCCCATCACCCCATTTCTTTCTCCCTCCGTCCATCCGACGCCCAACCACCTCCCTTGGTTCCTTCTCACTCGGCCATGCGGCATGGTCGGCAAATGGCCATGGCGAGGCCTCGGTACGATGGTGCAGCCGGCCTGCTGCCAGGCGTAGCGGAAGCAGCGGCCAGGGCAGAGCCCCTGCACGTCCGGCCCGTAGCCTTGCCCCTGCGCAGGAAGCCCAAAGTCGTTGTTCCGAGGAAGAAGGAAGTCCGTTTTGCGAAAATGCCCTCGACTGTATAGGTAATAAACGTCCAGATTTATGAGTTCGCATACATAATTTGCTACACTTGAAAGTCTGCATTTATTTATGCACAAGTCTGTGATATCGTGCACACATTAGAATTATTATATTGTCACATCACAAGTTTTAATTATTTAATTAGTGGTTTATTCAATACTTATGACCTTCTAATTAAAACTAGATTATAGTTCATCCCACGCGTCGTTTGTACTGATTCCACGTCACGCGTTTTGCGCGCATTATTATTATTTCTGACGTAAAGTCGACTATGTTGGTTAATTAATTATACATTAACCGTGTAGCGATCTTGTGCGCACATTAAATATATGTTGCCACGACACATGTCTTAGTTAAGTGATTAATTAGTGGTTTGTTCGAGAGTTATTAAAATAACAATTTAATTAAAAGAGAGTCTGTAGTTTCAACCCGTGCGTCGCTCACGCGGGTCGCTCGTTGTTTCGCGTACGCACAGCGCGTCATCAGGTTCCCGACTACATCCGTCTACCCCCTAGATGACGTTCGTCTACCCCCCCCCCCCCCCCCCCCCGTCTACCTCGTCTACCCCCCAGCGCTAATTAATTTTCTATTTAATTGTTGGTCAGTAAACTGAATACTCAATCGGATTAAAATTATGATTTTAGTTAGGCGATTGTAAATATGTGGTGATGTGATTTTAACAACTTAGATTTGGTACTTAATACCTATTTAGTGTTTAGTATAAACATGGTGTCCGTTAGCGACTCTTGTGAGTCGTGCGCGTCGTCGCACTGTCTACGCGCTGTTCGCACGTGTGGCGCTCGCCGTCACCGTGATGTACGTGCGTATAGTTCACGCGTATAGTTCACCGTGTTGTACGTGCTGTCGTGCGTCGTTCGCGCGTGTTACGCTTGCGGTTCGCACGTGTTGTCACTCGTCGTTTGCGTGCATCGCGTGTGCCACTTACACATGTCGCTCGCCTTGCCGCGCATCGTTTGCGCGTGTTGTTTCGCATGCTGTTTCGCGCGCGTCGTTACACGTTATTTGCACGTGTCGCGTGTCCGGAGCACGCGTGTCACCACGTGTCATCCACACGCTAAGTCGCGTGTCCGCACGTCATTCGTGCATCGTCCGGACGTGCCGTCCACATGTATAAACACTCATGTTAGTAACGTTAATTCGTGAGGTCGCATATTTTAAATAAGTTATTTAATGTTGCTCGAACTAATGTTTATTAGATTAATATTCTAACTACATTAAATGTGTAGTGTTCCACTTGGGCTTTTATAATAAATATTAACATGGATAATATTAATTTAACTATGTTCTATTTGTTTAACATTCGTTTAGTATAAATGTGTCATCTGTTTGGTTTTCCTCGTCTGTCATGCGTTGTTTCGTGTATCGTCAGCGTGCTATGTCGCGCGTGTCCGCGCGTCGTTTGCACGCTGTCGTGCTGTTTCACGCGTTACGTGTTTTGTCTCGCTCCGCTAATTCGTCCTGCTTAGAGTCGTTGATGTTATTTAAATTACTTATTTAACTAAGAATCGTTAGTGTGGTCAGCTAATTAAAATTGTGCGATAGATCTAGTTTCATTTTAAATAAATATTGATTAGTATAATTAGATCAAACTAAATGTTATGATTAATACTCGTTTAGTGTAGACTCGATAACTTCTTGCCCGTAGCTCCGACTGTCGTGTTTCTTTTTCCTTGCGTGACCATAGTAACGCGCTCTATTTCGTTTTGCATGTTTTACTATGTTTGTATTTGTATGGTGTAATGTTCTTATGCATATATGTGTTTGATTGCTTGTGTCTGTTTGTCTTCGTTTCGCGTTGCGATTAGAGTGCGATCCATCTCCAAGCTTCAAGGAATCAACGGTCAAGCTTCGATGTCCAAGTGATCAGGCTCTTCGAGTTCCACAAAGTTGAAGACCCTGAGCATTTGTTTGGTGAAGGCAAGTGTCCTCTGACCCATTATGTCCTATCTACTTATAATTCACTGTCCCACATTACTTAATTGAAACCTAAGGATTGACTAGCTTTGTATTTACCTTATCCTTATTTACCTTTTTGGGTTATCATGGTTAGCACTTTGCTATTGCCTTAACTTAATCAATGAACATGATGTGGCTATTTATGATACGATACTGTTATCCGATTATGTGGATGATCTTGTGATACTTTAGGGGACTCATGCCTTTTTCCTGAGTACCTCTCCGTAAGGATCTGTTCATGGAGTGACCACCTAGGATAATAGTGTAGCCATGAGGGTGGAATGGGATGCCCTGAGCTGATTAATTAGATGAACCTGGGGGTGTAGTTGGCTTTGTCGGAGGGCCGTCAATGGGGGCCGGGGCGTAGTGCTCGCTCTGCCAAGGTTGGGGTGCAGAGGTTCATTCAATTTGGTTTTGTTAGTCACCCACCTTGGGGAGGTGTACTGCGTTTGTACGACTGGTGAAACCTAATGAGCATCTATGCACCAAGGGAGTCTTTGTAAAGGCTACGTAGTGAGACCCTGCCAGGCCACCTAGGTAGTGGCTAATGGGGATTAGCTCTCCCTGGGCAAAAAGGGAATCATGACTCATGGGTATAGTGTGCGACCTCTGCAGAGGATTAGAAATTGTTATATCAGCCGTGCTCACGGTTATGAGCGGCCTTAGGATCCTCTTTGATTAGAGATACATATGATCTGAGATACAATGGTTATGTTTATGGTTTTGGTTCGACTATGATGATGATGTTCCTCGATGAGGAAATGGTTCACGGGTTGGTTATTACTAAAACTTGGCTTCCACTAATAATAAATACCTGACCAACTAAAAGCAACTGCTTGAGCTTAACCCCACATAAAGCTAGTCCACTTCAGCTAAACGGGACATTTGCTGAGTACGTTGATGTGTACTCACCCTTGCTTTCACAAAACACTTGGTTGCCTTTGGTGAAATCTATGCTCAGGTAAACAAGAAGGAGAAAGACGTCGAGGCGGATCTCCAGGAGTTCCAGGAATTCGACGAGTCCGAGGATTAGGCTAGCGACCTCCCCCAGTCAGCTGCCTGTGGTGGGTTAATTTACGTTGGCTATGTTTCTATTCTGTGTACTTTGATTTTATTATGTAAATCACTCTAGTCTTTCATATTATTACTTACTCTTTATTGTTATTCGAAGCATTGTGCTATGATGAGTCATTTATGTAATCACCGTGTACGTGAATTTCTGATCCTAGCACGTACATGGTTCACATTCGGTTTACCTTCCAAAACCGGGTGTGACAGCCATCCCCCTATCTTTGCCCATTCTGCTAATCCCATGGACGCTGAAGATTGGCTGCGTACCGTGGAACAGTGAGTTGCACACTGCCTAGTGCCACGATCGTGAGAAGGTGTTGTATGGTCCCTGACAGCTGAGGGGACCAGCACAGTTTTGGTGGGAGTCTTACCTCGCCACTCATGCCAAGCCTGAAGCCATCACTTGGGAAGAATTCAGGGACAACTTCCATCGCTACCATGTGCCCGAGGGACTGATGATAGTAAGGAAGGAGGAGTTTCTCGCCTTGAAGCAAGGTCCCCTATCTGTCAGTGAGTATAGGGATAAGTTTCTACAACTGTCACGTTATGCCCCAGAAGATGTCAACATGGATGCCAAGAGGCAGTACTGCTTCCTGAGAGGATTGGTTGATCCCCTCCATTATCAGCTGATGAACCACACCTTCCCTACCTTCCAGCATCTGATCGATAGAGCAATCATGACCGAAAGGAAGCGTCGGGAGATAGAGGACAGGAAACGCAAGATTGGAGTATCTCAGACCAGAAGTAGCAGCCGTCCTCGCTAATTAGGCAACCCACCTCAGCCATTCAAGCAAGGTCATCAGCACCAGCATCAGCGTCAAAACCAGCAGTTGTTGTACCAAAGACAGTTTCCTCAGCAGCAACAGCAGTACCATCAGAATAACTAGTAGGGAGGAAATCAATATCAGTGTCAAAGCAACCAGGCAGGCCGTCTTCCTGTCCCAGCAACCAACCAGAACAACCAAGTAGCGCCAGCGCAAGGAGGAAGTCGTGCATGTTTCCACTATGCGGAACAAGTCCATTGGGCGAATCATTGCCCGAAGAAAGCAGCTCAGCAGTAGCTAGCTCCCAATGCCCTAGTCAGATAGAATGCAATATAGCAAGGAGGCCACAACCGTGGGCATCCTCGAGCCCTAGTACGGAAAGGTGAACCACTTGGAGGCTAACCCAATCCAGGAGACTCCAGGAGTGGCACTAGGTACGTTTTCAGTCGAGTACCATTCTGCAAATGTCTTATTTGATACTGGAGAAACCAATTCTTTTGTGACTACATCATGTGTGGCAGAACCTCCCAAGTTATTGGGCCCACATGCACCTGCCCTTGTCTTAAAGACCTTAGACGGCTATGCATGTGCACTAGATAACTTAACAGGATCTGTCCGAGTGTCCTAAGAATCTCGGATAAACCACATACAACCAGTACCGCAGGATTAAGTAAACACAAAACACACACCAACAATTAGCAGCGGAAATCTTATTACCAAATTTTACAAGTTACATCAAGTTTACCTTGTACATGATCGGAGTGATTATAGAAGTGATTCAAAGGAATAACTTTGAACTGTTATAAATTATTTATAAGTTTGAAATATATGCTAGCTCAAGTGACCATCCTCAATAAGATGTATAGAAGAGTTACTGAGACTTATAAGAAGGCCGTGCCCACCAGCGCTTAACACCAATCACAATCAAAGTGACTCGTAACCTGCAGCAACAATGGGAATAAAACCCTAAGTACGCAAGTACTCAGTAAGACTTACCCGACTAAAGAAAAGACTCTCAAGGGTATGCTGATTTGAAAAGGATTCAAGGTATGGCTTATCAAGAATCAAAGACTCTATTTGCAGAAAAGCTTACTATGAGTGGATCCTTAAAAATACATTTTTACTTATCAGGTTAGGTAAAGGTACCTGCATCTAGAGTTCTTTCTATCTTAGTTCAAGCACTTGGCCTATACTAGCCGTCTTTTTTATAAACCCTTCAGTTCACTGGATTGCTACGTGTAAGTCAGTGACCAAGTCTTTATGTCCGAGAAGTAACGGCGATCCGAATCGATTAATACTCATCTGAGGATCTCCAATCACACGACATATGTAGCACTTAACTCTTGCATATGTCAACTCGCCAGTGGGTTTCTTAAGACCAGACCGGTTTCATGCCAACCGAGAGCACAAATACACCACCGTCTAGCCTGTTGCCATAGAGGGTACACGCTACTCTCGCCATCTCTCCAATCCCTTTGCGTGTTGGCCTTTCTAGTATTAGTCTGCCCGAGGCAAAGCTTACCCATGACGAGGCATATGACCAGTTAAACGATCATCGGTCAGTAGGCCCACATCGGCACGGTCCTTAATCGACTCAGACGGAGACACTATACCGAGACTCCCTTCTCGTGCAAGTCAACTACCCGTTCTTAGCTTTATTATTTAAACCCAAAGTTTGGTACCTGGCAGAGGTACATCTTTTCCGATGTTGAACCCATCATGGCCATGATGGATCCACCATCAAGTTTTATTTTTGAAAACATCCCATCCAATCTGTAGCATCACTTTTGTTAGGGACTTGTTCTCAAATGCTATGAGTTAAGAACAAGGCAACAAAAAATGTTAAATGTTAATGCCCTTCATCCTTTGAAGCATTATCTCCCTTAGGATATAATGATCATCAGATGAAGGTCATGAAGGACTTACCTTCATCACCGCAGCATATGTTAATGAAAGAAGAAGCATATGAAACATAAGAGACAACATGAATAATCATATGATATTATTTACTATCTCTTCTTCATATTGTTTTGGATAAACAGAAATAATATTGAATTACATTTATACCTCCGGCTTAAAAGAAGGTAAAAGTCCAAGTGTGACCCACGAGCGAATACAAGTCAGCGTGAACAGTACGGGGGTACTGTTCATCTATTTATAGGCACAGGGTGCAGCCTGTGTAAAATTACATTCATGTCTTTTATGTTTACTATTGACTTAAGGACAATCCAACGAGGACTAGATGGCCTTTTCCCTTTAAGTCGGTTCCTTTTCTTGCCACTGAGCCGAAGCTCCTTTGCACGTAGCTTCGGAGCAGCATCAACCTTCGTCTCGACCAAGCTTTTCATATTGTGTATAGTTTTATTCTGAGTCCGAGGGTACCTGTACATACATTGCACTTGGGAAACATTGTTAAATCAAGTTTTTGAGGACTTTCGGAAGACGAAGGCCCCCAACAACTTTTGTTTTAAAACAAAACATTTTATTTTTTCTAAAGCAAGGCTAAGCATCATAAAAATCATTTTTATAAAAGGGTGTCAAGGAAGGGTAATCAATTTTTCAAGGAAGGGAATGCATCAATTGTTTAGCACACAACTCCTATCACCTAATGCATCATATAAGGTGATAAAGATTTTAAAACAGCAAGGAGGTGGCAAATGCACTGGGGCTTGCCTGGAAGAACACTAGATTAGTGTTGTTAGATGACGTCCGCTTGGCGATCAACTTTTATCCCAACACTCGTTCAGTCTGCCCTTCTTCAGGTTCATCCATCCGCATCACCTTGCGACTTAGACCACCCGTTACATCATCTTCGGGTCGACTTGGGTCGTCTTCCACATCACACGATTAATTATCGTACCTAAATGAAATGCATTATGCATATGAATGCATATCAAGATGGGTATCACAAGATAATATTATGATTAAGTCATCATCATAATTACGACAACCTAATTCTTATGTATGTACCAACATAATTAGACATAACATAAATAGAACTCGAGCACTCTACAAAATACTAACTTCATCCTATTACCGTATGAACAGAACATTTTACCAGTATTTAAGATCACTACTCATCACATATGTAGAACCTATTTAATTATATTTAACATATACACCCATCGAGGCACTACTCACATAACCTACCCATCGACGATCATTATACAATGTGATTAATTCACCATTGAACACAAGCACACCACAACATCAGATCAATCCAATTACACTAGACATACATTTCCACGTTGTAAATTAAGATGCATAAGATATAGGTCGATGGTGCTAACCACAATCGACCATAACCATTCTTAAAACTAACTTAACTAGTTTAAACATAGTCGACAAGTATACCCACCGAAGCTCTATTCCCATAACCTACATCTCAAACTGGCGATTCACTACACGACCTTGACCAAATCGCTGCAAGCGATTCGAGTATCCTAATAAATATTATATCTACAACCACAACACACATATGCTATGAGCAAGAGGACCAACATAATTAATATATCCAAAACATCAATCAAACACTATCTAAAACAATAAATCGGCTTATCATTACCTAAACCCAATTTGAATCCGTGAGATTAAGGACGATGTCCGGTGGGAGCATTTCTCAGCACACCATGGAAGCGACGGATGGGGTTCGCTTTTTCTTTACCCAGATTCCCTAGATCTCTTTCTTGCGACATATGGAACAATAACGAATGAACGTGGCTATTGACAGAATCGACGGTCGACGATGCCGACCACCAGAGCCGACCACAACGAGCACGACTTTCGGGGCATGGCAGGGGACGACGGCGTTGGGGTTCTGCGAAAAGACAAAGTCGAGCACACAGGGCAACCAGCTTCGGATCTGGAGCAGGTCGAGCGCTAGGGGCGAGCTCGTAGCATCCTGGCACGCGCGCAGTGGAGCAGGCATCCAAGGAAGAGGCAAGGAGCCAGAAGCAAGAAGCAGGGATGGAACTCGGCAAGGACAGAGCAGAGGGAGCCGCTCGACTGGTGTCCACACCGGACCGAGGTGGTTCACATGTGCAGGGGCGAGCAGGGCGCGATGGAGATGGCCGAGAAGGAGGAATCTGAGCACCGTCTAGGGAGCAGGCGCGCCATGGGGAAGCCGCCATGGGGAGGGAAAAAACACGGCTTGCAGGGGAGGGAGCGGCTGCGCGCACAGGAAGTAGGCGCACGCGCAGGGCAGCTTGACGGCGGCCATGGAGGGGCTCGGCAGAGAGAAACAGAGCAGAGGCTGGGCGAGCACAGGGAGGAGCTCACGAGGAAGGGAAGCCACGAGGGAGAGAGAGAGGCAGGGCACGATAGAGAAGAGCGCCAGCGCGCGGCCACCATAGGAGAGGGAGAGGAGCGCCAGGAGCAAGGAGAAGCAGAGGCCTCGGCACTGGAGATAACGACGGCCGGGGCGGCGGGGTTTTCTTCCCTGAGCGGCGGCTGGAAATATCAAGAGGACAGAGAGAAAGAGCGGTGGAGATAGGGACAGCTGTAGAGTTTTTTTCTTCTTTGTGGCAGAACCTCCCAAGTTATTGGGCCCACATCCACCTGTCCTTGTCTCAAAGACCTCAGACGGCTATGCATGTGCACCAGATAACTTAACAGGATCCGTCCGAGTGTCCCAAGGACCCCGGATAAACCACTTACAACCAAGATCGCAAGATTAAGTAACACAAATCATACACACCAACCATTTGCAGCGGAAATCTTATTACCAAATTTTACAAGTTACAAAAATTTTACTTTGCACATGATCGAAAGTGATTACAAAAGTGATTCAAAGAAATAACTTTGAACAGTTATAAATTATTTGTAGTTTTGAAATATATGCTAGCTCAAGTGACCATCCTCAATAAGATGTATAGAAGAGTTACTTAGACTTATAAGAAGGCCGAGCCCACCGGCACTTAACACCATCATCAACAGCACAAAACTATAACCTGAAAAACAACAGGGAATAAAACCCTGAGTATGGAATTACTCAGCAAGACTTACCCGACTAAATAAAAGACTCTCAAGGATATGCTGGATTTGGGAATCAAGAAAGGCTTTTAGCAAGAATCAACATTAATATTTTGCAGAAAAGCTTACTAAAATGAGTCCTTACTTTCAACATTTTAATGCTAGATTAAATATTAATAGACCTTGTTTGCATCAAGTCAAATTTCACCATCACATTAATCAATACAACATGATTTTTGCTCATTAAGATTCCATCCATGACTTAGATTGCAAGTCAGTGACCAAGTCTTCATATCCGAGAAGTAACGGCGATCCGGAAACGATTAATACTCAGCTGATGATCTCCAATCACATGATATATGTAGCACTTAACCCTTGCATATGTCAACTCGCCACCGGGGTTCTTAAGACCAGATCAGGTTCACGCCAACCGAGAGCACAGATACACCACCGTCTAGCCTCTTGCCACGGAGGGTACACGCTACTGTCGCCATCTCTCCACTCCCATTGTGTGTTATCTTATTCTGGTATTAGTGTGCCCGAGGCAAAGCTTACCTATGACGAGGCATGTGACCAGTTAAAAGGTCCTCGGTCAGCAGGCCTACATTCAGTATAATCCTTAATCAACCTGGGTAGAACCTCACCTATTCCTAGCCCAAGTCCCGATTTATGTACTTCCATCCTTAGGATTGTTTGTGTTCCTTAGGATGAAAAGAGCATCACAGGGAACTTTGCAGTAAGATCCCACCACACTCTCAATGAAAATATTCTTACAGGTAGAAGCCATCTTTCCTTAGGATAACCCCTGAGCTAGGCCTTAATGCAAAAGACAACCTCTATCCACAAGATCTGAGCAGAGCTAAGTATTTTTGTAAATCACATTTTGATACTTCATCAGAAGTATCTATAAAGGTATGGATATCAAGGTAGGCAATGCATCAAAGGGTTTCCAAGCAACTCCTATAAACCTAATGCACATTTCGCTAGACTTAAAGTGTGTAAAAATCATTTAAAAACACAAGGAAGGGGTTTCACGCACTAGGGCTTGCCTGGAATAAACAATACGTTAGTGTTTGTTAGGTGGCGACCACTTGACGATCATCCTTTTGTCTTGGCATTTGTTCAGGCAGGTTCGTCCATCAGCATCACCATGCGGAGTAGCCCACCCGCTTGGGGTCGACTTGGCTCGTCTTTCGCATTGCGCGATCAATTATCGTACCTAATTGAAATGCACGATGCACATGAATGCATATAAACAGGAATAGTACGAGACTAAATACTATTACATGTCTGCGAATTAAACACCTAGCAGCGAGGCGTCGTACCATTTTATACGAAAACACTAGTTATCGACATACGACTACACCCAATTATCACATTTTTTAGCGTAATCGCATCTACTTCAATTATCAAGTGATAATAAACTACACACAAGTCCTATATCAAAACACCTATCGAGGCACCAGTCGCATAACCTACCAATTTACGATCATTATACAATGTGATTAATTCACCATTGAACACAAGTACATCACAAGCATCAGATCAATCCGATTAAACTAGACATATGTTTCCATTTTGTAAATTAAGACGCATAAAATACAGGTCGATGGTGTTAACCACAATCGGCCATAACTATACTTAAAACTAACTTGTACAGCCTACGAGTTAAATACGATATTCAATCGTTTGCGCTAGCAGGTGTACCTTACAACCATATTTTACCACACCTCGATGACTATTTCATAATTACGAACATCACAACATACGTATGCTAATTTAATAAAAATTGTTGCGACCTACATATGTATCAATCCGTTCATTAAAATAAAATAATAGAAGTAGAGAATCAGCTTACCTAAATCTGACTTGGAATTCGCAGAAATAACGACGATCATATGTTCAAGAAGTTCGTCGAATATTTGACGAACGCCACGTGAGAATCGCTTCTTTACCCAACTCCCGAAATTTATCGATGACACACGGAATGATGACCTCCAGAGTCGAGCGCGATAGAGAGCTTCGGACCCCAACGCAAGTAGCTTGCAATTGAAAGATAAATCATCAGGGTCGACAGCATGTCGCGGACGCGACGGGTATTGAAGGGGCTGCTGCAAGGTCCGAGTGCGATGGGGAGGGTGTTGTAGAGCTCGACAGGCGAACGACACGACGGCGAGGACATAGGGCGTAGGCCACACGACATGGACAAAGGACGAGTGCAGGGTCTATCAGCTTGTCATGCAACTAGGTGACGACGGCGGGTCCGAGCAGCGACGAACATGGCCGGGCCAGATGCATGTGCCACATGTGCGACCGCGCAGGGCCCAAAATTCTGAGGGGCCTAAAAAAAATTCTTAGCTCAGTAGTAAGCCTAAATAATATGCATCAATAAACAGACTAACATTACACCATCTAAGCTGAACTCAGTTAGCAGCTAGCTAGACTATTGCTCTTCAAACATATATATTAATGCGTATGTTTATTTATATACTCTATTACAATATAATTTCGTAAAAAATAGATAGATTTAAAAAAATTATCTAGTAAACCTTTTGCAATTCAGAATACATAAATTCTATTATAATGTAATTTCAATTATATTTTTTCTATAAAATAGGACCCCTTTTGAAGTTTAGTACAGGGCCTTTAAATTTGTCGGCCCGCCCCTGGCGACGAATGAACACATGGAAAGCAGAGGCGTTGGACGAGACGAGCGCGACCAACGAACCTCGGCGAGAGGATACATGATCGGTAGAAAGCTGCACGGCAGTGGTCTACGGAGCGGAGGGCGTAGACAAGACCATGGTAAGGAGCCGTGCGTTGGAGTAGGTGCTGTGAGTACTGTGCGTATGGCGGCCGAAGCGCGGAGAAGAGCAGGGGTACGAGATCCGCTCCGGTTGAGCACCATAGGCGAGGGCGCCATGGCTGAGGGCGAGCGGCGTGATGGACAGCCGAGACAGCCGGCAGCGCTCTGAGCAGAGGAAGAAAGCGCGTGGCCAGGAAGGTGACGGTCGGTCCTGGCTTCGTCGAGGCGAGCAGAGAGCGAGGTCCAGCGGGAGAGAGAGAGTGACGCGGCCAGAGAATTGGAAGCCCCGCAAGCCAGCGCGAGAGGCAACCGTGAAAGAGGCAGGGAGCGGTTGAAGCTTGTGCGGCCATCAGCCAAAAAAATCTAAGCGATGACATAGTTACCAATGGTGTGAAATATCAAAGGAGAGAGAGGATAAGACCATCGTCCATGAGCGGTGCTGATTGAAAATAATTTGATTATGTTTGATTATCCCAACAAGAATATCTCAACGTGTAGATAGAGGAGCACATTTGATTTTTATTTCGTTTCTTCCTTTTTCAATTTTACTTCCTTTTTACAAAAAGCAAAAGGCAGATATTTTAATGTTATAAAATTAGGGTCTAAAAGATGTAATCAAGGATCAAATGAAAAGGAGATTGACAACAATATTTGGATAGGATTTGATTTGGTGAATACACTAGAGTTAGATGAATCTTTATCTGTTATTTATATTTAAAAATTTAGATCAGGGCGAGAAACATATGGACCAAACCAAACGAGATTGGCTTCGATATATTAAAACTGTGCTTAATTTGATTCGATTTGAAACCTGATAATTTTATTCGCAGTCTGAACATGGAAACACATTAATTATGAATACTTAACTTGGTAAATGCCCGTGCGTTGCTACGGAATGAACATATTCTGATAAGATGTATTGAAATTCAAAAATACTAATTGTCATTTTATGTTCTTGTTAACATCTTTTAAAAATTAAAAAAAATTACATACCTTAAAAGCATTACACATAGAATAAATCCATCATGCGCAGTAAAATTCAGTGTTTATTGGCCACTCAAGTAATCTGCTCTAGACATACTATTCAAATGTATAGTTTTTGTTATATATCTAAAAATATTGGAATGACTTATAATTTAAAAAGAAGAGAATGAGTTATAATTTGAAAAAAAGAGTACAATGTCTAATATTGTTGCCACATAAATATTGTATTCATGGCATCCTTGCTTTCTTGCTCTGATGAGTCCTGGATTAGTAGGTTTACAGAACAAGCCTCTCTCTATGTTTAGTGTGAAGTATAGAATGAAGCGAAGAAAACTAACTGCATAACACGCCCTATAAGAGCCTTGTTTATGACTGTAGCTTAGAATTTATTGAGATAAGCCCGCCCTCAGTTTCAGTTGTGGCTTAGAAATCAAGGCATGCAGATGTATTTGGCTTCTGAACCTCATTTATATGAAACATGCACATCATCTCAATAATTTTCTGCTGCTTGTATCAAGTGGACAATATTGGTTACCTATAAGAGCCTTGTTTTAGAACATATATGGCACAAATGCTGATGACTGGAAGTGAACTCAGAAAAGAATAAGTCACAAAAAATATTTTCTTTGAAGGAATTACTTCACCATGTGCTTACACAACAGACATTTTTTCAACTGCTGAATTCACATTTTTTTGTTTGTAGTGGACTTCAACCTTTGTCAACATGAACTGAGTGCCACAATTCAAACATGAGTTGTGAATTCATATAAAAAACTTATATCCTTCTACAGTTATAAACAGTGGCAACTAAATGAATTAACCAGATATTTGTACCCCACCAAGTGCATGCTTATCAACCTAGAAGACCAAGTCAAGGTATCAACTCAGATGCCTTTGCCATAAACAATCGGTTCCAGTATTGAAGATTCCAAAACAATTTGTCAATCTCATTAAGAGGTAGTAAAAAATATTATGTTGACAGGTTTGCTGGTGCAGTAGCTGCCTAATAGGGAGTTAACTAAGTAAAAGGAAATGAGCCACAGAACAAGCAATAATCACCTGCATCTTCATGCCATCTTCAGCAAGCCACAAGTAATCATAGACTCGTGGGATATGAAGTTAGAAGGCATTCGAGTTTGGATCTTCAATCCGTCAAGCAAGCATATTTAATACCTCCACAAGGTTCCTTGCAGTAATCAGTTAGCAAAATCACAAGTGCTTGTAGCATAAAATGCATTTACCATGAATACATGATACATATCACATGACAATCATAGTGAATGAGGTGGAAGAATTGACATATCACATAACCCACGGTGAATATTGTAATATTTAACAAAAATATATGGTGGACTCGTAAAAATCTTTTAGTTAGACAATTCAGGAGAGTAGTGGGTTAACGCCATAGTAAGCTAAGACAACACAAGCTGAAAGTTAAATGAAGCACTGAGATCTCAAACATCTTGGCCTCTTTCTTCTAGGAGAGTAATTAAATCTATATCAAAGTTGCTAGCATATGACCTTGTGATGCCTGCACCAAGAATAGGATAAAATAAAACTACACCACATTTTATAAGATTCAGCAAGCAATGATAGCCCTCAATTTACCTTATTTACTAAGTTAACATCCACTATTTGTACTATGTTTAAGGTTTACGAATTGTTAATGTAAGATAATTATGACTTACTTAAATTATCCTTGCAATCATTTTGTGTGCCAATAGACATAATTAGGAAAGTTCAAAAGGTGTTAACTTAGTGTGGACTACTCAGTAAATAACAGAAATGTAATGCTAGAAACCATGCGTTATCCCATTTAACCAACAAGGCAACAAGCAGGGACTGGAATAATTGAAGTACCAATGACCAAACAGGTGAAAAAGTACAGTGGAAAAAGCAGTCGAGGCTGCCAACAGGAATATGAATTGCTCCTTTCCTCCATCATATGAATCCTTTGCATCCATTTGAAAATGAACTAAGTTTTTGATATTAGAAACTAAAACAAGAACATGGGAAACATTGGCATAAAATCATTCAACAAATAGAAGAAAATTGGATATTTACGAAACTACAAACAAAGCTAAGGTAACATAATGAATTGACGCGAGCAAAACTAATAAAAATTGGTCAAAGAGTGATGGTATACGATGCCTTCAATTAGATGGTACAAAATAAACAAAAAAGGATCGTGTATTTTTTAGTGGGAACAAACAATTTTCTTACCCGTAGAGAAAACTTAACAGTTCCAAATAAATTCTTTTGTAGTTACACAGTATGTGTGTGGGTTGTATTCTTATGCTTTCTTCTCTTTAATGCAATGATATACAACTCTCTTGTGTGTTCGACCAAAAAAAAACGAAACCTAGAAAGTCATCAGAAGTGTAGCTCCTAGCAGTGAGAACTTGTAACTACAAAACTTACAAGTTGTACTACTATGTATAATGTCTGTAGTGGAGGACGCAAAAGTTTGAACGTCTACCATGTCCAAGCACATATATTTGATATATAAGGAAAAGGTTCGGCCACTCATTAAGCAAAGAAAGCTGACCTACACAAAATCTAGAAACAAATATAATCAAGCAAAGAAAGCAGACTTGTACTGGAAATCCAAAAAATAGAAAATTTAAGTTAGTAAGCACAGTACATGTGAACACTTGAAATTGTGCCAGATTCAAATACACTTAGCTTGCTTTAGGGTTTGGGTGCTCGCTTTCGAATTGCAGGAAGGACGAGAAGGGCGAGCATACCTGCTGGCTGCTGGGCGCCAATCGACGGCGAAGGCGAAGGGGACGTCGAAGACCTGGCAAAGGGAGGCGCTAGTGAAGTTATGTGGACAATTCGTACCTGGTCAATATGTTACTGTTCATATATTTGATAAAAGATTGTCGTGCCTTCAACTCCAGACTTAAATCTAGCATAAGTTGTTGATGCTGATTAGGAATAACATTAACATAGTATGTTATCTAACAAGTGCATAAGAACCCACGGGGCCTTTGGAGACAACTTCAAATGCAGGAGCCATGGCGAAATCCAAATCTTTAGCCTACATAGGAATGTAAAATTGTAAACGATGAACATGCTTGCATGTGGCACAATGGATAAAAAATAAAAAAATTGATGATGAACTGAGAAGTTTATTGTTACCTAGGAGAATTCTGTTAGTCGTTTCTTGAGATCCCTTCGACTGCAGAGCTTTAGGTTCCTTTCGACGATGTTTTGTGTATATAGTTGGACACAATTAAATGGTTGTAAACATATGGTTGTTAGTTGTTGCCTATGAGATTGGTAAAAATATGTAAAGATGTAGGCACCAACCATACCACACATTTGTCATAGATAGATTTATAGTGATGAGAGAGGACCCTACATAAATACTCTGTAATTGAAGTGCTTTCATGGCTAATCCCAAATTATGGCATATTGCTGCAGTTTCGGACTTGAAGCCAGAAAGCGACAATTCTAAAATTTATTCGGATGCAACATGGTTTAAGAGGAGAAACTGCTTCTACAACAATCAGTCATGTAGCCATATGCTGTCAATGGTCAAACTAATCTTAATATTATCCACCGAGTTAAATGCCATAATCTGAATTATTCATTGCTGACTACCGTAAGTCCAATCAAGAAAAAAAGAAGAATAAAGGAACGATGACCTCAAGCAAGCAGTTTGGAAACCAAATACTAACAGCTTGTCGGAAACAAGTAGCTGCAAACGTAACAATTTGGTTAGGGTTGTAGGTCTGCAACTAGGAGCCATGATTAGAATACTTTCTTTCTCACTAAGATAAAGAGATGCGACTGCATAGCAATCCAAATAACAAGAAAATTCACACGAGAAATCTTTTACCAAGACACCAAAATAGCAAAGTGCCTCTACAGGGATTGTTCTATTCACTATCTGGTGGTGGAATCCACAAACATTTGCTACCAAAAGAGAGATGATGAGCAGACAAGCATTTGTGTGCTATAAAATACATGTTGAACTAGGTTCACTCAATTCATCCGGGCTAATAAAATCTGTGACACCAAGTGATGCCCCTGTATCAGGAATAAAATAATTAACAACAAGAGGGCCAAAAGCAGAGTGTACAACTTGACAGCATAGAGATAGCAAACTCTTTCCTTGCTTCTCAAGATCAAAGCATAAAACTGAGAGAAGGTATGTAGAAAAGACATTTCCAAGGAAGTAGGATTGCATATGCATCTCTAAAGACAAGATTGGACACATATATTAACTTTGAAATGCCTGCTTAGAATTTGACATGGTTATAAATGAGCCAACAGAAACTTCTAAATATCTCATTCATATATTGAAGCGTAGACACTTGTCTGCCTTTGTCCCATATCATCATCACGATCACTTCTTTCCAGCCTCTCTTAATATATGTGTCTACCAATCTATTGCAACAAGCAAAGAGGAAAATGTATGATTGCATATAATAGATTGTGCTTCTTCTTTTTCTTGCAATTGTTTGCAGAAACTTTCGTGCCTCCAATTGGTAGTATGCAAGGGGAAACAGTTAATGAATCATGAGTCCTACGTTCATTAGGTACCCACAGAAAGTCCTATGGTCCCAAAACCAAATATAGGTACACCTGAGCCCTTTGATACATTTGCTACGTTCCATACTACACCTAGTGGTAAAGACAGAACCATGAACAAAAGAAAGATGATTAGATACCACAAAAATATGCAACCATGCAAGGTAACTAAGGCGCTGGTTCCTATAAACAGACAAGTTAACGCATGCTTTCTAAGATATCTGAAGCACTGAACCTCAGGATTTACCTGTAGACACACCGCAGCTCAGCAAGCAGCCAAACACACCCTGTCCATTAGCACCGTCGGCGCAACCTTCATCTCACATCCAGAATGAACAATCGTGTACTCGCTGAAGCTTAACACTGCACACTCTGATTAAATTAAAATTACAACTTTAGTTTATTGGAGCCCCTGTAGGTACAATCTGTATTTCGAGTGCTTGTTGTACTATAGGTTATATTCATCGGTTTGCCTATTTGTGGCTAACATTTATCGTGTCATTTTAGTTTAGCATTCTTCTTATTTAAGGCTTCGAGATGTACTTATATCTTACCAATCCATTCTTTTTAAATGAAAGTAAGACAAACATTTGATTTTCCTTTTTAGACGCGAGCAGATTTTCATCCACTTTTGTTGTATAGGTCTGCAGGGAATGAAGTGTCTCTGAATGCATCTACAAGAAAGTATACCACAGAGGCACCATCGAGCTCAGGCACAATGAGTGCAAGGAGGGAAGGATGTCTCACTGAGTTGGTAGTTTTTGAGAGGCGGCCTTCATGTAGGTGTCGTCAGTGGCAGCGGAGGGCGGGAACATGCGGAGCACGGAGGTCGGCGACGTCGCCGCGGCGTGGGACTACTCGTTGGAGTCGTAGGACGTGGCGGAGGAGGACATGTTCTTGGACGCTAGGGCCGATGGCTGCTGGAGGCGCTCGGCGACCTCGTCGAGGACGGGGACCAACGCGTCATCTGCAAGTTCGAAGTTGTTGGTGGCATGGCGCCCGCGTAGCTGTATGGTGGCCAAGTGCGGCCTCCTTGGTGGCATCGAAGGTGACGAGTCAGATGCGCACACGACGCCAGGGGTCGCGGATCTTCGCTGTGTACTTGCCCCACGGCTGACGCTGCACTCTGCAGAACTGGGATTCGGCGCCGACGTCGTTTGACATCCTCTTCCGCTCAGGGAGGGCCAGCGGTCTAGGCGGCTCCCACGCCGCGGCCCACAAGGACGACACCTCCTACTTCAGCGCTCGCTCCAGACGGATCTCCTGGATGTAGCGCTTCACCCTCTGCGGACCTGCTTCACCCTTTAGGCGGCGAGCACCACGGACGGTGATTGTTGCGTGGGGGAGCGAGGTGCGGGCGGTAGAGCATGACAGTGGTGGGAGTGGAAGGGCGCCTAGGGAGGTGTGGGGCACGGGCTGGGCCAGAGCAGGCAGCGGCCAAGCGGTGTCTCCGGCGTGGGGGGGGGGGCGAGGCGGAGGCGGGGGATGTGCCATCGAGTGGGCGGGGGCGAGGGCGAGATCCAAGGGCGAGGGCTTGGCAGGGGCCGCGAGTGTGGGAACGAGACAGAGGCGGGGCACGACGAGGGCGTGGAAGGTGTGGACGTTGGTGATGGCTTCGACGAGGTGGGGAAGATGCCGACGGACGCGACCTCTACGGGGATGGGGCGGGTGCTGATGCGAGATTGTCGAGCTAGGATGGCGTGCCGCTGCGAGATTGGTGGGGGAGGCGAGGGCGGAGGCATGGTGATGCCGGTGGTGGACGCCCTCGATACTACGGGAACTGGCGCGGACTGTGGGAGCTGGCGCGACCTTCCATCAACAGCGAGGAATGCGCGGCGCGACCTTCCATTGACGGCCTGCGGACTGCGGGCGAGGCGACCTTCCATCAACGGCGAGGAATGCGCGGCGCGACCTTCCATTGATGGCCTGCGGACTGCGGGCGAGGCGTTGATGGCGCGGACTGTGGGAGCGGCAGGACCTTCCATTGACGGGCGGGGAGGAATTGCGGGACAGGGCACGGGGACTGTGGGCGCGGGGAGGGAGCGTAGCGAGCGATGGCAAAACCAAAGTGTGGACGCCTACAGTCCACACATATAGAGTAGTAGAGATTCAGCAAGCCATAAGTAATCATAGACTCGTGGGATATGAAGTTAGAAGGCATTCGAGTTTGGATCTTCAATCCATCAAGCTAGCATTTTCAATACCTCCACAAGGTTCCTTGCAGTAATCAGTTAGCAAAATCACAAGTGCTTGTAGCATAAAATGCATTTACCATGAATACATGATACATATCACATGACAATCACAGTGAATGAGGTGGAAGAAGTGACATATCACATACCCCACGGTGAATATTGTAATATTTAACAAAAATATATGGTGGACTCGTAAAAATCTTTTAGTTAGACAATTCAGGAGAGTAGTGGGTTAATGCCATAGTAAGCTAAGACAACACAAGTTGAAAGTTAAATGAAGCACTAAAATCTCAAACATCTTGGCCTCTTTCTTCTAGGAGAGTAATTAAATCTATATCAAAGTTGCTAGCATATGACCTTATGATGCCTGCACAAAGAATAGGATAAAATAAAACTACACCTCATTTTATAAGATTCAGCAAGCAATGATAGCCCTCAATTTACCTTATTTACTAAGTTAACATCCACTGTTTGTACTATGTTTTAATCATAATAAGGTTTACGAATTGTTAATGTAAGATAATTATGACTTACTTAAATTATCCTTGCAATCATTTTGTGTGCCAATAGACATAATTAGGAAAGTTCAAAAGGTGTTAACTTAGTGTGGACTACTCAGTAAATAACAGAAATGTAATGCTAGAAACCATGTGTTATCCCATTTAACCAACAAGGCAACTAGCAAGGACTGGAATAATTGAAGTACCAATGACCAAACAGGTGAAAAAGTACAATGGAAAAAGCAGTCGAGGCTGCCAACAAGAATATGAATTGCTCCTTTCCTCCATCATATGAATCCTTTGCATCCATTTGAAAATGAACTAAGTTTTTGATATTAGAAACTAAAACAAGAACATGGGAAACATTGGCATAAAATCATTCAACGAATAGAAGAAAATTGGATATTTACGAAACTACAAACAAAGCTAAGGTAACATAATGAATTGACGCGAGCAAAACTAATAAAAATTGGTCAAAGAGAGATGGTATACGATGCCTTCAATTAGATGGTACAAAATAAACAAAAAAGGATCGTGTATTTTTTAGTGGGAACAAACAATTTTCTTACCCATAGAGAAAACTTAACAGTTCCAAATAAATTCTTTTGTAGTTACACATTATGTGTGTGGGTTGTATTCTTATGCTTTCTTCTCCTTAATGCAATGATATACAACTCTCCTGTGTGTTCGACCAAAAAAAGAAAACCTAGAAAGTCATCAGAAGTGTAGGTCCTAGCAGTGAGAACTTGTAACTACAAACCTTACAAGCTGTACTACTATGTATAATGTCTGTAGTGGAGGACGCAAAAGTTTGAACGTCTACCATGTCCAAGCACATATATTTGATATATAAGGAAAAGGTTCGGCCACTCATTAAGCAAAGAAAGCTGACATACACAAAATCTGGAAACAAATATGCCCAAGCAAAGAAAGCAGACTTGTACTGGAAATCCAAAAAAATAGAAAATTTAAGTTAGTAAGCACAATACATGTGAACACTTGCAATTGTGCCAGATTCAAATACAAGTAGCTTGCTTTAGGGTTTGGGTGCTCGCTTTTGAATTGCAGGAAGGACGAGAAGGGCGAGCGTACCTGCTGGCTGCTGGGCGCCAGTCAACGGCGAAGGCGAAGGGGACGTCAAAGACCTAGCAAAGGGAGGCGCCAGTGAAGTTATGTAGACAATTCATACCTGGTCAATATGTTACTGTTCATATATTTGATAAAAGATTGTCGTGCCTTCAACTCCAGACTTAAATCTAGCATAAGTTGTTGATGCTGATTAGGAATAACATTAACATAGTATGTTATCTAACAAGTGCATAAGAACCCACGGGGCCTTTGGAGACAACTCCAAATGCAGGAGCCATGGCGAAATCCAAATCTTTAGCCTACATAGGAATGTAAAATTGTAAATGATGAACATGCTTGCATGTGGCACAATGGATAAAAGATAAAAAAATTGATGATGAACTGAGAAGTTTATTGTTACCTAGGAGAATTCAGTTAGTCGTTTCTTGAGATCCCTTCGACTGCAGAGCTTCAGGTTCCTTTCAACGATGTTTTATGTATATAGTTCGACACAATTAAATGGTTGTAAGCATATGGTTGTAAGTTGTGACCTATGAGATTGGTAAAAATATGTAAAGATGTAGGCACCAACCATACCACACATCTTTCATACATAGATTTATAGTGATGAGAGAGGACCCTACATAAATACTCTGTAATTGAAGTGCTATCATGGCTGATCCCAAATTATGGCCATATTGTTGCAGTTTCGGACATGAAGCCAGAAAGCGGCAATTCTAAAATTTATTCGGATGCAACATGGTTTAAGAGGAGAAACTGCTTCTACAACAATCAGTCATGTTGCCATAAGCTGTCAATGGTCAAACTAATCTTAATATTATCCACCGAGTTAAATGCCATAATCTGAATTATTCATTGCTGGACTACCGTAAGTCCATCCAGGACAAAAAGAAGAATAAAGGAACGATGACCTCAAGCAAGCAGTTTGGAAACCAAATACTAACAGCTTGTCGGAAACAAGTAGCTGCAAACGTAACAATTTGGTTAGGGTTGCAGGTGTGCAACTGGGAGCCATGATTAGAATACTTTCTTTCTCACTAAGATAAAGAGATGCGACTGCATAGAAATCCAAATAACAAGAAAATTCACACCAAAAATCTTTTACCAAGACACCAAAATAGCGAAGTGCCTCTATACGGATTGTTCTATTCACTATCTGGTGGTGGAATCCACAAACTTTTGCTACCAAAAGAGAGATGATGAGCAGACAAGCATTTGTCTGCTATAAAATACATGTTGAACAGGTTCACTCAATTCATCCGGGCTAATAAAATCTGTGACACCAAGTGATGCCCCTATACCAGGAATAAAATAATTAACAACAAGAGGGCCAAAAGCAGAGTGTACAACTTGACAGCATAGAGATAGCAAACTCTTTCCTTGCTTCTCAATATCAAAGCATAAAACTGAGAGAAGTTATGTAGAAAAGACGTTTCCAAGGAAGTAGGATTGCATATGCATCTCTAAAGACAAGATTGGACACATATATTAACTTTGAAATGCCTGCTTAGAATTTGACATGGTTATAAATGAGCCAACAGAAACTTCTAAATATCTCATTCATATATTGAAGCGTAGACACTTGTCCGCCTTTGTCCCATAACATCATCACGATCACTTCTTTCCAGCCTCTCTTAATATATGTGTCTACCAATCTATTGCAACAAGCAAAGAGGAAAATGTATGATTGCATATAATAGATTGTGCTTATTCTTTTTCTTGCAATTTTTTGCAGAAACTTTCGTGCCTCCAATTGGTAGTATGCAAGGGGAAACAGTTAATGAATCATGAGTCCTACGTTCGATAGGTACCCACAGAAAGTCTTATGGTCCCAAAACCAAATATAGGTACACATGAGCCCTTTGATACATTTGCTACGTTCCAGACTACACCTAGTGGTAAAGACAGAACCATGAACAAAAGAAAGATGATCAGATACCACAAAAATATGCAACCATGCAAGGTAAATAAGGCACTGGTTCCTGCAAACAGACAAGTAAACGCAGGCTTTCCAAGATATCTGAAGCTCTAAACCTCAGGATTTACCTGCAGACACACAGCAGCTCAGCAAGCAGCCAAGCACACCCTATCCATTGGCACCGTCGGCGCAACCTTCATCTCACTTCCAGAATGAACAACCGTGTACTCGCTGAAGCTTAACAATACACACTCTGATTAAATTAAAATTACAGCTTTAGTTTATTGGAGCCCTTGTAGGTATAATCTGTATTTCGAGTGCTTGTTGTACTATAGGTTATATTCATCGGTTTGCCTATTTGTGGCTAACATTTATCATGTCATTTTAGTTTAGCATTCTTCTTATTTAAGGCTTCGAGATGTACTTATATCTTACCAATCCATTCTTTTTAAATGAAAGTAAAACAAACATTTGATTTTCCTTGTTAGACGCGAGCAGATTTTCATCCACTTTTGTTGTATAGGTCTGCAGGGAATGAAGTGTCTCTGAATGCATCTACAAGAAAGTATACCACAGAGGCACCATCGAGCTCAGGCACAACGAGTGCAAGGAGGGAAGGATGTCTCACTGAGTTGGTAGTTTTTGAGAGGCAGCCTTCATGTAGGTGTCGTCAGTGGCCGCGGAGGGCGGGAACATGCGGAGCACGGAGGTCAGCGACGTCGACGCGGCGTGGGACTACTCGCTGGAGTCGTACGACATGGCGGAGGAGGACATGTTCTTGGACGCCGAGGCCGGTGGCTGCTGGAGGCGCTCGGTGACCTCGTCGAGGACGGGGACCGACGCGTCGTCTGCAAGTTCGAAGTTGTTGGTGGCATGGCGCCCGCGTAGCTGTATGGTGGCCGAGTGCGGCCTCCTCGGTGGCATCGAAGATGACGAGTCAGATGCGCACACGACGCCAGGGGTCGCGGATCTCCGCAGTGTACTTGCCCCACAGCCGATGCCACACTCTGCAGAACTGGGATTCGGCGCCGGCGTCGTTCGACTTCCTCTTCCGCTCAGGGAGGGCAGCGGTCTCGGCCGCTCCCTCGCCGCGGCCCGCACGGACGGCACCTCCTACTTCAGCGCTCGCTCTAGACGGATCTCCTGGATGTAGCGCTTCACCCTCTGTGGACCTGCTTCACCCTTCGGGCGGCAAGCACCCCAGATGGTGATTGTTGCGTGGGGGAGCAGGGTGCGGGCAAGGGGGTGTGGGCGGCAGAGCATGACAGCGGCGGGAGTCAAAGGGCGCCTAGGGAGGTGTGGGGCATGGGCTGGGCCAGAGCAGGCACCGGCCAGGCGGTGTCTCCGGCGTGGGGGGGGGGACGAGGCGGGGGCGGGGGATGTGCCACCGAGTGGGCGGGGGTGAGGGCGAGATCCAAGGGTGAGGGCTCGACAGGGGCCGCGAGTGTGGGAAAGAGACAGAGGCGGGGCACGAAGGGGGCGTGGATGCTGTGGACGTTGGTGATGGCTTCGATGAGGTGGGGAAGATGCCGACGGACGCGACCTCTATGGGGATGGGGCAGGCGCTGATGCGAGATTGTTGAGCTAGGATGGCGCGCCGCTGCGAGATTGGCGGGGGAGGCGAGGGTGGAGGCATGGTGATGCCGGTGGTGGACGCCCTCGATACTACGGGAGCTGGCGTGGACTGCGGGAGCTAGCGCGACCTTCCATCAACTGCAAGGAATGCGCGGCGTGACCTTCCATTGACGGCCTGCGGACTGCGGGCGAGGCGACCTTCCATCAACGACGAGGAATGCGTGGCGCGACCTTCCATTGATGGCTTGCGGACTGCGGGCGAGGCGACCTTCCATCAACGACGAGGAATTGCGAGACTGCGGACTACGGGCGAGGCGTTGATGGCACGGACTGCGGGAGCGGCGGGACCTTCCATTGACGGGTGGGTAGGAATTGCGGGACGGGGCGCGGGGACTGCGAGCACGGGGAGGGAGCAGTAGCGCGCGATGGCAGAACCAAAGTGTGGATGCCTACAGTCCACACATATAGAGTAGTAGACATGTCAGCTCTAATTATCTATGATTTTTAAATATGAAAGCGAATCGGCTAACTGTTGTTCTGGTTTCGGTTAATTCGGGTTCGATTTATATAAACAGGCTTCCCCTAACATTATCGCTACCGAGTTCCTAGAGATCGCTCGAACAAGAGCGAAATAATTAGGTGATGTTTCCAACTGCCTTAATCGATTAATTTTAATTTGCATTTGTTTCGGTTATATTTAGATGAATTTTGACCGCTATCCGAACATTCGACTAGAAATCAATTCGATTAATAACTCTACGCCTTATATTTTTTTGGACATGAACGCGGTCAAGATTATAAACTCGAATTATTTCCGAAATCGTATTCACACTCTCGACCAGTCTAAACAGCACTGAACTCGACATTTTTTGAAGGTTATTAAAGTCTGAATTTCGTGAAATATTTTGGACAATCCCGATAGACATAGATGAAGTGATACCAGAATACTGATAGGCGAATATGATTAGGATATTGAGATTACTATTCTCATCGGCATCCCGCTGAAGTCCATATTCGCAGTTAACATAAAGTAACACCTGGTGTGTTACAGCCCCCCCCCCTTAAAAGAATCTCGTCCCGAGGTTCGGAGCGAAAGACTTTTAAGAGTAGAGAAGCATGTAACTCCTGTCCATATCAGCGATAGCATAAGGCAATTCTGAGCTAAGGCGAGTGCCTCAGGATGTGATTTCTCTAGTGGACATAACATGTATCGCCTTAAGCTAACTTAGAAATGTCCCACAAAGATGATAGAGACGCAAGAAAACATTAGTGGGGGTTATCAACCAATGTTGCCTTCCCAATGAACCAACTTCATCAAGCGCTAGTGCGACTCTGGCCAATCACACATGTGGGGTAATCACATGGGAGGCGATCGAGGCATGACTAGAGTGATGACTAGGTGGTTACTGCCCAACTTAATCTCGATTCTTATAAACACTTCCTTAATATGGGTTGCACAAAAGTGAGTTTATCCCACTCGACAAAACGATCTCTAAACTCAACCTTTGTTCACAAAGCAATTACAAGTTAGTAAAAACCAACTTGTTGAACTACTTTTGACATTGGGTAAGTCCTCTTAGTACCCATCGGCAATCCAATGGTCGAGAGTTCACTTTTGTTAACAGGAGATCATGCACTTGAGTAGAAATCCATTCGGTCATGTTGTTCATCCGTTTCTTCAGGCGAGATGAACTGACTTGGTTAGAAATACATGGATTAAATAAGAGAGCGAATGAACAAACTCCTGCATCTCAGCAGCAGGGAAAATCAATCTCCATTTTGAGAGCTAATCAGTTGTCTCTCAACACTAAAAAGCTCCAAGACTTCACTTTTACAAGAAAGGATGCAAAGGTAACGTGTATGTGTGAAGTCACCATCAAAGTCAAGGAAAAGAGACCACACATGAAAGGGGTATGCCCTTTTGATCCAACGGAGATGATAGATGTTGCCTGATCACTTGACAAATAACATAGAAATTGTTTCAAGGAAGAGATCAACAGAAGATAATATATTAGTGTACTTTCATAATGGATCATGACTAGAGACCTCGATACTAGCATGCGCCAAGCAGCATAACCTTGCGTGTACATTCACAAGGGGCTCTCAGTTTTGCTACGGCACCATAAGTCATTACCCATGACACCATTACCGAACTGGCACCAATAAAGAATTTCACATAGCAAAAATAGATTGTGCTAAGATAACACATTGATATAGTCTCATAGTGGATTATGACTACTAACTGTGATACCAGCGCGTGCCAAGTAGCGCAACCATGTGTGTACATTCACAGGAGGCCCTCGGTTTTGTCACGGCATCATCATGTTTTGTCATAACGCCATTACCAGACGTAACCAATAAGAAATCTCACACCACACCAATGGATGGGGCAAGGGTGACAATATACAAAGAGACTCTACCTGTCAAAAAGGTTACAAGTAGAGAGTCAAATAGATCATGGCCCGATGAAATGAACAAGACATGGCCATAACCTAAACTTGATGAAAGGAGTATGATGGGAGACTGTTACTTCAGCCCCAAGCATATTTCTATGCCCATCATAGAGATTACAAGGTCAAGGATGAGTATCTGATTTGATACGGAGGGAAAACAATCATAAGATTAAGTTGGTATGCCTTTGATATATATGAGGAAACCAAAGGCATCAAATTTAAGAAAATGATCGGACATGTCCTTCCTCGGTTAGGTCAATAAAGCAACATGGCGATCATTAAGAAGAGGCAAAACAGAATAAGGATATCAACTTGCACCAACTGAACAAGGACATGGTTTTGGAAGGAGATATAACTCAAGATTCTCGTTTTAAGCTCGGGTACACTTTATGTCCAACAAAGAAATTATCTAAGCATTTATTTGTATGAGTTCGGTCATGGAGGGATAACAGAAAAATTCAAATTTGGGTCATGGTTCACTAAATAAGAACATGGCCTAGGTTTGGGTTTAGGCAATCATGTCACCAACCTTCTATCGGCACATCAAGCATGAGAGTTAACACATATAACACCTAAATAGATTACCTAAAGAACGGAGGACAACTATTTCCTTGAAGTTCACAATACAACATTACACCACATTATCTACATTCATCGGTTATTCGAATAAAGGTGAGATAAGCATTTTGGGTGTATAGGTGACAAACATGATGCAACAATCAGGATGCATGCTCGTCTTATTCGTCCTCACTGATTTTGCCAACATAATGTGGCAATAGTGTTCTATATCGACGGCATACATTCTCTCTCAATATTTTGCTAGTCGTCAACTACATATACGTTTTCGAGGTTAGTGTACCTGCAGAAAATTTCATCACAACCCAATTTCCCAATGATGCAGTTCACACATGACAGTTTATCACAATTTATACTCCATATATTGCTATATGGAGGCCAGCTCATCATTAAGCGCCGAGCCACGCATAGGCGCCGTTGCCACACTTTAACCATAGGGCAGCTTATTATGGTAACTCACCTTCTTACCTGAGCGTAGGTGCGTCGTTACAAGTACATTACACTTTTTAGTATTCCCATGTCTGTATACCCATACACATCCATGGGGTACTAAATTCCTAGAAAAGTAATTACTCCACATCGCAGCTTTCATATATAGATATGTGTAACATGTATATAATCAAGCACTTTTTATACCCTTCCCTAGATCGACGGTAATTCGGTCATGCTCTCACATCTCACCTTACCTCAGCGTCGATCTATTCAAAACTGAATGGCCTTAAAAATAACAATACACATCTATGCAATACCCACCCGATTATGGGTTATGGTTTTGAACTAAGCCACCTGATAGTCCTTAACTTAGGGCTTAATAGAGGATGTCGCTAGCATTATAGTTTTTCAAAGCTGTTTTTCAAAGCCAAACAATGTGTTTAGTTGAAAATAGGTTTTTCGAAACCAAAACTTTTGTTTTAAAAATAAGTATGTGATCATATATACTTAATCCTGCTCCGATACCAGCTATGGCACAACCTCCCAAGTTATTAGGCCCACATGCACCTGTCCTTGTCTCGAAGACCTCAGACAGCTATGCATGTGCACCAGATAACTTAACAAGATCCGTCTAAGTGTCCCAAGGACCCTGGATAAACCACTTACAACCAAGATCGCAAGATAAGTAACACAAATCACACACACCAACCGTTTGCAGCGGAAATCTTATTACCAAATTTTACAAGTTACAAAAATTTTACTTTGCACATGATCGGAAGTGATTCAAAAAAATAACTTTGAACTGTTATAAATTATTTGTAGTTTTGAAATATATGCTAGCTCAAGTGACCATCCTCAATAAGAAGTATAGAAGAGTTACTTAGACTTATAAGAAGGCCGAGCCCACCAACACTTAACACCATCATCAGCAGCACAAAACTATAACCTGAAAAACAACAGGGAATAAAATCCTGAGTATGGAATTACTCAGCAAGACTTACCTGACTAAAGAAAAGAGTCTCAAGGATATGCTCGATTTGGGAATCAAGGAAAGGCTTTTAGCAAGAATCAACATTAATAGTTTGCAGAAAAGCTTACTAAAATGAGTCCTTACTTTCAACATTTTAATGCCAGATTAAATATTAATAGACCTTGTTTGCATCAAGTCTAATTTCACCATCACATTAATCAATACAACATGATTTTTGCTCATTAAGATTCCATCCATGACTTAGATTGCAAGTCAGTTACCAAGTCTTCATATCCGAGAAGTAACGGCGATCCGGAATCGACTAATACTCAGCTGAGGATCTCCAATCACATGACATTTGTAGCACTTAACCCTTGCATATGTCAACTCGCCACCGGGGTTCTTAAGGCCAGATCAGGTTCACGCCATCTAAGAGCACAGATACACCACCGTCCAGCCTCTTGCCACGGAGGGTACACACTACTCTCGCCATCTCTCCACTCCCATTGTGTGTTATCCTATTCTGGTATTAGTGTGCCGGAGGCAAAGCTTACCCATGACTAGGCATGTGACCAGTTAAAAGGTCCTCGATTAGCAGGCCTACATTTAGTATAATCCTTAATCAACCTGGGTAGAACATCACCTGTTCCTAGCCCAAGTCCCGATTTAAGTACTTCCATCCTTTGGATTGTTTGTGTTCCTTAGGATGAAAAGATCATCATAGGGAACTTTACAGTAAGATCCCACCACGCTCTCAATGAAAATATTCGTGCAGGTAAAAGCCATCTTTCTTCAGGATAACCCCTAAGCTAGGCCTTAATGCAAAAGACAACCTCTATCCACAAGATCTGAGCAGAGCTAAGCATTTTTGTAAATCACATTTTGATACTTCATCAGAAGTATCTATAAAGGTATGGATATCAAGGTAGGCAATGCATCAAAGGGTTTCCAAGCAACTCCTATAAACCTAATGCACATTTCGCTAGACTTAAAGTGTGTAAAAATCATTTGAAAACACAAGGAAGGGGTTGCATGCACCGGGGCTTGCCTAGAATAAACACTACGTTAGTGTTTGTTAGGTGGCGACCACTTGACGACATCCTTTTGTCTTGGCATTTGTTCAGGCAGGTTCGTCCATCAGCATCACCATGCGGAGTAGCCCACCCGCTTGGGGTCAACTTGGCTCGTCTTCAGCATTGCGCGATCAATTATCGTACCTAATTGAAATGCACGATGCACATGAATGCATATAAACAGGAATAGTACGAGACTAAATACTATTACATGTCCACGAATTAAACACCTAGCAACGAGGCATCGTACCATTTTATACGAAAACACTAGTTATCGACATACGACTACGCCCAATTATCACATTTTTTTAGCGTAATCGCATCTACTTCAATTATCAAGTGATAATAAACTACACACAAGTCCTATATCAAAACACCTATCGAGGCACCAGTCGCATAACCTTCCAATTGACGATCATTATACAATGTGATTAATTCACCATTGAACACAAGTACATCACAAGCATCAGATCAATCCGATTAAACTAGACATATGTTTCCATTTTGTAAACTAAGACGCATAAAATACAGGTCGATGGTGTTAACCACAATCGGCCATAACCATACTTAAAACTAACTTAACTAGTTTTCTAAGTCATTTCATCAGATTAATTTGTACAGCCTACGAGTTAAATACGATATTTAATCGTTTGCGCTAGCAGGTGTACCTTACACCCATATTTACCACACCTCGCGACTATTTCATAATTACGAACATCACAACATACGTATGCTAAATTAATAAAAATTGTCGCGACCTACATATGTATAAATCCATTCATTAAAATAAAATAATAGAAGTAAATAATCAGCTTACCTAAATTCGACTTGGAATTCACAGAAATAACGACGATCATATGTTCAAGAAGTTCGTCGAATATTTGACGAACGCCATGTGAGAATCGCTTCTTTACCCAACTCCAGAAATTTCTCGATGACGCACGAAATGATGACCTCCAGAGTCGAGCGCGACAGAGAGCTTCGGACCCCAACGCAAGTAGCTTGCAATTGAAAGATAAATCATCAGGGTCGACAGCATGTCGCGGACGCGACAGGTATTGAAGGGGCTACTGCAAGGTCCGAGTGCGATGGGGAGGGTGCTGTAGAGCTCGACGGCGAACGACGCGACGGCGAGGACATAGGGCGTAGGCCACACGACACGGACAAAGGACGAGTGCAGGGGCTATCAGCTTGTCATGCAACTGGGTGACGACGACGGGTCCGAGCAGCGACGACATGAACACATGGAAAGCAGAGGTGTTGGACGAGACGAGCGCGACCAGCGAACCTCGGCGAGAGGAGACATGGTCGGTAGAGAGCTGCATGGCAGTGGTCTATGGAGCCGAGGGCGCAGACAAGATCATGGCAAGGAGCCGTGCGTTGGAGCAAGGTGCTGTGTGTACTGTGCGTATGGCAGCCGAAGCGCGGAGAAGAGCAGGGGTACGAGATCCGCTCCTATCGAGCACCATAGGCGAGGGCGCCATGGCTGAGGGCGAGCGGCGCGATGGATAGCCGAGACAGCCGGCAGCGCTCTGAGAAGAGAAAGAAAGCGTGTGGCCAGGAAGGTGACGGTCGGGCCTGGCTTCGTCGAGGCGAGCAGAGAGCAAGGTCCAGCGGGAGAGAGAGAGAGAGAGACGCGGCGAGAGAATTGGAAGCCCCGCAAGCCAGCGCGAGAGGCAACCGTCACTACAGTAAAACGATACAAGTCCGACGGCTACCTTATGTCCGACAGTTTCCTAGGCAACCGTCGGACATAAGCTTTTGTCTGACGGCCACTGGCAGCCGTCGGACATAAGGGGGAATATCCGAGGGCTGGCAGGTGGACCGTCGGACATAAGCTTATGTCCGACGGCTTCCTAGGTGGCCGTCGGAACTAATGAATTTTAACCGCGCCCCACGTCGATTTCATTTCTCTCTGTCTTCTCCGCCCGCTCACATGCGTAGCCGCCCACCGCCGCCTAGCCCACGCCGCCGCCACCATCGCCGACGAGCCGCCGTCGTCGCCCAGCACCGCCCAAGCCTCTCCCGGGGACCTCCAGCCCCGTCCCGACGCCCAGCCCGCGCCCGATCCTCTGTCCACGTCGACCGGCAACTCCACCGCCGCCAAAGCGACACCGGAGCCGCCCCGACGCCGCCCGCGGCCGCCGGAGCCTCTGCCCCCGTCCCCGACGCCACCGGCGCCCGCCCCAACCCCGCCGGCGTCCGCTTCATCAGCTAATCGTCCGACAAAGTAAGGAATTTTATAATGTTTAGTATAATTTTGTATATGCATATATTGTTTGCTATTAGCAATGTTTAGTTTTGTTATGTCCGACGGCTTAATTTCATTATGCAATTAAATTAACTTGTTTTAATTTATTTATTAGTGGTTATATAATTTAAACTTTATGTCCAACGGCTTATTCTGAGGGTAATTATTAAGCCCTCGGAAATAAGGTTGTTTTATTTGATTTAGGGTCCCGTGAAATGATTTTTTTGTAGTGCTATTGTATTAGTTTGGTTAATTAGTGGCTATTGTATTAGTGTGGTTAATTAGTAATCATAACTAATTAAGTTAACGTCTCGTATCTAGTATGGAGGAGAATCATCGATGGATGTATGAAGGTTGGAAGAAAAGAGGTGCTCTATCAAGTGAGTGGGTTGCCAAGACTGATGCTTTTCTCGACCGTGCTTTTGCTTGGTCAGAGACTGGAACCGATGTTAGGTGCCCTTGTAGCAAGTGTCGGAACATTAATTTCCTTGACAGGAGGACTATGTCGATACATATTTGCAAGAACGGTTATATGCCAGGCTATGAGGTGTGGGTGCACCACGGTGAGGATCCACCTCCTCGTATTGTATCGGAAGTTCAGTCACATGAAGAGGAGGACTACGATAGGATGGAAGAGATGCTTGACGATGTACGCCATGAGCTTCTAACAGTCGATTGGGAGAACCCCGGTCAACCCACCGAGTTTGAGGATCCAGCTACACCTGAGGTTCAGAAGTTCTTCGAGCTCCTTAAAGCTGCCGAAGAGCCGTTGCATGAGCACATAAAAGTGACCGTCCTTGTATTTGTGACTCGACTTATGGCTGTTAAGTCTAAGTTTGCATTCTCAAACAACTGTTACAGGGAGCTTTTGAACTTGATCAGTGATGTACTTCCGGAGAATCACAAGATGCCAAAGGACATGTATCAGTCTAAAAAGTTGTTATCTGGGCTTGGTATGGACTACGAAAAAATCGATGTTTGTGAAAATAATTGTATGCTTTTCTGGAAGGAGACCGCGGGTGAGAAGGAGTGTACTGTATGTGGTGAGCGTAGATTCGTTGAGGTTGAAAACGACGATGGTTTGACCGTGACTACGAAGATTGCCCGTAAGCAGCTTCGTTACATGCCTCTTATACCTCGGTTGAAACGTTTGTTCATCTCCAAGAATACAGCCAGACACATGAGGTGGCACAAAGAAGGGGTACGTGAGAATCCAAATGTCATGGTGCACCCAGCTGATACAGATGCATGGAAGGCACTAGATGCTTTTGATTCCAGCTTTGCTGATGAAGTGCGGAATGTTCGCTTCGGTTTGGCAACAGATGGTTTCTTGCCATTCAATCTAACTGCAACGTCCTACTCATGTTGGCCTGTCTTTGCTGTTCCATACAACCTTCCACCAGCTCTTTGCATGAAATATGAATTTATTTTCTTGTGTCTTGTAATACCTGGTCCGGATCATCCTAGAACAAAGATCGATGTGATGATGAGGCCCCTGATTGAAGAATTGAAAATTTTGTGGGAAGGAGTCGAGGCGTACGATTGTTACAAGAAACAGAAGTTCAACCTGAGAGCCGCGTTTTTATGGTCTATTCATGATTTTATGGCTTATGGTATCTTTGCTGGATGGAGTTGTCATGGGATTTTGACATGTCCGATATGCGTTGAAGACACTTCATGCTTTCGACTAAAGTTTGGTGGAAAGATATGTTACTTCGATTGCCATAGATGTTTTTTGCCAGAGGATCACCCGTTCAGGTTCGATAGGAACACTTTTAAAAAGGACACAATTGTGACGAGGGGACCACCCAAGCGTCTAAATGGTCCAGAGATTCTCGTGAGACTTAATGATTTGAAACTAAACAAACATGGAAACCATTTTGAAGGTTATAGAACCGAGCATAATTGGACTCACAAATGTGGTCTATGGGAACTCCCTTATATGAAAGCCTTGATTCTAATGCATAACATTTATGTCATGCACCAGGAACGAAATATGGGTGAAAGCATTATCAGCACTTGCATGAATATCACTAACAAAACAAAAGACAACCCTAAGGCAAGGAAAGACTTGGCCTTAATCTGTAGAAGACCAACTATGGAGATAGGAGAGAATCAGAAGAAGCCACGTGCTCCTTTCAGTACTAAACCTAAAAGGAAGAAACAATTGATGAAATGGTTGAAAAACTTAAAGTTCCCAGATGGTTACGCCGCGGGCTTTAGAAGGTCTGTGAATTTGAAGACGGGCAAGTTTTCTGGGTTGAAGAGTCATGACTACCACATAATAATGGAAAGACTCCTTCCTGTTATGTTTCGTGGTTTTGTAAAAAATGATGTCTGGAAAGCATTAGCGGAGCTAAGCTACTTTTATAGACATCTTTGTGCCAAAGAAATAAAGAAAGAGATGATGGAGAAGCTTGAGCAACAAATCTTGATTTTGGTATGCAAACTTGAAAAAATATTTCCACGAGGTTTCTTCAATCCGATGCAACATCTACTTGTTCACCTACCATACGAAGCTAAGGTAGGAGGTCCTGTGCAATATAGATGGATGTATCACATCGAAAGGACACTAAAGAAGCTACGTACCATGGTTGGTAATAAGAGACGAGTTGAAGGGTGCATCGCTGAAGAATTCAAATATAAAGAGATAGCATCGTTCACGGGCCTGTACTTTGCAGAGAAACACAATGTCAATGACCATATGTTGCGGTATCATGTCGACGAGCCCCCTATCAGTGATATTGAAATTTTTCAATGAAGGGGCAAAACTGTAGGACCCAGCACAACATACTATTTCACCAACGACGAATGGAAGACTGCTTTACTCTACATGTATAACAACATGGAAGAGATGAGTCAGTTTCTCCTGTAAGTGTAAACTTTATTTTAGTCATTGCCGCTAGAATTTTTGTTGTGAGACTAAAAGGTTTGTTTCCTTGTACTAACAGGGAATTTGATTCTCAAAATTGCATCTCTGGCTGTGAACGTGACCAGATTCGTCGAGAGGGAAAAGATGGGGGACTTAATTTCTTGTGTTGGTTTCGAGATTATGTAGATAAAAATGACAATATACACCCGGACCTTCGACAATTATCCCTAGGAGCAGTAACTAGCAGGCGTTATGGTCGGTATGATGTCAATGGTTTTAGATTCCGTTCCATAAGGTTCGAAGATGATCATCCTCTAGCAGCCACGACAAATTCTGGAGTTGTAACTAGAGCTGTCGATGATGAAGGGAAGGTGACTAATTATTATGGAGTCATTAATGATATAATCGAGTACAAGTTTTTTGGAGATAAACAACTCAAAGTGGTGTTCTTCGATTGTGATTGGTTTTCTCCAAACTCAACGCGAGAAAATCAATATGGCATGGTGGAAGTCAAACACAACGATAGATTAAAAGGCCACGACACTATAATCCTTGCCCACCAATGCGAGCAGGTGTATTATATGACATATCCATCTAAGAAAAAGGGTTTGGTTGATTGGAGGGTAGTGTACAAAGTTAATCCTCGTGAACAACTATATGCTCCTGGTGATGCTGGTTATGTTGAAAGTCAAATCGAGCACGAAGTTGGGGCTGCTGAGATTTTCCAAGACGAAGAACTTACAAGCACGTTTAATGTACAAACTGAAATGTTGGAAGAATCTTTATTAGGTGATCAAAATGATGTAGAGGTTCCTCCAAAATGAAAACGAGTGACGAGAAAGAAGAAAGCTACTTGGCGTCCATTAAATCGATGAAAGCAACTAGATCCTGATTTTGATTACGATTACGATTGACGAGTATGGAACATGATTTTATTGCATATTTTATTATTTTATTGCATATTTTATGATTTTGTTGCATATTTTATTGTCGATTTATGTACTAACTTGTTGTTGTTAAAATAGGATGTCAAAGAAAATGAAGTCTTTTGCTCGTAGTTTGCTTGGGACGAGGAGTAGCTCGAGGAGCAGCTCGAGGGGTGAGGATTTAGTTTTTCAGGACACAGGTTCTACCATGAGCAGACAGAGAGCGCTGGCAGAACATTTGCCTCCACAAGATATAAGTTAGTTGTTAAATTACATTATTTGAGTTACATAATATTGTATGATGTAAGGTATTTGTTTCATAGGATGCTGAAATTGAGGAACCAGTGGTAGAGGATCATGCAAGAGATGATGTTGAAGATGATGGTGGAGATAATGTGGGAGATGATGTTGGAGACGATGCTGGGGATTCTGGTGCTGGTGGAGATTCCGCAGCTGGGTCTGGAACTTCTCGAGTTAGGAGAATGAGGAAGCTGCATTTTGTTGGACCACCTCCAGAGTTTCCACCCGAATCTCGGGTTTTGATAAAGCCTAGTGGAAAGTGAGTGACATGTCTTTGCTTAAATGTTATTGAAAGTTATGTTTTAATTTCCACATTGTTTATACTATTTGCAGGTCCTGGATCGACGACTCGTTCACAGGCACAGGACACTACAGGCAGGTGAACATGGTCCTTGGTAATCTTGTTTGTCTGCACTGGCCTGGTGTTGTGACTTTGCCTACTGGCGAGTCTGTCCCCGCCACCACTTGGGAGCATTATCGCTATGGTGTCTGTAGAACGTTTGGCAACACACAGGCACTAGTTTGGGATGCATTCTAGGTATGAATTATTTATACTATTTTAGTTATTCCATACATGTTTGCTTTTATGATAACACTAATTTTTTTGCAGAAACGGTACAAGTTGCCGGACGATGGATCATATGATATGAACGCTCGTTACGTGTTTGAGTATAACGCGAACGATGTCGTTGCAGATGTAATGTACTATGCACGAATTCAGGCTATAAAGGCATGGTACAGAGCAAATGCTGATGATCGACCGATGCCAAATACCAAGGCCGAGTGGTCATCAATTTACTTGACGGAGGAGCAATACCTAGAGGTAAACAGGTTCTTGCCTCTCATATCGCACGAAGCCATGTATTTGCTTGCTTTATTTAAAAAATTTCATGTAGGTGTCGGTGCCGTGGATGGCCACCCGATCAGAGGGTTATCGGGCATTGTGCAGATGGTGGGCTTCCCCTGAGTTTCGTGCCATTTCCGAAAGGAACAGGGGAAACCGTGGGACCGAGTCGTTCCACAACTACGGTGGTGATGGTCATGTGCGCTTGGCTAAGCGAATGGTAAGTCACATTTTGTTGTAACTTTTGAATTACATAGAAATGTGTCATTGTAACTTTTATGTACAGGAAGTCAAATCTGGTCGTACGCCCACGGATGTGGAGGTGTATATGCAAGGGCATAGGGGTTCTGATCCTCAGAATCCTGATGTGTTATGCACTCAGACGGCCACCGACCGTCTAGTGAGTTTTTGATACTCTATTATGTGTTTGATATTGTTTGCAAGGGCATAGGGGTTATGCACTTATATTTGATATTGTTTGCCTCCAGGCTTCGTATGGGCAGGAGATGGTTCAACGCCATGGGGAGGAGTACGATTGGAGGAGCTAGCCAATCGACCCTCAGGCAGCATATGCTAGCGGAGGAGGACAAGCCCACGGACGGTGAGATTATTTGATTTGGATTACAAAATTGTCATCATATGCTTGCGATTCAACTGAGGCATGAGTTACTATACTAAGTGCATGGTTCACTCTTGTAGGTTGGGTATTTTTGATTCTACGATTGATTTCAGAGAGCTGAGACGCCGTGGACGACAGTCCACATCGTCGTCTTCACAGTCGTCCCGTTCACAATCATCCGCCCACGACATAGAGATGGCAGTGTTGCGTCAACAGGCAGAGTACCATCAATCAGTCTTGAGGGAACAATTGGAGTACCAGAGGCAACAATCTGAGTACCAGAGGCAACAAGCTGAGTACCAGAAGAAGAGGGACGAGTATTATGCAAACCTCCAGGCCCAAAATCAAGCTCTTCTCTCGGTAAGCTGAAGTAACATTTTGTAGCTTATTTTGCAAAACACTTGATGTGTATCTTATTACCTCAACAATGACTTGTATATAATTTGTAGCAACTAGCCCAACAAGCGGGCGTCCCGATGCCGACATATGGGATGCCGCCTCTGGAGTTTGCACTGCCAATGCCAATGTTGGCGCCTCCACCTCCGCCTCCGCCTCCGTCACAATTCCCTATGGTATGTACACATATGCGTGTGTGACATGTTCATAGATGTCTTATATGTTTAAATGAACAACTGAGTGGTTACTATTTCATGTACTTGTGTTATAGGGATTTCGGACACCACCCGCTTCAGTTGCCGCACCTGGTGATGGGTCTGGTCAAGACGACACAACACATTCGTGGGTGAACAACCTTTTCAACACGCAGAGTCCAGCCGGAGGAGGTGGCTATGGATATGATTGATGTGTCGTGATGTTAATTTATGAAACATTTTGCAACACTTGTTTGTGAGACACAATGTCAGTTTGCAACAACCGTCGAACCTATATGTTGATGTTAAATTTGTGAATGTTAATATTTATGTGAGAATATTTGTGATTGTGAATACTTATTTGAATGTGTATACTTGTGATTGTGAATGTGAATGTGTATATGTGCATGAAATCTGTTTTTGTTTTGTAAATGTCAGATTTTTTAAAAAACAGAATTTTGTGTAAATTCTGTAATTTATTATGTCCGACGGCCTAGTGGTAGCCATCAGATATAAGGCTTCATTATGTCCGACGGCCTAGCGCCGGGCCGTCGGATATAAGGCTTTATTATGTCCGACGGCCTAGCATCGGGCCGTCGGACATAATAAAGCCTTATATCCGACGGCCCTAGCGTCGGGCCGTCGGACATAAGCCTGTGGACCCCACAGGCTGACCGTTAAAACGGTTGTTGTGTATTACGTCCGACGGGCAGAGGCGGCCGTCGGACATAGCGTATATCCGACGGCAGCCGTCGGACATAACGTTATTTCCGATGAATTATCTCCGATGTCTTAAAGCCGTCGGAGATAAGGTAAAGCCGTCGGACATTATCTATCTCCGACGGTTTTAGCCTTATGTCCGACGGCTTCGACCGTCGGACGTTGTTCTGTTTACTGTAGTGCGTGAAAGAGGCAGGGAGCGGTTGAAGCTTGTGCGGCCATCATCCAAAAAAATCTGAGCGACGACATAGTTACCAATGGTGTGAAATATCAAAGGAGAGAGAGAGGATAAGACCATCGTCCATGAGCGGTGCTGATTGAAAATAATTTGATTATGTTTGATTATCCCAACAAGAATATCTCAACGTGTAGATAGAGGAGCACGTTTGATTTTTATTCCATTTCTTCCTTTTTCAATTTTACTTCCTTTTTACAAAAAGCAAAAGGCAGATATTTTAATGTTATAAAATTAGGGTCTAAAAGATGTAACCAAGAATCGAACGAAAAAGTGATTGACAACAATATTTAGACAACATTTGATTTGGTGAATACACTAGAGTCAGATGAATTTTTATCTGTTATTTATATTTGAAAATTTAGATCAGGGCGAGAAACATATGGACCAAATCAAACGAGATCGGCTTCGATATATTAAAATTGTGCTTAATTTGATTCGATTTAAAACCCGATAATTTTATTCGCAGTCTGAACATGGAAACACATTAATTATGAATACTCAATATCAGCTCTAATTATCTCGAATTTTTAAATATGAAAGCGAATCGGCTAACTATTGTTCTGGTTTCGGTTAATGTTGGGGGCCTTCGTCCTCCGAAGGTCCTCAAAAACATGATTTGACAATGTTTTCCAAGTGGATTATGTGAACAGGTATTTTTGGACTCAGAACTATGAATATGAAGCACGGCCAGGACGAAGCCTGAACTAGACGAAGGACGAGCGCAGCCGAAGCTGTGCGCAGGGAAGCTTCGTCGCGACAGCAGAGGGGAGAACCGACTTAAAGATGAAAAGACTGCGTGGGCCTTGACAAATTTCCATAAGCCATTAACAAATGTAATGGACATGGATGTAATTTTACGTGGGCTGCGTCCCGCGCCTATAAATAGATGAACAGTACTCCCGTACTGTTCACGCTGACTTGACATTGGCTTTTGCGTCACGCTTGTACTTTTTACCTTCTCTCAGGACCGAAGGTACATTTGTAATTTGAAATCATTTCTATTTCTCCATGTTAATAAAATAGAAATGATTTTATGTTGATGTTTATATTTCACGCTTTATATGAATCCTTCGGCATTACTTATTATATTTACGAAGGTATGTCTCTTATGACCTTCGTCCTAAATCATTATTTCCCGAAGGGACATGATGTTTCAAAGGACGAAGGACCTTAATGTTTAACACTTTTTATGTTGCCTTGCTCTTAACTCTTAGCATTTGAGAACAAGTCCCCAACATTGGCGCCCACCTCCGGTGAACCTACTTCCACTTCGAGTTTTGTGAACACCTTCGGAAGCTATAGACCTTCGCTATGGCGCCGAAGAAAGCTTCAGCGTCTGGGGCTGCAGCACTACAACCGCTGGACCACAACCAGGAGACCGTCTCTCTTCGGGAGGCCCGAAGCCAGAAGAGAAAGGCCATCAGCCCGACACTTCAGGAAGAAGAGCTAGACCAAGAAATCAGGGATATGGAGATGCTACACCAACAAGTACAAAGGAAGAAGGAGAAGATGGCCCGCCTAGCTGAGTTGCAAAGGCAGATAGACGAAGCCTCTGAGGAAGTTCGCCATCTTACTCACGATGAGCAGAACAGAAGGCCTCATCAGAAAGACCTTCATCAGGAGGGCTTCGTCAACGAAGATGACTGGTATGATAATTTCCATCAGGGAAATTTTGTTTTTGATGATGCTTCTCCTCTGTCTGCTGAGCTGCAGGCTACACCTTAGGCCTCCATCCTATAAGCCACCCCAGCTTCCCATGTTTGATGGTCACTCCGACCCGAAGCAATTCTTGATGAGCTACGAAGCAACAGTGTCTTCGTACGGGGGCAATGCTGCAGTCATGGCGAAGTCTTTCGTCATGGCCGTCAGGAATGTTGCTCAGACCTGGTATTCCTCCCTTCGGCCAGGAACAATAACTTCATGGCAGAAGCTGAAGGATATGTTACTGACCAGCTTTCAAGGATTTCAGACGAAGCCGGTCACAGCTCAAGCCCTGTTCCAGTGTATTCAGGATCACGAAGAGTACCTTCAGGCGTATGTCCGAAGGTTTTTACGATTGAGGGCGCAGGCACCAACGGTGCCCAATGAAATTGTTATCGAAGCCATGATCAAGGGGCTTCGTCCTGGGCCTGCAGCTCAATACTTTGCTAGAAAGCCTCCTCAGACCTTGGAGAAATTGCTCCAAAAGATGGATGAGTACATTCGTGCTGACAATGACTTTCGTCAAAGAAGGGAGGAGGCCTTCAGATTTTCTGAAATGACCAGGGGCTTCGGAGGAAGATACTACCCGAGACATGTCCGTTCCATCCACAACACTCAGAATGATGATAAGGGGAGTCAGAACAGACCGCAATGCTCCTCACTGGCTTCGGGGCAACAACAAACTTCCTTCCGGCCACCAGCTCCAAGAGGCAGAGGCGCCAGGGGCTTCGGCGGAAGATTCGGAGATCAGCCAAGGAGACTGTTTTGCTTGTTCTGCGGAGAAGGCAAGGGCCATACCACTAGGGCGTGCCATATTACAATCCAGAAGCAAAAGGAAATAGCCGAAGCTGCATCTCAACAAGCTCAGCCGAAACAGGTCATGCATACTGCTTCGTATCATCCGCCTTATATCCCACAATACATAGACAACCACCCTGCAGCTTCTGTAGCTTCGGCAAGTCAACCTCAAGCTTCCTGGCAACAGCTTCCGCCTCCACCTCCATTGCAGCAAGGTCAACAGCCAGAAGGGAGTCAATACGCTCCACATCAGAGGGACTTCAGAGAACAATCCGAAGCTCGCACAGTCAACAGCACTGTGCCAGAGTCGAAGCACATTTATTGACATATCCTACCTTTGATAGCAGTCCTTTCTATTCAGTTTTATTTTCTGTGAAGCAAGAAACATTGATAGTTTTCACGTAATAATTTCGTTGTTTCCCACAAAGAAAATCTATTTGCTCCACAAGCTTAAGTTGCTGAAGCCTAAAACTTTTTCCGTTACCAAGGAGGACCTTCGGATTAAAAATCCTTCGGAGTAACAGAAAGTCGTTCTAAGGAACGCAGAGTAAGTTTATGAAGTCACAAAAAGCCGTTCCAAAGGGAGCGCAGAGTAAGTTTTCTGCTCAGAAGTCGTTCCTAAAGGAATGCAGAGCCTACAGCGAAAAGTCAACGCTGATACCGCCTAAGTAAAAGGCGAAGAAGCTCCTAAGGGAGGCTTACAGCGAAAAGTCAACGCTGATACCGCCTAAGTAAAAGGCGAAGAAGCTCCTAAGGGAGGCTTACAGCGAAAAGTCAACGCTGATACCGTCTAAGTAAAAGACGAAGAAGCTCCAAAGACGTTCCTAAGGGAATGCAGAGCTTACGAATATATTTTATGTGTATCTTCGGAACAAATGTCACATGCATAACATAACATCATCACATCATTTTGCATAGCATAAGCATCATACATCATATTGCATTTGGCAAGAGAAGGGGATACTCTCAACCTTCGAAAGGATGCTTTGAGAAAGTGACTTTGAAATTGTATAGCTTCGGAATACAGCTTCGGAGAATATTTTTACGAAACATGGGCAGGCTTTATCAGATCAATACCGAAGTTGTATAGCTTCGGAGTATAGCTTCGGAGAATGTTTCCACGAAACATGGATGGGATTCATCAGAATAATTTTAACGAAGAATGTCTTCTTCACGAAGCATGAAAAGAAGGGAAGGTGTTTTTTCGCCGAAGGCTCAAAAATGGTATGTATTTAAAGTTTCATGCATCGTAAAGAATTCAATAATGAAAAGAGACTTGTATATTACATTCAAATGTACAAAGTGTTACATAGATTACACTTTAAATGTTTTTTCCAAATAGCATCTAATCTTCTCTCAATACTGCTTCGGCGGCCTCATTTAGAAGTTGATCAACAACCTTGTCCAAGATAGTTTCGGCCATTTGTTTAATTTCTTCATCCCCTTTTGTGTGGGGGTCGGCAGTCGATCCAGCAATTTCTGAGGGAAGAGAACATTTCTTCATTACCTTTACAAATCTTGAGCAAAGTTTGACATAAAAATTACAACACAATAAAAGCGACTAATTGGTACCTAACTGCCTTTCGGGCTCTGTACTTCGTTCGGCAGCTTCTGCCACTTTCCTGGCGTCATGGATACCTTTTTCGCTCCTTTGGATGATTTCTTGCGCCATTCCTCGGCCGCCGTCGTTCCAGATATCAGTAAAGAATTTGCCGCCAACCACGCTTGCTTCGGCCGAGGGGTCCTTGATGTCTTCGGAGGATAAGGCAGCTTCGGACTGAGCTAAAAATTTTACATGCCCGCAACCTTTCTTCTCTAAGACAGAAGCAATTCCTCTGGCGCCCGAGAAAGCGCAGATGTCGCCGCGACTGCTCAGGATCTCCTCGAAGGCCTCTGCTTCGTGACTAATCCATTCCAGTGGACCTTCGGGATTGCCTCGAGAGAAATTCTCTTCGCTGGAGAAGGCGCCCACGCTGGCGAAGCTGGTTTTAATTTTATTCACGCATTCTACAGATTTGACATAGCATTTCCCCTGAGATGCGCGAAGCTCTTTAACTCTTAATTCCAATTTATTGACCATATGATCACTAAGTTCTCGTTTCGTTTCCTCAAGTACGCGCTCCTCCTTAGCCCTAGCCAGCTGTTTCTGAAGGTCTTTAATCTCATGTTTTTGAGCTTTGGCCTGGGCCTTTGAAGCAGCTTCGTCTTTCTTCACTATATCTACCAGTGTAAGCAGAATTTTATCCTTTTCCAAAGCTTCGTTTCTCAGTTTGATAACTTCGGAGCGTAAATTATTAAATGCAATTTCATAGCTTTCATCTTCGGCGCTCTTTTGGGCTCTTAGTGCGTTGCTTAGGATCAGGCCCTATACGAAAAAGAATTCATATAAGAAAAAAGGAATGAGTTGCGTAAAAAAAAGGGGGTTTTTCAAGCGTTTAATTCCCATACCTTCAGGCTGTTGTACGCAAGACTGTCTGCGAGATCTTCTTTCGTCATGGCGCTTAATCCAGATTCAAGCTTCGGGAAACCGATACTCCTGGCCATCTCTCGGCAGACGGATAATTCTTTATTGTCTGGGAGGCAGTACAGGAAATCATCTTCGTTTGTCCCATTGAATATCACTGCCCCCTTCGAATATTTTAGCTCCCTCGCATAATGGTTAGCTTCATGAGTTTCTTCTTCAGATAATTTTTTCCCCGAAGCATGTCGAATGATGTAATCACATATGCTGGCAGGCGCTTCGGGGATGGCAGTGTTAGTTTCTTCAACTAAAATTGGTTCTGGTATTTTTATTGCTTCGGCTTCCAAAGTTTGCTCCTTCAAGGGCTCCGAAGGCCTAGCTTCAGCTTCAGCCTGTTGCGTCGAAACTTCAGTAGAAGCTTCAGCAACTTCAACACTCTTTTTTGGAGTTGTGCTTGAAGACTTAATTGTCTCCAAGACATCTAGTACGTTTACCATTCTTTTCCTTTTTGGGGTCACCATTGGACCCTTTTGGATTTTTGCTGTTTCGACATTTGCTACAGGACTCAAAACTTCTGATGCTTTTTCCTTAGTCGGATTTTTTGCTTCTTCCATTTTTTCTGTGGATGGCGCTGCGGCCATCTCTGCAATTTCTGGCAGCAAGGTTGGCTGTTCAGCTTCGGCGGCCGAAGAAGTTTCTCCGGTGAACTCAGGCACCGAAGCTGGTTCAATGTGGCGTGGCCGGTGTGTGAGGACCTTCAACCTTTTTCCTTTCGGTTCTGGCTCGCTAGGAGCAGTTGCAGCTTCTTCTTTTGCAGAGGTTGTGTTTTTCCTCTTCTGCCCTCGAATGGGATAACGATAATCGGGGTAGAAGAACCCGATTGCGTCAAACACCCGGTTGAGTCTCTTCTTTTTTCGGCCTCCGAAGGCTGCTGATAGCGCAGTATTTTCGGCCTTCGAATATGCCCCAAGTAGTTCATCACTTAAAGTTTCAATGCTCTTCAGCCAGTCATCATCAGGTTCAACAAATTTATCTGCATATTTGAACGTGAATTTCAGTCTAACTAGTCCGCCTTCGTCGGACTCCTTAATAGTTTCCTTCGGCATTTCCCATTTTTCTGTAAGTGGCCATACCCTAAAGGCAATGTGCTCTTGGACCAAGTCCCTTGTCCCAATGAAAGAGCAGACCACACCGAAGGCTCTTTGGCACTCCTCGGCTGCTTCGTCCATTTCAACCTTCGGCCTTCGTAGTCCGAAGCGTTGCCAGATGGGGCACATAATAATACTTTTAACATTTTCTTGCGCTGTTAAGTCATTCTTCACATAAAACCACTCTGTCATCCAGGCTCCGGGCCACCTCTTCCGAAAGGTCGGCACAGGGCAGCTTGACCCGGAGCGGGCTCCGAAGCTGTAACACCCAAAATTGTTGTGATATTGTTCTTTTCCCCAGGGCTTTGTCTCGTATAATAATTCATGAATGTTGCAAAAACTCTTAGCATTTGGTTCTACACCTTGACTTTTTGCAGCCCAGACAAATATCCCCATTCTTATGATAGCTTCGGGAATAAGTTGATGAAGGTAGACTTGAAATGTTTTCAGTACCTCGACAACAAAGTTGCTCAGGGGGAATCGAAGCCCAGCCTTGAGAAAGCTTCGGAAAATCACAACTTCATCTTCTTCGGGGTGGGAGAAGTCTTTTCTCCAGCGTCAACCCTCACAATAGATATATCTCGAAAATACCGCCCCCTCATATTATCAATATGGCTCTGCTTGATAGTGGTTTTCCCGAAAACCGTGTGACTTGGCCGCCATGGACGATCTTCGGCCTCTTCTTCACCACTTTCTACATCATAGCTGTCGCTGTCACCAGTATCTTTGGACAGACCTTCGAGAATCTCTTTGGTGATTTTCTCTGTATTGGTCTCTGCCATCGCTATCAGGAACCCCAGATTCTTCTCCTCCTCGAGACTCAGCTTCGTCTCAGCAGGGATCTTCTTGCCTTCAGACATCTTCGGAAACGCTAAAAAATTGTTCCCGAGGCCGAAGCTCCAAAATCAAAAAGACCAGCAAATCTTGGTGCACAAGAGCTAAAAATTTTAGTGGGCCGAAGCAAAAGGCAAGTGTGCGTACCAAATGAGTTTGCGGTGCGATCTTATTTATACGCCCAGGGCGTTAAAAATTTAAAGGCCCCGCCTGTCAGTGAATGTTGCTATTCTAGCAGAGGGAAGGTGTTTTTTCGGACCTTCGGCTCAAGGCCTTCGTCCATATCGCAATCTGAATTTATTATTAACAAATTAATATTGCGAGGGGCTACTGTTGGGGCCTTCGTCCTCCGAAGGTCCTCAAAAACATGATTTGACAATGTTTTCCAAGTGGATTATGTGAACAGGTATTTTTGGACTCAGAACTATGAATATGAAGCACGGCCAGGACGAAGCCTGAACTAGACGAAGGACGAGCGCAGCCGAAGCTGTGCGCAGGGAAGCTTCGTCGCGACAGCAGAGGGGGGAACCGACTTAAAGATGAAAAGACTGCGTGGGTCTTGACAAATTTCCATAAGCCATTAACAAATGTAATGGACATGGATGTAATTTTACGTGGGCTGCGTCCCGCGCCTATAAATAGATGAACAGTACTCCCGTACTGTTCACGCTGACTTGACATTGGCTTTTGCGTCACGCTTGTACTTTTTACCTTCTCTCAGGACCGAAGGTACATTTGTAATTTGAAATCATTTCTATTTCTCCATGTTAATAAAATAGAAATGATTTTATGTTGATGTTTATATTTCACGCTTTATATGAATCCTTCGGCATTACTTATTATATTTACGAAGGTATGTCTCTTATGACCTTCGTCCTAAATCATTATTTCCCGAAGGGACATGATGTTTCAAAGGACGAAGGACCTTAATGTTTAACACTTTTTATGTTGCCTTGCTCTTAACTCTTAGCATTTGAGAACAAGTCCCCAACAGTTAATTTGGGTTCGATTTATCTAAATAGGCTTCCCCTAACATTATCGCTACCGAGTTCGTAGAGATCGCTCGAACAAGAGCGAAATAATTAGGTGATGTCTCCAACTGCCTTAATCGATTAATTTTAATTTGCATTCGTTTCGGTTATATTTAGACGAATTTTGACCACTATCCGAACATTTGACTAGAAATCAATTCGATTAATAACTCTACGCCTTATATTTTTTTGACATGAACACGGTCGAGATTATAAACTCGAACTATTTTCGAAATCGCATTCACACTCTCGACCAGTCTAAACAGCACCGAACTCGACATTTTTTTGAAGGTTACTAAAGTCCGAATTTCGTGAAATATTTTGGATAGTCTCGATAGACATAGATGAAGTGATACCAGAACACTGATAGGCGAATATGATTAGGATATTGTGATTACTATTCTCATCGGCATCCCACTGAAGTCCATATTCGCAGTTAACATAAAGTAACACCTGGGTGTTACATTCTTCTCCTTTTTTACAGAGAATTACAGATATTTGGATCACGATTTTAGCGATGCATACTGGGTTGACATGCTACACGGATACATATTTCATTCTCCGAATTTAGCGAACCAAATTATTTACCAATTACTCGTTTTCAGTTCTAGTTACACTGGTCTGGTTTGTTTCGGACTGAAAGCTATTTTTGCGAATTCTAATTAATTTGGAGTCGAACGAAAATTTATCTCCTACTACGAATAGGGAAACAAATTAATTCTAAATATTGGGTGTCAGCTCTAACTATCTTAGCCCGATTTAATTTTAAATAGGGCAAGTCTCGATACGTTCCGAATTGGCATTCTCGGTATAACTTTTAAACGGACACACGACTCGACATATCGTGAAATAAATGTGCGATATTGATGCGGCATCAATAGTGCGATCCTTCCGGAAAGACGTCATGCATCGTTTACGTGGGCGAGAGTCTGTGCGCTGTCCAGACACAGATTTTGCACTAAAAGCTTTAGTTGTCGAGTTTGGCTTCGGTATTCAAGACTGTATTTAGTCCCATCAAATTTTAAGATTCTCACCAGCTATCGATCATTCACTTTAACGTCAAGGATCACATGCTGAGAGAAACAATTTATTTAATGCGCTGGCACATTCTTCTTTTCGGATAGCGCGGGGCTCCAGATTTTACATAAAATCAGAAGTTTTCTGATTTTCACATTCACTTATGCGCGTGATCCGAACAGTTCAAAATTTGCCAGCAAATGAAGATTCGATAATCCAAAAATTTCTCGAACCTCATTTTAATTGCTTAGGTTACGGAAATAAATACGACACCAAACTCAAACTTTTGCGAGATGATTAAAATTTAGTGTCCACTTTATTTACTGATATCCTACGCTTAAATCCATAATCGTTGTTTATCGGAAGGTAACACCTGGGGTGTTACATCATGGGTAGAATCACATAATATATCAGTAGCACCATGTATCCACCTATGAGGGGTAGTTCAGTTGGTGGAAGGACCCAAACAGATAGATTTTTCCCTAGTGCAAGAGTTCAAATAAGGGGGATAGAATTCCCCGCTGATTTAATAGTTATGGGTAACTAAGGTACAACTATAGATGTCATCCTAGAGATGAATTGGCTAACCAAGAATCAAGCCAGTCTTAGCTGTGACAAGAGAATGGTGAAGTTAGTATCCCTATCAGGAGAAGAAGTGTTAGTAGAGTTGGTCTTGTTTGGACCAAGAAAAGGGAGTTGTCACCAAGTCACCGCCCATATTGAGGAGATTAAACCATCAGAGGCTATCAATGTAGTATCAAAATTCCTAGACATGTTTCCCGAGGAGTTACCAGGTATGGTACCTAAAAGGAAGGTTGAGTTTGCCATAGAGCTTATACCAGGCATCGCCCTATTTGCAAGAGAGCCTATCGAGTGTCCGGACCAGAATTGGTGGAACTCAAGAAGATTGATGAGTTGTTAGAGAAAGGCTATATCAGACCAAGCACCTCGCCTTGGGCAGCCCCAGTGCTATTTGTGGAGAAGAAGGATGGCATAAAGAGGATGTGCATCGATTATCGAGCTTTGAATGAAGTTACTGTCAAGAACAAGTACCCCCTACCCAGAATTGAAGATTTATTCGATCAGTTGAGAGGAGCCAGTGTGTTCTCAAAAATAGATCTATGGTCAGGTTACCATCAGCTCAGAATTCAACCCTCAGACATACCGAAGACAGCATTCATCACCAAGTATGGACTATATGAGTTCACGGTCATGTCATTCGGTTTGACGAATGCGCCAGCTTACTTCATGTACTTAATGAACAGTGTTTTCAAGGACTACCTCGACAAGTTTGTAGTAGTGTTCATTGATGATATTCTTATATATTCCCAGAATGAGCTGGAGCATGAGGAGCATTTGAGGAAAGTACTTCAGCAGTATGCCAAGCTTAGCAGTGCGAGTTCTGGATCAGTAAAGTCCTGTTCATGGGTCACATTATAAACCAAGAGGGATTGGTTGTAGATCCGAAGAAGATAGCATCTATCTTGGACTTGAAAGCATCAAAAGATGTCCGAGGAATCAAGAGTTTCATCGGAATGGTCGGTTATTATCAGCGTTTCATTGAAGGTTTCTCCAAGATCGCCAGACCAATGACAGCCTTGTTGGCAAAGAAGGTTGAGTTCAAGTGGACCCCAACATGCCAGAAGTCCTTTGAGACATTGAAGGAGAAGTTGACAACAGCACCAGTACTAATTCTACCAGATGTTCACAAGCCATTCTTAGTATATTGTGATGCCTCGTACACTAGACTGGGATGTGTGTTGATGCAGGAAGGGAGAGTAGTGGCATACTCGTCCTGCCAGCTGAAGATTCATGTGAAGAATTATCCTACTCATGATTTGGAATTAGCAGCCATGGTTCATGCATTGAAGACCTGGAGGCACTATTTGTATGGGCAGAAGTGTGATATCTACATGGATCACAAGAGCCTCAAGTACATATTCACTAAGTTAGAGCTAAATATGAGACAGCGAAGATGGCTAGAATTGATCAAAGATTATGAGCTGGAGATTCATTATGACCCAGGCAAAGCAAATGTGGTTGCAGATGCTCTGAGTAGAAAGAGTCAAGTTAATATGTTGGCCGCTCACCCGATGCCATATGAGCTAGCGAAGGATTTCGATAGATTGAGTCTCGGATTTCTGAACAACACTCAAGGAGTGACAATCAAGTTGGAACCCACTCTAGAACAAGACATTAGGAAAGGTCAGAAGAATGATGAGAAGATCAATGAGATAAGGTAGTTGATCATAGATGGAAAAGGCAAGGATTTCCGTGAAGATGCAGAAGGAGTGGAATGGTTCAAGGATAGACTGTGTGTTCCCGACATCAAATCGATCCAGGAACTGATTCTTAAGGAAGCTCATGAGACAGCATACTCTATACACCCTGGTAGTGAGAAGATGTACCAAGACCTAAAGAAAATATTCTGATGGTACGAAATGAAAAGGGAGATAGCAGAGTATGTGTCTATATGTGATAATTGTCAGAGGATTAAAGCAGAACATCAGAGACCTGTAGATTTGTTGCGACCGTTGCAGATTCCTCAGTGGAAATGGGATGAGATCGGAATGGACTTTATAGTCGGTTGCCTCGCACTCGTACTGGTTATGACTCCATCTGGATAGTAGTGGACCGTTTGACAAAGGCAGCCCACTTCGTACCAGTTAAGACCACCTACAACAGTGCGGTGTTGGCCGAAGTATACATGTCTCGGATTGTGTGCTTGCATGGCATTCTAAGGACGATAGTATCAGATAGAGGCACTCAGTTCACCTCTCATTTTTGGCAGAAGTTACATGAAGCTTTGGGCACACACTTGAAGTTCAACTCAGCTTATCACCAGCAGACAGATGGTCAAACAGAGAGAACCAATTAGATTCTGGAAGATATGATGAGGGCTTGTACTTTGCAAGACAAGATAGGTTGGGACAAGAGGTTACCATATGCAGAATTCTCTTACAACAACAGCTATCAAGCCAGTCTGAAGATGTCACCATTCGAAGCGCTTTATGGGAGGAATTGCAGAACTCCATTGCATTGGGACCAACCTGGTGAAAGACAGATGTTCGGTCCAGATATTTTTCTTGAAGCCGAAGAGAACATTAGAATGGTCTGAGAGAATTTTGTAACTCCCTAGGTGTTACTCAGGGTGTCCACCCAGGGCTACCCCATTTATCCTATTATCACATGTGGGTTAGTTGAGCAAAGTCCATCAAACTTGGAGTTCAAGGTCCTAAGCAAGTGCAACCCATCTTGGATATCATGCCTTAGCTTGTCATGCACAACTAAGGGGAGAATTTCCCAAAGCCCTAAAGCAAACCCCTCTTGGGCAATAGGAACCCTAGATGTAAGTATGATCAAAAGGTCATGTAAACCTTATGATGATGGCTTAGGCCAAATTTAAAAGTAGTAGTATACTTCATAACCTACAAATAATAGTAAGGAAGTAACCCCAAAAAGATTTTAGAAAAGCCCCAAAAAGTTCACCAAAGGTTGGGCATAAGAGAAAATTTCAGGATTTGCCTAAGTCTAAAAACTAACCTTTGAACAAAGATCCCACATGTTCACCTTAATCCAAAATTTAAAACACTTCGACCCAATTGACAAAGTGGCGCCAAATTAACCCTAGAATGCCCTGGAAAGAGGTGACACCTACCCTAGGGCGTTTGACACGACTTGGCACCATTTTTGTCTCGGCTTGGACCTAGCTGACATAGCCAACTTCTCACCCCTCTATCTCCCTACCCCGACCATATCTTGACTTGGAACTCACAGCAAAAAGGTAGGATATGGAGCAGGGAAGAGACCGTACACAGTGACTTTGCCAAGATACGCACGCTAAGGTGCTCAAATCTGCCGTTGAACCATGGCAGAAGCAAGCTCCCACGTGTTCGACGCGGGCTGACACCCGGGGGCACACTCAGAGCACGCCCGTGCGCGAACCCCCGTGCGCCCGCGGCCGCCCGTGATCACGCCCACGCCACGGCTATAAAGCCTGTCCCAGTGCTCGACTGCCTTCCCCATTGCCTCCTCCGTACGGCGCCTAACTCCCCCGAGCCATCCCTTAGCTCCGGCGACCTTCCCGCGACCCGCCAGAGCCGCCCGAGAGCAACCACCGTGGCCAGCCCCTTTCCCGTCCTCCTCCGTTCGATCCAAGCCTTCAGATAGCTTCCTTGTGAGGCCGTGAAGCTTACTCAAGCTTGAACCGGGGACCCTGCGTCACCGGAATAGCGAAACCGTGCTCGCCGGAGTTCATCACCCCGCCGGCGCACGTGGACCGGGTAAATCACTGCGCCATTTTTCGATTCAATGCACAGATAGCCTCTACATCACCCCAGGAAGCTCACCGTGCTGTTGGATTGGACTAGGTCGCCGTGGTTTGGCCGGCACACCCACCGCCGACGAGGACCCCCTCCTACGCACGTCGACCGAGCGATTCCAGCTATCCCCGCCATCGAGACGTACATCGCTGTGACCGCCAGAGCCTCCCCGAGCTAACCCTACCCCTCGCCGGACCTATCTCGCCGCCGGTAAGCCGCGCCATCCCTTTCTTCTCTGCGGTGATCGCGGGGGAGAGGAAGAGAAAGTCAGGGGGTTTTGCGCATTGTCAGTCACACAGAGGAATAGTGGCGCAAGGGTAGAACTGCGAAGATTAATTAGGAGAGACCTTGGGGACCTCGGTGTAAACTGCTTTTTTAGAAAACCTTATTAAACATGACTTTAAATTTGAACAGAAACTTTGAAAATCCATAACTTCTGTTTAGTTCATCCAAATTTGGTCAAACCAATTTTGTCAGACTCTAAATAATATAACCTACTTAAGAAAAATATAAAACCCCCTGTGTACTACAGAAAACTTTAGGGTTCTAAATTAATTATTGTTTTGGCCAAAAGCTAAATAATGGGGATAAAAATAGTTGCACTATTTGACTAGGGTTAGAAAAATTTGGAGGAGTTTCTATCCACTTACTGACCTGTTTAAAAATGTTAAACCTCTCTCTCTACCCCATTAAATTAGTTTTTGCCATTCATTTTACAATATGCTTAAGATTAAGAAAAATAGAAAAGATGATTTAAATAATGAACCAGAGGGCACCCCTATTTTTGTTAGAGTACTTATTCCATGTAGTTCACTAGAAAAATCTATCATACCCTGGTGTAGTATAAAATAAGTAGGATCCCTTTTATTTTAAGAAAACAAGGAAAGCTTAGAAAAACCCTACAAAAAGTAACCCTAAGGTGAAAACACCTCAAACCTTGGGATGACAAATGTTTGGTTATTATGAACATAGGAAAAATACAAAATCTGTTGTTTGATATTTTTCAAATGACAAGTTAGTTATAAGCACCTTTTTGGCATAAAACTTTAGAAAATCACAACTAAATAACCACCAATTAACTTTTTGTGATTTTTGACACAGAGGTTTATTATTACTGTTAGATACCAACAAAAATAACCCTTAGGACAGAACTCACCTCTAATTAAGAGATGTAGTGCAAAGTAGCCAATTTACACAACTCTTGCTATTTTTATCTAAAGCATAGTCTTTTATTTTAAGCCTCAGGTTCTTACAACAGGCTAGAATAGCAAATGGCAACCCACTGTAATTTTTACAGAATTTTTGGAAAATGTTAAACCACTGTCGTAGTTCAAACCTACACTAGAAACCATAAGTAGAAAATGAAGAAAGGGAAAAGTGAATAACAGGAAATTAGTGTCATTCTAAAAGACTCTTTATAACTTGTCCACTGAAGTATACAAAGGCAATACCAATTCCCTATACTTATCCTCAATAAAAACTTAAACCTAAAAGTGATAAACATAACCCACTAAAAGCCCCGCATGACCAAGGAACCCTAAGTTACTCCTTAACTCAGTTTTCTTCTTTAGCATAATGTTATTAAATCCTGCATAATCATGACATACATGTTCATTGCATTCGATAGACTGTAACCTTGCTGATGGAGAGTACGTCCTCGTGCCGGAGCAAGGAGCTGCTCAGGAGGTAGCCCCAGATCCAGCACCAGAGCCTGCACCAGAGGACCTGCCTGCCACAGCTTTGGAATGCAAGCCTCGGTTTTATGCATAACCGTTTATATATGCTATTTTACTACACTTAATGTTTGTAGGCTTGTACTGTGCACTTAAGTGTAGGAGTTGTCTGAAACCCTAGTTGCATGATCTCAGGAATCCTTTTGAGATGAATACTAGTATGCTAGGTCGAGTAGATGCTTTATTTAATTAGGATCTCGGTAGAAGACGAGTGATTTTTCTAGCACTCGTGCGCGATCAGGAATTGGTTGTACCCACTTTTCTTATCATATTGATAGTTGGTTGGTGGACACGGATCCATGGGGATGCGTGGTCTACGAGAGGAAACTGGAATAAGGATTAACGTGCGGATACCTGTGTCAAGCGTTTGAACGTACTAAACACATGCCGAGAAATATGGTAAATCGGTAAGCCTAGTACCTGATTGAACCTGCCAGCGGACATATCCCCTCACGCGACCTGAGACGTGGTCTCCCATTCCGGTTATGGTGGGTACAAGTGCGGTCACTGCACGACGGCAGTCGAAGTCAGTGAGGCATTGTACGCCAAGGCGGTGAGCCCTGATCTGCTGCTAGGGAATCGATGGGGACGGTTGATGTGTGTGGGGACGGAGTGCCTCGCCACGTCGTGTGTTTAGGTTTACCTTGCAAGGATAAAAACTCGATTCGAATCGTCTGCTTCTCGCAGCTAATGAGACTGCTTGATCCATTGTACTGCATTTAGTAACAAGTGGAAATGTGATGAGTTGATACAAGATGTTGATTGCTAAAAATGTTTGCTACTATGTATGAGTAGATAGTACATATTTAGCCTTAAGAGAGTCACACTTAAATTTGACAAAGTTAAAACTTGATTTAGAAACTCAGCTAGTGCTTTTGGCAACCAAACCCCACAGCCAAACAGCTGCATGTCTAGAGGTAGAGGAGTAGACTCCTGACACCGGGTAAGTCTAGCTGAGTATTAGTATACTCAGCCTTGCTTGTGGCATAATTTTACAGGTTCTCTGGAGGACATGGTTGCCGGAGTGACTTGGCCGTCCATCTTGCCACCGGGTTGGACTGTCGAGTGGGACCCCACCTCGGCTGAGGAGGAGCATGAGGAGTGATGGGACAGGCTTCCCCATCTCTCTGTTTATTTACCATTAGATTTATTCCGCTGCATCTTGAACAATGATGGTTACTCTTGCAAAAACTCCGATGATGATGTAATAACTTAATACTCTTACATGCATGGTTTTATGCTTTATTGTATTTGCTCTGTGACTCACCATCGAGTGAGATTGTGGTACTTGATCCTGTCAGTGGCCTCGTCGGACTAGATCCGAGGGATTGACGGGTTATTCCCATTTAAGTGTGGTCTAGCCTTTAAGGTGGGACTTAGGCACTTAAGTTGGAATAATTCGGACGGTTCCGCCACAGCTGGTATCGGAGCTTGTACCACCACAGAGGAATCAATAAGATATAGATACCATCCTTTTTTTTAAGTAAAATTTGATAGAAACAATGTTGGATAGATAGTAGGACGGGCAGGATAGACCTAGGACGTGAAGCCTTAGGATGATAGAAGGGTAGCTAGGTGGCTAAGTGAGTAGGCCCTACAGGCCACTTTAAAGGATGGGAGTTCTTCCCTATTCCCTTTTCATTAATGTGAGGTTTTTAGGGCGAGCATGCATGCATTCTTAATTAAGAAAATGGATAATTGAGTAAAGATTTAAAAACAAAATGATGACCAGCTAAGTATCCTAATACCATTTTTTTATTGCAGAGAAGCAGAGTTTTATTTTTGTCGGGGACCATAATTAGGGGTACCCTCAAGACGCCTAATTCTCAGCTGGTAACCCCCATCAGCATAAAGCTGCAGAGGCCTGATGGGTTTGATTAAGTCAGGGATCAGTCCATACGAGCGACTTGATCACGCCACGCCCGAGCCTAGCCTCGGGCGAGGGCAGCCGACCCTGAGATGACTCCGTCTCGCCTGAGGTCTCCTCTTTCACGGCAGACGCATCACCGGCTCGCCCGAGGCCCCGCCTTCGATAAGAAGTAACCCTGACTAAATCACCGCGCCAACCGACCACATCCCTGGGGCCTTCAACGCAAAAGGTAAGACTGACGGGTAGCCAGGCTTGGCCAAAAGCGCCAGAGGAAGCTCCGCCCGACCCAGGGCTCGGACTCGGGCTAAGGCCCCGGAAGACGGCGAAGTCCGCTCCGCCCGACCCAGGGCTCGGACTCGGGCTAAGGCCCCGGAAGACGGCGAACTCCGCTCCGCCCGACCCAGGGCTCGGACTCGGGCTAAGGCCCCGGAAGACGGCGAACTCCGCTCCGCCCGACCCAGGGCTCGGACTCGGGCTAAGGCCCCGGAAGACAGCGAACTCCGCTCCGCCCGACCCAGGGCTCGGACTCGGGCTAAGGCCCCGGAAGACGGCGAACTCCGCTCCGCCCGACCCAGGGCTCGGACTCGGGCTAAGGTCCCGGAAGACGGCGAACTCCGCCTCGCCCGACCCAGGGCTCGGACTCGGGCTAAGGCCCCGGAAGACGACGACCTCCGCCTCGCCCGACCCAGGGCTCGGACTCCGCCTCGGCCCCTGCCGAACGGCCTCCGCCTCGCCCGACCCAGGAGTTCGGGCTCGGCCTCTGTCATGCAGGACGGACTCGACCTCGACTTCGGAGGAGCCTCCACGTCGCCCGACCTAGGACACAAGACCGCCACGTCAACAGGAAGCGTCATCATCAACCTGCCCTGAGCCGACTCGGGTCGCAGAGAACAAGACCGGCGTCCCATCTGGCCAGCTCCGCCAGATAGGCAATGATGGCGCCTCACTAGACCATGACGACGGCGGCTCTCAGCTCCCTTACGAAAGCAGGGAGACGTCAGCAAGAGCATGACTGTTCCAACAGCTGTCCCTCCGTCAAGCTCCACTGCTTCTCCAACAGCCACGACGCCACACCAACAGGGTGCCAAGATCTCTCCGGCTGCCACCTTGGCATGTACTTAGGGCGCTAGCTCTCCCTCGCTAGACACGTAGCACCTTGCTACACCCCCATTTTGTACACCTGGATCCTCTCTTTACGACTATAAAAGGAAGGACCAGGGCCTTCTAAGAGAAGGTTGGCCTCGCGGGGACGAAGGGCAGGGGCAGGCGCTCTCTCGGGGCCGCCCGCTCCCCTCACCTCGCGCGGACGCTTGTAACCCCCTACTGCAAGCGCACCCGACCTGGGCGCGGGGCGAACACGAAGGCCGCGGGAATTCTCCGACTCCCTCACGACCCGGCTCCGGCCACCTCGCTCTCTCTCTCTCTCTCTCCCCCTTTCGCGCTCGCCCACGCGCTCGACCCATCTGGGCTGGGGCACGCGGCACACTCACTCGTCGGCTCGGGGACCCCCCGGTCTCGGAACGCCGACAGTTGGCGCGCCAGGTAGGGGCATGCTGCGTGTTGACGAGCGGTTTCCCGTCAAGCTCCTAGATGGGCAGTCTCCGACGACCTCTTCAACCCGGGACGGTGCTCCGTTTCGGGAGCCTCGAGTTCATGTCTCTCGACAGCAGCTACGACATGATACTCCTTCCACCGCCGCGCGGCAGCGACAATGGTGGCGGACAGCCCGCCCGCCGGCGGCGGAATCGACGACGCCTTTCCCGTGTGGGGGAAGGACAACTTTCGAGCTCGCTCCGTCCTCTCCCTCGCCATCGGAGGAGGAGGCGGGGCAACCAAAGCCGAGCGGGAGGCTGCGCTCCGACGGCTGTCGAGCAAATCGACACCCCCAGCGCCCCAACGGAGGACACGCCAAGCGTCGCCCTCTCGTTCGAGGCAAAGGCGGGCGCCTGTCCCCCCGCAACACGTCGACCCCGAGCAGGTGGACGACGCCAGCACGCTCACGGAGGGCCTGCAGGACGTCGCCCTCATACCCAAGACGACGGCGCGATCAGCCCCCGACGTGACTTCATCGCTCTTCGTCGACAAAAAGGTACCGACTGCTACCCATCTTTCGTCATTTCGACTCGACCTCAGCCCGCCTGGCGACCTCGCTTTGGCGGGCGCTCACGTTGAGGCGAGTGCAACCTCTCTGGGGTTTCGTGTGCGGTCGCCTTGGGACCGATTGACGGGTGTCTCGACCTACGGACCCTCTGGGTCCGAGGAAGATGACGACCCCAGCATCTGCTGGGATTTCTCCGGATCTGGCAACCCTAGTGCCATGCGGGACTTCATGACCGCATGTGACTACTGCCTCTCCGATTGTTCCGACGGCAGCCGCAGCCTTGACGACAAGGACCGCGGCCCGAGCCGCGAATGTTTCCACATCGAGCTAGGGGATCCCTCCGGAGGCGGCTGTCTCGGCATGCCGGAGGATGGCGATCCCCCTAGGCCAGCGCCTCGCGCCGACATCCCGCGCGAGCTAGCTGTGGTCCCCGTTCCGGCGGGGGGTCACGACTCACAGCTCGAGCAAGTCCGCGGGGCGCAGGCCGAGCTCGATGAGGGAGCGGGAGCGCTCGAGGCAATCCGCCAGAACATCGGGCAGGTATGGGCGAGCCAGCCCCCGGCCGGGGGAATACGTCACCTGCCCCAAGGTCTCCAGCACCGCATCGCCAACGATGCCAGGGACAGACCGCCACCCGCATCCGGCGGAACCGGTCAGGACCTGGCCGCCGCAGCGGTGCTCCTCCGTGCGATGCCGGAGTCATCAACCACCGAGGGTCGGCGAATCCAGGGAGAACTCAAGCATCTCCTGGAAGGCGCTGCGGCCCGGCGGGCCGAAAGCTCTGCCTCCCGAAGGCAGGGGTATCCCTCGGAACCTCGCGCCGCGACTTCCCGACTCACGCGGGAAGCCTCGGTCTACACCGGGCGCACGCGCAACACCGCGCCTGCGGCCCCGGGCCGCCTCGGCGACGAACACCCTCATCGCGACCGTCGGGCATGCCTCGACGAAAGGGTGCGCCGAGGCTATCACCCCAGGCGTGGGGGACGCTACGACAGCGGGGAGGATCGGAGTCCCTCGCCCGAACCACCCGGTCCGCAGGTCTTCAGCCGAGCCATTCGGCGGGCGCCGTTTCCGCCCCGATTCCGACCCCCGACTACTATCACGAAGTACTCGGGGGAAACGAGACCGGAATTGTGGCTTGCGGACTACCGCCTGGCCTGTCAACTGGGTGGGACGGACGATGACAACCTCATCATCCGCAACCTCCCCCTGTTCCTCTCCGACACCGCTCGTGCCTGGTTGGAGCACCTGCCTCCGGGGCAGATTTCCAACTGGGAAGATCTGGTCCAGGCTTTCGCCGGCAACTTCCAGGGCACGTACGTGCGCCCCGGGAATTCCTGGGACCTCCGAAGCTGTCGGCAACTGCCGGGAGAGTCTCTCCGGGACTACATCCGGCGGTTCTCGAAGCAGCGCACTGAGCTGCCCAACGTCACCGACTCCGATGTCATCGGCGCGTTCCTCGCCGGCACCACCTGCCGTGACCTGGTGAGCATGTTGGGTCGCAAGACCCCCACCAGGGCGAGCGAGCTGATGGACATCGCCACCAAGTTCGCCTCCGGCCAGGAGGCGGTAGAGGCCATCTTCCGAAAGGACAAGCAGCCCCAGGGCCGCCCGTCGGAAGATGCTCCCGAGGCGTCTACTCCGCGCGGCGCCAAGAAGAAAGGCAGGAGGAAGTCGCAAGCGAAACGTGACGTTCCCGATGCAGACCTTGTCGCCGCCGCCGAGCACAAGAACCCTCGGAAGCCCCCCGGAGGCTCCAACCTCTTCGACAAGGCACTCAAGGAGACGTGCCCCTACCATCAGGGGCCCGTCAAGCACACCCTCGAGGAGTGCGTCATGCTTCGGCGCCACTTCCACAGGGCCGGGCCACCTGCAGAGGGTGGCAAGGCCCGCGACGACGACAAAAGGGAGGATCGCCAAGCAGGAGAGTTCCCAGAGGTCCGCGACTGCTTCATGATCTACGGAGGGCATGCGGCGAATGCCTCGGCTCGGCATCGTAAGCAAGAGCATCGGGAGGTCTGCTCGGTGAAGGTGGCGACACCAGTCTACCTAGACTGGTCCGACAAGCCCATCACCTTCGACCGGGACGACCACCCCGACCACGTGCCGCGCCCGGGGAAGTACCCGCTCGTCGTCGACCCCGTCATCGGCGACGTCAGGCTCACCAAGGTCTTGATGGATGGGGGCAGCTGCCTCAACATCATTTACGCTGAGACCCTCAGGCTCCTGCGCGTCGATCTGTCATCCGTCCGAGCAGGCGCTGCGCCCTTCCACGGGATCATCCCCGGGAAGCGCGTCCAGCCCCTCGGACAGCTCGACCTCCCTATCTGCTTCGGAACACCCTCCAACTTCCGAAGGGAGACTTTGACGTTCGAGGTGGTCGGGTTCCGAGGAACCTACCACGCAGTGTTGGGAAGGCCATGCTACGCGAAGTTCATGGCCATCCCCAACTACACCTACCTGAAGCTCAAGATGCCGGGCCCCAACGGGGTCATCACCGTCGGCCCCACGTACAAACACGCATTCGAATGCGATGTGGAGTGCGTGGAGTACGCCGAGGCCCTCGCCGAGTCCGAGGCCCTCATTGCCGACCTGGAAAGCCTCTCCCGAGACGTGCCGGACGTGAAGCGACATGCCGGCAACTTCGAGCCAGCGGAGACGGTTAAGGCCGTCCCTCTCGACCCCAGTGGCGACACCTCCAAGCAGATTCGGATCGGATCCGGGCTCGACCCCAAATAGGAAGCAGTGCTCGTCGACTTTCTCCGCGCAAACGCTGACGTCTTTGCGTGGAGTCCCTCGGACATGCCCGGCATACCGAGGGATGTCGCCGAGCACTCGCTGGATATTCGGGCCGGAGCCCGACCGGTCAGACAGCCTCTGCGCCGATTCGACGAGGAAAGGCGCAGGGTGATAGGCGAGGAGATCCACAAGCTGATGGCAGCAGGGTTCATTAAAGAGGTATTCCATCCCGAATGGCTTGCCAACCCTGTACTTGTGAGGAAAAAAGGGGGGAAATGGCGGATGTGTGTAGACTACACTGGTCTCAACAAAGCATGTCCGAAAGTCCCCTACCCTCTACCTCGCATCGATCAAATCGTGGACTCCACTGCAGGGTGCGAAACCCTGTCTTTCCTCGATGCCTACTCAGGGTATCATCAAATCAAGATGAAAGAGTCCGACCAGCTCGCGACTTCTTTCATCACGCCCTTCGGCATGTACTGTTATGTCACAATGCCGTTCGGTTTGAGGAACGCGGGTGCAACCTACCAGCGGCGCATGAACCATGTGTTCGGCGAACACATCGGTCGCACGGTCGAGGCCTACGTCGACGACATCGTAGTCAAGACGAGGAAAGCCTCTGGCCTTCTCTCCGACCTCGAACTGACATTCCGGTGTCTCAAGGCGAAGGGCGTCAAGCTCAATCCCGAGAAGTGTGTCTTCGGGGTGCCCCGGGGCATGCTTTTGGGATTCATCGTCTCCGAGCGGGGCATCGAAGCCAACCCGGAGAAGATCGCGGCCATCACAAACATGGGGTCCATCAAGGACTTAAAAGGCGTACAGAGGGTCATGGGATGCCTCGCGGCCTTGAGCCGTTTCATCTCGCGCCTCGGCAAAAGAGGCCTGCCCCTGTACCGCCTCTTAAGGAAGGCCGAGTGCTTCACTTGGACTCCCGAGGCCGAGGAAGCCCTCGGGAACCTGAAGGCGCTCCTCACCCAGGCGCCCGTCTTGGTACCCCCAGCTGATGGAGAAACCCTCTTGGTCTACATCGCCGCAACCACTCAGGTGGTCAGCGCCGCGATCGTGGTCGAAAGGCAGGAAGAGGGGCATGCTTTGCCCAGTCAGAGGCCAGTTTACTTCGTCAGCGAAGTGCTGTCCGAGACCAAGATCCGCTACCCGCAAGTCCAGAAGCTGCTATATGCAGTGATCCTGGCGAGACGAAAGCTGCGACATTACTTCGAATCCCATCCGGTGACTGTGGTGTCATCCTTCCCCCTGGGGGAGATCATCCAGTGCCGAGAAGCCTCGGGGCGGATCGCGAAGTGGGCGGTGGAAATCATGGGCGAGGCAATCTCATTCGCCCCTCGGAAGGCCATCAAGTCCTAGGTACTGGCGGATTTCATTGCCGAATGGGTCGATACCCAGCTGCCAACGGCTCCGATCCAACCAGAGCTCTGGACCATGTTTTTCGACGGGTCGCTGATGAAGACGGGAGCTGGCGCGGGCCTGCTCTTCGTCTCGCCCCTCGGGAAACACCTGCGCTACGTGCTCCGCCTCCATTTCCCGGCGTCCAACAATGTGGCCGAGTACGAGGCTCTGATCAACGGATTGCGAATCGCCATCGAGCTAGGGGTCCGACGCCTCGATGCACGCGGCGACTCGCAGCTCGTCATCGACCAAGTCATGAAGAACTCCCTCTGCCGCGACCCGAAGATGGAGGCCTACTGTGAGGAGGTTCGACGCCTGGAAGACAAGTTCTACGGGCTCGAGCTTAACCACATCGCCCGGCGCTACAACGAGACTGCAGACGAGCTGGCGAAGATAGCCTCGGGGCGAACGACGGTTCCCCCGGACGTCTTCTCCCGAGATCTGTACCAACCCTCCGTCAAGATAGGCGACGCGCCCGAGCCCGAGCCATCCTCGGCTCAACCCGAGGGACCCTCGGAGCCCGAGGGCGAAGCACTGCGCATCGAGGAGGAGCAGAACGGGGTCATGCCAGATCAAGATTGGCAAACCCCATACCTGCAATATCTCCACCAAGGAGAACTGCCCCTCGACCGAGCCGAGGCTCGGCGGGTAGCGCGACGCGCCAAATCGTTTGTCTTGCTGGGCGATGAGAAGGAGCTCTACCACCGTAGCCCCACGGGCATCCTCCAGCGATGTATCTCCATCGCCGAAGGTCAGGAACTCCTGCGGGAAATACACTCGGGGGCTTGCGGTCATCATGCAGCACCTCGAACCCTCGTCGGGAACGCTTTCCGCCAAGGCTTCTACTGGCCAACGGCGGTGGCTGACGCCACTAGAATTGTCTGCGCCTGCGAAGGGTGCCAATTCTATGCGAAGCAGACCCACCTGCCCGCTCAGGCTCTGCAGACGATACCCATCACCTGGCCCTTCGCTGTGTGGGGTCTGGACCTCGTCGGCCCCTTGCAGAAGGCGCCCGGGGGCTACACGCACCTGCTGGTCGCCGTCGACAAATTCTCCAAGTGGATCGAGGTCCGACCCCTGAACAGCATCAGGTCCGAGCAGGCGGTGGCATTCTTCACCAACATCATCCATCGCTTCGGGGTCCCGAACTCCATCATCACCGACAATGGCACCCAGTTCACCGGCAAAAAATTCTTGGATTTTTGCGAAGATCACAACATCCGGGTGGACTGGGCCGCCGTAGCTCATCCCATGTCGAATGGGCAAGTAGAGCGCGCCAACGGCATGATCTTACAAGGGCTCAAGCCTCGAATTTACAATGATCTCAACAAGTTCGGCAAGCGATGGATGAAGGAACTCCCCTCGGTGGTCTGGAGCCTGAGGACGACGCCAAGCCGAGCCACGGGTTTCACGCTGTTCTTCCTGGTCTACGGGGCCGAGGCCGTCCTGCCCACGGACCTGGAATACGGCTCCCCGAGGACGAGGGCCTACAACGAAGAAAGCAACCAAGCTAGCCAAGAAGACTCGCTGGACCAGCTGGATGAGGCTCGGGACAGGGCCTTACTACACTCGGCGCGGTACCAGCAGTCCCTGCGACGCTACCACGCCCGAGGGGTCCGACCCCGAGACCTCTAGGGGGCGACCTGGTGCTTCGGCTGCGGCAAGACGCCCGAGGGAGGCACAAGCTCACGCCCCCCTGGGAGGGGCCGTTCATCATCGCCAAAGTTCTGAAGCCCGGAACGTACAAGCTGGCCAACAGTCAAGGCGAGGTCTACGGCAACGCTTGGAACATCAACAGCTACGTCGCTTCTACCCTTAAGATGTTTCCAAGTTGTTCATATACCTCGCACCCACGCAAAGTTTAGTCAACAAGGAAGGGTCGGCCTCGCCTCGGCAAAAGCCCGACCCTCCCTCGGGGGCTAAAAGGGGGGAAACCCCCTCTGCGTCAAAACTTTCCTCGAACAAAAAAATCTCTTTTACCAGAACATCTTTCGTGCTTTTTGACTACTTCGAAAAGTGGGTCCCGGAAACGACGGGGTACACGTAAGCAGCCAAGGCTGACCGAGCCGAGGGACTCCTACGCCTTCGGGATACGGATACCTCACTCATCACCTTCTGCGATAAGTAACTCGCGCTCGGATAAGGTGAATCCGCGGATCGAACGAGTCTTTACGTACGGAAGCTCTTCTGTCGAAGCGATTCTTCGAGCCTTCTAGACCGAGTCGGTGACAGGGCCTCATGGACGAGTAAAAGTACGCGTAAGCGGCAAGGCCGACCGAGCCGAGGGACTCCCACGCCTCCGGGATACGGATACCTCACTCATCACCTTCCGCGAGAAGCAACTCTTGCTCGCACTAACATCCCTGCTACCAACGGAAAGTCCAGATACTCGAAACAAGAGGAAAAGAGACGCAGCTTTATAACACAACAAGGGTGTGTGTTCTGGCCTCGACGGCCGCGCAAGGCCCACGCTACAAGACGATTTGACCCTGCAGGCTCGGATCTTGACGCTGGAAGAGGGCGATGACACCCTCGGCGTCGACAACACCTTCGGCAAGGCCCGACCTAGCCTCGGACGGCGACGCGGTCCGAGGGCCTCCGCTCCGAAGGACGACGTCATCACCACGCTCGAGCAATCTCTGCCAGGGACTTCTCCGAGAACCCGGCCCGAGCGGACGGCTCGGCCGGCCACCTCCGGGGCCTCGGCCGACCACCTTCCGAGGGCGCCAGCTCGATCTGAAGCCTCGGCTGAGCAACTCCGACGACAATCCTGCCGACGGACAACCCAGCTAGGCTCCGGCCGACCAGGTTTCATTTCCGAGCCAACTCCGCCTCTGCTCGTGCTGATATCGCTACCCCTGGCCTCGGCTCGTCGAAGAGCGGCCGAGGGGTCTCTTTAACTAAGCTAGAGGAGCCTCGGACAACAGGGCCGACCGAGCCGAGGGACTCCTACGCCTCCGGGATACGGATACCTCACTCGTCACCTTGACACGGGGCGACTCATGCTTGGTGAAGCGGTTCAGACAATCAGCAGACGAGTCTTAGTGCTCGGAAATGAGGAAAAAACACGGCTCCGCGCCGTAATTACATACATGTTCAGGCCCCAAAAGCCGAAATGAACAAAAAACCCGGCACTCGAAGTGCCATTACAAACGGAACTCCGGTTCCCCCCCCCCCCCCCGCAGGTACGAACAACCCCACTCGATAGGGGCGGGCCTGCGGGGCGGCGGAAAAACTCTCACCCCCGAGGACGAGAGCCAGCCATTCAGGCCGGGAGACGGAGACCCAGGGCTACGGACGGAATGGGCAATCTCATCGGTAGAGAAGCCACTTCCGTCCGCCAACGCCTCGGGACCCGCCACTTCCGACATGGCTGGAGGAAGTCTCCGTGAAGCTGGAGGATGCCGTTCTCCCCCAGGCGCACGGGGAAGAAGAGGGCAACCGACCCACACGGAGACAGCTCCCTGACTCGCCTCGTCCTCCCTCTTGGCCTGGTGATGAAAATCCTTGAGGCTGAGGGAGGGGCAGAGGCCGCATCCCGGCTCGCTTTCCCCCACCACCAAGCCGGAGGTCACCGCCCTGGGTGACCGCCGGTGGAGGGGTGCAGCCGGGCTGCATGATGAAAATCCTTGAAGCCGAACGATGGCTAAAAGGTACCAACTCCCACGGAGTTGCGTTCCTCCAACGATGGGGCGAAAAGACGGCGGTTTCCCCCATCCGGGGGCCTGGAAGACGGAGAGACACAATGCATAGGGGAAGAAGGAGACATGGTCGCCTTACGAAGGGGGTCGCCCTCCTTTTAAAGGCAACTCCCCCTGCTTGCACCCTCAACCGTCACGGGCTGAGTCTTCTCCAACACGCCTCCAAAGTCCTCCCCTGCGGCGCGGGGGCTGGGGCCCGCCTGTCATGCGGACCGGCTCTAAGAAGAAGCCGAACCGTCGCGCACGACGCACGCAACCACCCAGCGGTTACAAGCAATCCTCCACTTTCGCCCAGACCGGCGGGCGAAAGGGGCAAGCGGCCATGCAGGCGGCATGCAACCGCGCCAAGTGGACGCGCCTCTCCGACTCCTGACAGGCCAGCGCGACGGCTCAAGCCCACGCGTCGTGCAACTGGCGCGCCGGTTGCTGCATGCGAGCCGCTGTGCCACTCGCTCCACCACCGCACCTCCTCGATTGCGGAACCGATACCGCGATTCGAGGCGACCCAGCCCGCGACCCAGCAGCGCCAGCCTGGCGCAGTGGTCAAACGCGGTCAAAAATGGGCCGGCAGTAATGACGGTGGCAGGCGCGCGAGAGCAGCGGTCACGCCATCTGCCAAGCTCATGTCCCATCCGGAGGCAGCAAGAGAACCCCCTCTCACGGCGTGAAGACGACGCGCCCGTGACCTGTACCTCGAACGGCTCGCGCACGCGCAACGGCAACCTCGCCAACTACTCACCCCGGCCCATTAACTCCGCGGCTCGACGGACAGCGCTACGGGCGGGAGCGGCTGGCGACGTTTCGCCTTCGCCAAAACAACCACGCCGAAAAAGGTACGCCACGACGTTCAATTTCGAATCCTTTTTCCCTTTTCCTTCTTTCTCTATCTCTTGCAACAGGGACCGAGAAGGGGGATAACCCCAAAGGGATCCTTCCCCGTGAAGGAACTAGGCTCCGAGCCTCCCTACTGATCAGGGGTTCGAAGGCTGGCCCCCCGAAGGGTTCAACAGCCGCCTCAGATCGCGTGGGCCCGACACCCACTACTTGTCAGGGGTTCGAAGGTCGGCCCCCGAAAGGTTCCACGACCGCCTCAGGCTACTCGGGCTCCGTGCCCCCTACTGATCAGGGGTTCGAAGGCTGGCCTGTCGAAGGGTTCACAGTCGCCCCAGACGCCGAGCGAGGGATGACCAGGGGTACGTTCGATACATAACCAAGGCTCGGGCTGCGCTCCCGAGGTACCCTAGGACATTTCCGAGACCAGCGGGAACGACTCTGTAACGGAATCCCATCGGAGGGAGGCAACGAGCCCTCGGACCCCGTCGCTAGGGGACCGGGTCCGGCAGATCACCCGCAGGTACTTTTGGGCGTGCCTCCGGGCCCCTAGCCGACCCCCAACGAACGGGGCACGGACGTCCACTCGGATTACCCGATTGCAGCTCACCGGAGACACCATGTTCGGTGCCCATCGAGGGTAACATGGCGCACTCCCCCCCTCCTCCTTGCGGAAAGGCGACGTAGGGGCGTATATAAAAAAGCCGAGTCTGTCCCTGATCGTCCTCTCGCTCCGTGCGGAGGCTCGGGGGCTGCTCTCGCAAACCTGGCTCCGGCCGAACCGTTGACAGCGTCAACATACCAGCCCGAGAACTTGGGCCCCGACAGTGCACCTGGGCTACGCCCTGCTCGCATGAGGCAACCGCCAGACCAGCCGAGGCATTACGCAAGGCATTAAGACCTCGGAGGAGTGAAACCACTCCTCCGAGGCCTCGGGGGCTACACCCGGCGGGTGCGCTCGCGCGCACCCACCGGAACAAAGTACCACCGAGAAAGGCTGGTCCCCTTGCAAAAAAGTGCGACGCAAGCCTCCAAGCGAGTGTTAACACTCTCTTCGAGGCTCGGGGGCTACTGTCGGGGACCATAATTAGGGGTACCCTCAAGACGCCTAATTCTCAGCTGGTAACCCCCATCAGCATAAAGCTGTAGAGGCCTGATGGGTTTGATTAAGTCAGGGATCAGTCCATACGAGCGACTTGATCACGCCACGCCCGAGCCTAGCCTCGGGCGAGGGCAGCCGACCCTGAGATGACTCCGTCTCGCCTGAGGTCTCCTCTTTCACGGCAGACGCATCACCGGCTCGCCCGAGGCCCCGCCTTCAATAAGAAGTAACCCTGACTAAATCACCGCGCCAACCGACCACATCCCTGGGGCCTTCAACGCAAAAGGTAAGACTGACGGGTAGCCAGGCTTGGCCAAAAGCGCCAGAGGAAGCTCCGCCCGACCCAGGGCTCGGACTCGGGCTAAGGCCCCGGAAGACGGCGAAGTCCGCTCCGCCCGACCCAGGGCTCGGACTCGGGCTAAGGCCCCGGAAGACGGCGAACTCCGCTCCGCCCGACCCAGGGCTCGGACTCGGGCTAAGGCCCCGGAAGACGGCGAACTCCGCTCCGCCCGACCCAGGGCTCGGACTCGGGCTAAGGCCCCGGAAGACGGCGAACTCCGCTCCGCCCGACCCAGGGCTCGGACTCGGGCTAAGGCCCCGGAAGACGGCGAACTCCGCCTCGCCCGACCCAGGGCTCGGACTCGGGCTAAGGCCCCGGAAGACGACGACCTCCGCCTCGCCCGACCCAGGGCTCGGACTCCGCCTTGGCCCCTGCCGAACGACCTCCGCCTCGCCCGACCCAGGAGTTCGGGCTCGGCCTCTGTCATGCAGGACGGACTCGACCTCGACTTCGGAGGAGCCTCCATGTCGCCCGACCTAGGACACAAGACCGCCACGTCAACAGGAAGCGTCATCATCACCCTGCCCTGAGCCGACTCGGGTCGCAGAGAACAAGACTGGCGTCCCATCTGGCCAGCTCCGCCAGATAGGCAATGATGGCGCCTCACTAGACCATGACGACGGCGGCTCTCAGCTCCCTTACGAAAGCAGGGAGACGTCAGCAAGAGCACGACTGTTCCAACAGCTGTCCCTCCGTCAAGCTCCACTGCTTCTCCAACAGCCACGACGCCACACCAACAGGGTGCCAAGATCTCTCCGGCTGCCACCTTGGCATGTACTTAGGGCGCTAGCTCTCCCTCGCTAGACACGTAGCACCTTGCTACACCCCCATTTTGTACACCTAGATCCTCTCCTTACGACTATAAAAGGAAGGACCAGGGCCTTCTTAGAGAAGGTTGGCCTCGCGGGGACGAAGGGCAGGGGCAGGCGCTCTCTCGGGGCCGCCCGCTCCCCTCACCTCGCGCGGACGCTTGTAACCCCCTACTGCAAGCGCACCCGACCTGGGCGCGGGGCGAACACGAAGGCCGCGGGAATTCTCCGACTCCCTCACGACCCGGCTCCGGCCACCTCGCTCTCTCTCTCTCTCTCCCCCCCTTTCGCGCTCGCCCACGCGCTCGACCCATCTGGGCTGGGGCACGCGGCACACTCACTCGTCGGCTCGGGGACCCCCCGGTCTCGGAACGCCGACAATTTTTCTTGTTCTTTTTATAATTCTTTTTCTTTTACTTACGCTTAACCGTACACAGATGACTTCCCACGGATCCTCAGACAGAGGGAATGCACTGTCACACACCGACGGGCTTGCACGAGAGGGTTTTCCCCGTATTTTGTGGGAGGTACTTCAGGGAGCTGGTTACATGACACCTCCCCAGTACGCGGTGCAGCAGTTCGAGAAGCATCGAGTGCCTCGCTATAGGGTGAGGATGACCCTGGAGCCTCATCCCCTACAGCCAGGCTGGCGTTCATTGGACTCTGAGTCTTTTGGATACCGGGCCGAGGACACCATCGAGGCGATTGCTCTGCACGGGTTGACTACTTTCTGCGGATTTCACCCCTTGGAGCTTTCCACCCACCCCATTGGCTTGTTCCCCGCTGAGAAGGAGGACGACCCGATGTGGAAGGATCGGGTGGAGCATGCCAAGGATATCTGGGCTATCTACCCGGGACAGACTGCTCATTTGACAGTGCGGTGCATGAATGCCTTGTACCGTCTGCAAGTGATGCGTGGCGAGGCAATGTCCCATCTGATGGCATTGTTGGAGGCAACCAAGATCACCCTGGACAACAGGGAGGAGCTTGTGGTTGACTTGTCCCAGGAGATGGTGGAAAAGGACTTACAAGTGGAACAGTTGTCCGATGAGATCCAAGAGCTGGAGGAATTGGTGGGGACAAGGGAGAACACCATCGAGGTTCTCGAAGATCAGCTCATCAACACCCAGCAGCAGCTTGCTGAGGCTAATGAGCACCTGGATATGCATCACCAGGAGATCCAGGATGTGGAGGCTAACGAGGACGTCGACATTGAGGGAGGGGAGGAGCCTGCTTCCAGTGTGGACACTGCTGGCTCAGGGAGGCCACCTTCCCCCGAGTCGAGTGTTGCCTCGTTCGCTCACTAGGTCGTAGGGGTAGGAATAGAAGTTGGTGATGGTAGGACTCCTCGCCGCTAGCTTAGCTTTTGCACCCTTAGGGTACTAGGCTAGGTAGAGTTGAGCCTTTTTGGGACCATTGATGTAACCGTGATAAACTCTTTTGGAAGTTTGGTTGATGGATGATGTCACATTTAAATTTGGATGGAAGGTTTATGCTTTTGGTTTATGTCGGAATCTATCAATCTGCTTTTGACTATTTCGCCACGATTAAACCATGAATTTGGAAATATGGTGTTAAGTATATATGTGATTTTTCAGATGACTGGGAGAGCGCGTCGTGGCCAGAATGAGCGTGTTCCTCCACCGCCGCCACCGCCTCCCACTCTGCAGGAGCTAATGGCTTAGCAGAATGAGATTTTGAGGCAGCTAGCTCAGCGTCAGCCACCACCTCAGCACTATGGTGGTGGAGATCATCAACGTCACCCCGCAGTGGAAACTTACCAAGAGTTCCTCAGTACTCAACCGCCATTGTTCACCAGGGCGGAGGATCCACTTGATGCTGATGTATGGCTGAGGGTAGTGGAATCTAAATTCCCACTACTCAATGGAGTTTGTTCTGAGGTGACTAAGGTCAGGTTCGCCACCCAGCAGCTTCGCGGACCCGCACGGACGTGGTGGGACCACTATCTTGCTATGCAACCAGCTGACCATGAAGTGGATTGGAGAGAGTTCAAGGCAGCTTTCAGAGGACACCATATCCCAGCTGGCATTATGGACCGTAAGCTCAACGAGTTTCTGGCACTCACTCAGGGCAACAGGACAGTGTTGCAGTATGCTCAGGCTTTTAATGACCTGTGCCAGTATGCTGGGTACCATGCAGATACGGATGAGAAGAAGAGAGACAGGTTCAGAAGGGGGCTCAGCACGAAGCTCCGTGACCGTCTCAACACCGTCAGGGCCAACAACTACAATGAGTTAGTCAACATGGCTATCTCCCAGGAGGACTGCATTACAGCTCGACAGGCCGAAAAGAAGAGGTAGACCCCTGTGGCAGGACCCTCAGCTCAGCCACAGCGCTTCAGGATTGTGTCCGACACACAGAACAGGGGACCGCAGCAGCAGCAAGGGAGATGGGTGATCCGACCACAGCAGCAGCAGCAGTAGGCACCCAACCGCACCCAGTTTCTAGCTCAGAGGAACAACCAGTAGCAGCAGCAGTACCGCCAGGCAAATGATAACAGGTGTTTCACATGTGGCAACTCCGGACACTATGCCAAGAATTGCCCCAGGAACCAGCAGAGGTAGGGGCAGAATGTTAATCAGAATCAAGGCAAAAGACAGAAGGTGCAAGTGAAGCAGGGCAAGCTGAACTTTACCACCATGGCTGATATTCCAGAGGGAGCACCCGTCATGACTGGTATCTTTACAGTTTTGAATTGTCCTGCTATTATTCTTTTTGATTCTGGTGCATCACATATCTTTGTTAGTGCCAAATTTAGTGCCAAGTGTCAATTGCCCTTTCATCACACCCATGGGGGTATCACAATTTCAACACCAGGAGGCAGGATTGCCACCAATCAAATCAGCAAGAATGTGCCTATAAAGTTTGGTAGTCTGATAATTAAAACCAACCTTCTTATTTTGGGATTGGATAGTGTGGATATCATATTGGGAACTGACTGGTTAACAAGGCATCAGGCAGTTATTGACATTGCAGCTAGGGCCATTGAAGTGCACTCACCGACCTGTGGTGAAACCACATTATATTTGCCCGATCAGGGTTGCACCCGTTCTTGTGCCTTCGTTATGATAGAATCTCCAGTGGAAAAGATCCCGGTGGTTTGTGACTACCCAGATGTTTTTCCGGATGAATTGCCCAGAATGCCACCTGACAGAGACATTGAGTTTGCAATTGAATTGCAACCCGGGACTGCTCCTATCTCTAAGAGACCTTATAGGATGCCTCCCGTGGAACTGGCAGAACTGAAGAAACAACTGCAAGAATTGTTGGACAAGGGGTTCATTCACCCAAGTACTTCCCCTTGGGGATGTCCTGCCTTATTCGTGAAGAAAAAGGATGAGAGCTTGAGAATGTGTGTTGATTACCGCCCTCTCAATACGGTGACTATCAAGAACAAATACCCACTACCCCGTATTGACGTCTTGTTTGATCAATTGGTGGGAGCCAAGGTATTCTCCAAGATAGACCTTCGCTCGGGCTACCATCAAATCAAGATCCGTGCCAGTGATATTCCAAAGACGGCCTTCTCCACCAGATATGGGCTTTATGAGTTTTTGGTGATGTCTTTTGGGCTGACCAATGCCCCAGCTTATTTCATGTACCTAATGAACTCAGTATTTATGCCAGAATTGGACAAATTTGTGGTCGTTTTCATTGATGATATTCTGGTTTATTCCAAGAATGAAGCCGAGCACACCAAGCATTTGCATACTGTACTTCAGAGGCTGCGTGATCATCAGTTGTATGCCAAGTTGTCTAAATGCGAATTCTGGTTGAAGGAGATTAAATTCTTGGGTCACACAATTTCTCAGGAGGGGATATCAGTTGATCCTGAGAAGGTGCAGGAGGTGATGAATTGGAAACCCCCGACTATAGTGAGGCAGATTCGGAGTTTTCTAGGATTGGCAGGGTACTATCGACGATTCATTCCGGATTTCTCCAGAATTGCCAAACCAATGACTGAACTGTTAAAGAAGGGAGTCAAGTATGATTGGAGACAAAGGTGCGAAGATGCCTTTCACACTTTGAGGCAGCATTTGACAATGGCCCTAGTACTGGCTCAACCTGATAACACCAAGCCATTTGAAGTCTATTGTGATGCTTCCGGTACTGGATTGGGATGTGTCTTGATGCAAGATAACAGAGTGATTGCTTATGCTTCCCGAGCACTCAGACCCCATGAGCAGAACTACCCTACACATGATCTGGAATTAGCAGTTGTGGTTCATGCTCTTAAGATATGGAGACACTACTTGATGGGAGCTCACTGTAACATCTACACTGCTCACAAGAGTCTCAAATACATCTTCACTCAGGCAGATCTGAACATGAGGCAGAGGAGATGGTTGGAGTTAATCAAGGACTATGACTTGGAAGTGCATTACCATCCAGGCAAGGCCAATGTTGTGGCAGATGCCTTGAGCAGAAAGGCCCAGTGCAACTGTATGAGCATGGATGCAAGAGTTACCACCCTGTGCGATGAATTGTGCAAGCTGAACCTGGAAGTTGTTTCTTCTGGTGACCTAAACTATATCTCGGTAGAGCCCACATTGCAAGAGCAAATAGTTCAGGCACAGATTGGGGATAAAGGTGTTCAGGTTATCAAAGACATGATCAAGCAGAAGGCAGAAAAATACAAGTGCTTCCATCAGGACAGTAAGGGAATTTTATGGTTTGGAGATCGATTGGTTGTTCCCAAGGACCCTGAGCTCAGAAAGAATATACTGGATGAAGCTCACCTTTCAAAATTCTCCATGCACCCTGGGAGCAACAAGATGTATCATGATCTCAGATCTTTATACTGGTGGACCAGAATGAAGAGGGAAATTGCCAAGTACATATCCGAGTGTGACGCTTGCCAGAGGATAAAAGCTAGTCACTTGAAGGCAGCAGGTCCTTTGCAACCCCTTCCCATACCATCTTGGAAATGGGAGGACATTTGCATGGACTTTATCGTAGGATTGCCCAATACCTCCAGGCACCATGATTCCATTTGGGTTATTATGGACAGATTGACTAAGACTGCTCATTTCTTGCCAGTGCATACCACCTACAAGACAGAGAGGTATGCAGAAATTTATGTTGACCAAATAGTGCGATTGCATGGTATTCCGAAGACCATTGTATCCGACAGAGGAGCACTGTTTGTGGCACGCTTTTGGGAGCAGCTCCAAGAATCACTTGGGACCCATGTCATACGAAGCTCAGCATACCATCCCCAAACAGATGGCCAGACAGAAAGGGTAAATTAGATTCTAGAAGATATGTTAAGGGCATGTGCACTACACTACGGAAAGGATTGGGACAAGTGTCTTTCTTTGGCAGAGTTTTCCTACAATAACAGCTATCAGTCCAGTCTAAAGATGGCACCTTTTGAAGCTTTGTATGGAAGAAGATGCAGGACCCCGCTAAATTGGTCTCAAGTAGGAGAAAGGGAAATATTTGGGCCAGATTTGGTACTGGAGGCAGAGGAAAAGGTCAGAGTCACCAAGAAGAACTTAGAAGCTGCTCAGGCCAGGCAAAAGAGCTATCATGATAAGAGGCGGAAGCCTCTGTAGTTTGAAGTGGGAGATCATGTTTATCTTAAGGTATCACCAACCAAGGGTGTCCAGAGATTCGGAATCAAGGGCAAGTTAGCTCCTCGCTACATTGGACCCTATGAGATAAAAGCAAGTTGTGGACCTGTGGCTTATCAATTGGAATTGCCACCTCACATGTCAACAGTTCACAATGTGTTCCATGTATCTCAGCTGCGAAAATGTGTTCGCCTACCCACTGAAGTGCTACCGGAACCAGACATTAAGATAGAGCCAGATTTGTCCTATCAAGAGTACCCCATCAAAGTGTTAGATCAGAAGGAGAGATCAACACGGGCAAGGTCAGTCAGGATGTATAAAGTTCAGTGGAGTCACCATCCAGCAGAAGAAGCTACATGGGAGACGGAGGATTTTCTACGCTCTCGCTTCCCCGACTTTCTGCCCAAAGGAGTCGGTACGTAACCCAAAAACCCCACCCCCACCTGCTCTTTGAATACAATTATAAGAAAAACTTAGATAACAAGGATAGTCTAAGTTGTGGATTTAACTTAAAAAGAGTAGCAAAGAGAAACCTGGGTGAAAGAAAGAGTAGCACACCAACACACCTTCGAGCACCCCTCCAAGGGACTCTACCTGAAATCTCGGGGCGAGATTCCTTTAAGGGGGGAGGGCTGTAACACCCTAGGTGTTACTCAGGGTGTCCACCCAGGGCTACCCCATTTAACCTATTATCACATGTGGGTTAGTTGAGCAAAGTGCATCAAACTTGGAGTTCAAGGTCCTAAGCAAGTGCAACCCATCTTGGATATCATGCCTTAGCTTGTCATGCACATCTAAGGGGAGAATTTCCCAAAGCCCTAAAGCAAACCCCTCTTGGGCAATAGGAACCCTAGATGTAAGTATGATCAAAAGGTCATGTAAACCTTATGATCATGGCTTAGGCCAAATATAAAAGTAGTAGTATACTTCATAACCTACAAATAATAGTAAGGAAGTAACCCCAAAAAGATTTCAGAAAAGCCCCAAAAAGTTCACCAAAGGTTGGGCATAAGAGAAAATTTCAGGATTTGCCTAAGTCTAAAAACTAACCTTTGAACAAAGATCCCACATGTTCACCTTAATCCAAAATTCAAAACACTTCGACCCAATTGACAAAGTGGCGCCAAATTAACCCTAGAATGCCCTGGAAAGAGGTGACACCTACCCTAGGGCGTTTGACATGACTTGGCACCATTTTTGTCTCGGCTTGGACCTAGCTGACATAGCCAACTTCTCACCCCTCTATCTCCCTACCCCGACCATATCTTGACTTGGAACTCACAGCAAAAAGGTAGGATATGGAGCAGGGAAGAGACCGTACACAGTGACTTTGCCAAGATACGCACGCTAAGGTGCTCAAATCTGCCGTTGAACCATGGCAGAAGCAAGCTCCCACGTGTTCGACGCGGGCTGACACCCGGGGGCACGCTCAGAGCACGCCCGTGCGCGAACCCCCATGCGCCCGCGGCCGCCCGTGATCACGCCCACGCCACGGCTATAAAGCCCGTCCCAGTGCTCGGCTGCCTTCCCCATTGCCTCCTCCGTACCGCGCCTAACTCCCCCGAGCCTGCCCTTAGCTCCGGCGACCTTCCCGCGACCCGCCAGAGCCGCCCGAGAGCAACCACCGTGGCCAGCCCCTGTCCCGTCCTCCTCCGTTCGATCCAAGCCTTCAGATAGCTTCCTTGTGAGGCCGTGAAGCTTACTCAAGCTTGAATCGGGGACCCGCGTCACCGGATTAGCGAAACCGTGCTCGCTGGAGGTCATCACCCCGCCGGTGCACGTGGACCGGGTAAATCACTACGCCATTTTTCGATTCAATGCACAGATAGCCTCTACATCACCCTAGGAAGCTCACCGTGCCGTTGGATTGGACTAGGTCGCTGTGGTTTGGCCGGCACACCCACCGCCGACGAGGACCCCCGCCTGCGCACGTCGACCGAGCGATTCCGGCCATCCCCGCCGTCGAGCCGTACATCGCTGTGACCGCAAGAGCCTCCCTGAGCTAACCCTACCCTCGTCGAACCTATCTCGCCGCCGGTAAGCCGCGCCACCCCTTTCTTCTCTGCGGTTACTGTTTACACTTGGGAGGGACCGTGGGGGAGAGGAAGAGAAAGTCAGGGGGTTTTGCGCATTGTCAGTCACACAGAGGAATAGTGACGCAAGGGTAGAACTGCGAAGATTAATTAGGAGAGACCCTGGGGACCTCGGTGTAAACTGCTTTTTCAGAAAACCTTATTAAACCTGACTTTAAATTTGAACAGAAACTTTGAAAATCCATAACTTCTGTTTAGTTCATCCAAATTTGGTCAAACCAATTTTGTCAGACTCTAAATAATATAGCCTACTTAAGAAAAATATAAAACCCCCTATGTACTACAGAAAACTTTAGGGTTCTAAATTAATTATTGTTTTGGCCAAAAGCTAAATAATGGGGATAAAAATAGTTGCACTATTTGACTAGGGTTAAAAAAATTTGGAGGAGTTTCTATCCACTTACTGACCTGTTTAAAAATGTTAAACCTCTCTGTCTACCCAATTAAATTAGTTTTTGCCATTCATTTTACAATATGCTTAAGATTAAGAAAAATAGAAAAGATGATTTAAATAATGAACTAGAGGGCACCCCTATTTTTGTTAGAGTACTTATTCCATGTAGTTCACTAGAAAAATCTATCATACCCTAGGTGTAGTATAAAATAAGTAGGATCCCTTTTATTTTAAGAAAACAAGGAAAACTTAGAAAAACCCTACAAAAATAACCCTAAGGTGAAAACACCTCAAACCTTGGGATGACAAATGTTTGGTTATTATGAACATAGGAAAAATACAAAATCTGTTGTTTGATATTTTTCAAGTGACAAGTTAGTTATAAGCACCTTTTTGGCATAAAACTTTAGAAAATCACAACTAAATAACCACCAATTAACTTTTTGTGATTTTTGGCACAGAGGTTTATTATTACTGTAGATACCAACAAAAATAACCCTTAGGACAGAACTCACCTCTAATTAAGAGATGTAGTGCAAAGTGGCCATTTTACACAACTCTTGCTATTTTTATCTAAAGCATAGCCTTTTATTTTAAGCCTCAGGTTCTTACAACATGCTAGAATAGCAAATGGCAACCCATTGTAATTTTTACAGAATTTTTGGAAAATGTTAAACCACTATCGTAGTTCAAACCTACACTAGAAACCATAAGTAGAAAATAAAGAAAAGGAAAAGTGAATTACAGGAAATTAGTGTCATTCTAAAAGACTCTTTATAACTTATCCACTGAAGTATACAAAGGCAATACCAATTCCCTATACTTATCCTCCATAAAAACTTAAACCTAAAAGTGATAAACATAACCCACTAAAAGCCCTGCATGACCAAGGAACCCTAAGTTACTCCTTAACTCAGTTTTCTTCTTTAGCATAATGTTATTAAACCCTGCATAATCATGACATACATGTTCATTGCATTCGATAGACTGTAACCTTACTGACGGAGAGTACGTCCTCGTGCCGGAGCAAGGAGCTGCTCAGGAGGTAGCCCCAGATCAAGCACCAGAGCCTGTACCAGAGGACCTGCCTGCCACAGCTTTGGAAGGCAAGCCCCGGTTTTATGCATAACCGTTTATATATGCTATTTTACTACACTTAATGTTTGTAGGCTTGTACTGTGCACTTAAGTGTAGGAGTTGTCTGAAACCCTAGTTGCATGATCTCAAGAATCCTTTTGAGATGAATACTAGTATGCTAGGTCGAGTAGATGCTTTATTTAATTAGGATCTCGGTAGAAGACGAGTGATTTTTCTAGCACTCTCGCGCGATCAGGAATTGGTTGCACCCACTTTTCTTATCATATTGATAGTTGGTTGGTGGACACGGATCCATGGGGATGCATGGTCTACGAGAGGAACCTGGAATAAGGATTAACGTGCGGATACCTGTGTCAAGCGTTTGAACGTACTAAACACATGCCGAGAAATATGGTAAATCGGTAAGCCTAGTACCTGATTGAACCTGCCAGCGGACATATCCCCTCACGCGACCTGAGACGTGGTCTCCCATTCCGGTTATGGTGGGTACAAGTGCGGTCACTGCACGACGGCAGTCGGGGTTAGTGAGGCATTGTACGCCAAGGCGGTGAGCCCTAATCTGTTGCGAGGGAATCGATGGGGACGGTTGATGTGTGTGGGGACACAGTGCCTCGCCACATCGTGTGTTTAGGTTTACCTTGCAAGGATAAAAACTCGATTCGAATCGTCTGCTTCTCGCAGCTAATGAGACTGCTTGATCCATTGTACTGCATTGAGTAACAAGTGGAAATGTGATGAGTTGATACAAGATGTTGATTGCTAAAAATGTTTGCTACTATGTATGAGTAGATAGTACATATTTAGCCTTAAGAGAGTCACACTTAAATTTGACAAAGTTAAAACTTGATTTAGAAACTCAGCTAGTGCTTTTGGCAACCAAACCCCACAGCCAAACAGCTGCATGTCTAGAGGTCTCGAGTAGACTCCTGACACCGGGTAAGTCTAGCTGAGTATTAGTATACTCAGCCTTGCTTGTGGCATAATTTTACAGGTTCTCTGGAGGACGTGGTTGTCGGAGTGACTTGGCCGTCCATCTTGCCACCGGGTTGGACTGTCGAGTGGGACCCCACCTCGGCTGAGGAGGAGCATGAGGAGTGATGGGACAGGCTTCCCCATCTCTCTGTTTATTTACCGTTAGTTTTATTCCGCTGCATCTCGAACAATGATGGTTACTTTTGCAAAAACTCCGATGATGATGTAATAACTTAATACTCTTACATGCATGGTTTTATGCTTTATTGTATTTGCTCTGTGACTCACCATCGAGTGAGATTGTGGTACTTGATCCTGTCAGTGGCCTCGTCGGACTAGATCCGAGGGATTGACGGGTTATTCCCATTTAAGTGTGGTCTAGCCTTTAAGGTGGGACTTAGGCACTTAAGTTGGAATAATTCGGGCGGTTCCGCCACAAATTTGAAGGCAACGCAGTCCAGACAACGAAGCTATGCTGACACCCAAAGAAGAGAACTGAGTTTTGAAGTAGGAGACTTTGTCTACTTGAAGGTGTCACCAATCAGAGGAATCAAAAGGTTTGGAATCAAAGGCAAGCTAGCACCTCGATATATCGGGCCATATTAGATTCAAGCAAGACATGGAGAAGTGGCTTACCAACTCAGCTTACCAGAGAATCTGTCCGCTGTGCATGATATGTTCCATGTGTCTTAGTTGAAGAAATGCTTGAGAGTGCCAGAAGAGCAGTTGCCAACAGAGGACCTTGAAGTTCTAGAAGATCTGACATATATTGAGAAGCCAACCCAAATTTTGGAAATAGCAGATCGGGTCACTCGGAGGAGTACTATCAAGATGTGCAAAGTCAAATGGAGTCACCACCAGAAGAAGAAGCAACTTGGGAAAGAGAAGATGATTTGAAAGCCAAGTACCCTGAGCTCTTTTCTAGCCAGCCCTAAATCTCGAGGGCGAGATTCTTTTAAGGGGGATAGGTCTGTAACACCCTGAATTTGGGGTTATAAAATTTCTTTCTAATTATCACCCAAATTCATGTGTTATTCTTCTCTCTCTCACCCTAGGTTCTATCCCTCTCTAGATTTTCTCTCCCTTTTACCCTTTTAAGTAGAATTAGCTTAAGTTAGGGGAGGTTAATTATTTATTTTTGCCAAAACACTATGGGTCATGACATGTTGCATCATGTTGAGCTTAAATATTCCTTGAATTGTTGCACATGTTTGAATTAGTTTGAATTTGAAACTTGAATTGAATTTGGATTGAAAACCCTAGAGAAAAGAAATGGAAAAGCAATTAGGAAATTCAGAAAAAAGGAAAAAGCCATTCTGGCCCAAACTAGCCCACCAGGCCCAGCCGCCCGCGCCCGCACGCCTATCAGCGGCAGACTATCCCGCGCTCTCTTCTCTCTCTCTCTCTCGCTCGCTGCCCAGTGGGGTCGAGCTGTCAACGCCGATTCCCTTCGCCCGCACGCCCCTCTTCCCTCTCTACCTCGCGGGCCCAGTTCGCCAGTAGCCGATCTGTTGCCCCACGCGCTCGCCCTCTCTCTCTGCGTCGTGGGCCTTCCTTGTCAGCTCCGGCCTCCTCGCGTCCTCCATGAACCAGCGAGCGCGCAGTTGCGCACGTCGTTGGGATCCTCAGCCACGTCGCTCTGCCCCCGCCCCCGCTCCTTTTTGAGCCCCGCCCGTGCCCGCACTCACTTCCCCGCCTCATTTCACGCAGTCCCGCTCCCGCTCACTGACGCCCCTAGCCTGCCTGTCAGCGCTCGCTCGCCCGCGTGCGCGTGCCCACGGCCGCAGATCTAATCTCGGCCATTGGTTTCTGATCTAACGGTTGAGATCGCCCGATACCCCTTCGCGCGGTAGTTTTATTAAAGAGACCCTCGGTTTGTTTAGAATCAACCCGCCGTCCCTGGTTTTTCGCGCGCAGGCCCCTGTAATCTTGTAGATTGAACCCTAGACTTTTAAATATTCATAGAATTAGACCTATTTTCATATTTTAAATTCCCAAACTTGTTTATTTCATATCTTTTGCATATGAACTCCAAATTTAGTGATTCAAATTGCAAAATGTTCATGGGATTATTCTCTGTTTAAATAAAATAGTTTCATTTACTGTCTGTACATTCTAATTTTTTATGGTTAATTATAAACTAATATATGTGTAGATTTATTTATTTAGTAAAATAAATAAAAGGAAAACCCTAGAGAATAAATTATATTTAATCTTGTGAAGATTAAGAATGTGTATCGCATGAATTCATCTCTGGTCTAACTTTTAGGTCACAGTAAAATAAATAGAACTAGGTTGTGTAATTATGGACAACACTTAAAAAATAATGTATTTCTAAATTAAATTAGTTCATGTTATACTTTGATCTCATTATTCCTTATTTAGTATTGTGCCTTTTTGAGATGTATTCCAATGTTTGTACATGTTTGGTGTGTTGTTCATTTTTACTTTCCAAATGTATTGAATGCATGCTCGCTTTATTTAGACAACAAGCAGTCTGAGATTCCCTAGTGTGTTGTTAGAGACCTCCCTGAGCAACAACATGGTGAAGGCAAGTGTCCTCTGACCCATTATGTCCTATCTACTTATAATTCACTGTCCCGCATTACTTAATTCAAACCTAAGGATTGACTAGCTTTGTATTTACCTTGTCCTTGATTACCTTTTGGGTTATTACGGTTAGCTTCATGCTATTGCTTTACTTTAATCAATGAACATGATGTGAATATTTATGATACGATGATGTTATCCGATGATGATCTTGTGATATTTTAGGTGGCTCGGGCCATTTTCCCTGAGTACCTCTCCGTAAGGACCTGTTCGTGGAGTGATCACCCGGGATAACAGTGCAACCATGAGGGTGAAATGGGATGCCCTTAGCTGAGTAATTAGATGAACCTAGGGGTGTAGTTGGCTTTGCCAGAAGGCCATCAATGGGGTCTAGGGCGTAGTGCTCGCTCTACCAGGGGGGGTGCAGAGGTTCATTCGATTTGGTTTTGTTAGTCACCCACCTTGGGGAGGTGTATTGCGTTTGTACGACAGGCAAAACCTAACGAGCAGCTATGCACCAGGGGAGTCTTTGTAAAGGCTACGTAGTGTATCCCTGGCCATTCACCTCGGTAGTGAAGATCGGGTATGTACAACCTAGGCTGGAAAGGGATCACGACTCGTGGGTAAAGTGTGCAACCTCTACAGAGTGTTAGAAACTAGTATATCAGCCGAGCTCATGGTTAAGAGCAGCCTTGGGATCCTCTTTGATTAGAAGAACTTGGGTTACTTTTATGATGATGGTAAACAATGGTGTTATAAATTTGATCTCTGGTATTTCCTTTTTGAGGGAGTACTTTTGAGTAATAATTGGGTATATTACTAAAACTTGGCTCTACTAGTAATAATAAATACTTGACCAACTAAAAGCAACTGCTTAACCTCAACCCCATATACAGCTAGTCCACTTTAGCCAAACGGGACATTTGCTGAGTACGTTGATGTGTACTCACCCTTGCTTTACAATCCACCCCACCCCAGGTTGTCCCCACTGTACTCAGTGCTCAGGAGGTGATGCTGGCAACATGGAGGACTTCGAGGAGTTCTAGGATTATGATAAGTTCTAGTTTATTCTTAGTGGCAAACCCCCAGTCAGCTGCCTATGTAGGCTTATCATCTACGTTTCGTTTCTCTGCACTTTGATGTTTATGTTAAAGACAATGGTTATGTATTAGACTCTTGGATTTCTTGGACATCTTGATGTAATTAAAGTACCTTTCCGCTATTTATTTCAAGCATTGTGTGATGATGTCCAATTATGTAATCGCTGTGTACGTGAGTTTCTGATCCTGGCACGTACATGGATTGCATTCGGTTTGCCTTCCAAAACCGGGTGTGGGATAAGTGGTTTCAAAGCCTTGCTGACTGTAGGACCGCTAACCTAGACTAGAATGGTCGCCCTAAGGACTATAGACACCTACTCTTGCCTTGATCTTTAGAGTCCTTTCAAAAGTTGGTTATCTTGACCAACCTTATGTTATTTTTATCTCAAAAGTTTTGTCTCACTTTTCTTTCTATTTACTTTATAGTCTAATAGTTCTACTCTTACTCTTGTGCTTACGATGTCCTTTGTAGATGGCTCGTCTTAGGTGCACTGCACGTAAGTCTGTGATCCCCTTTTTGCCTTCTCGCTTGGCAGAGCGTCCACTGCGTCGCACGGTGCCAGGTTAGTCCAGTCACCTGGAGAGACTCCATCATCGCCTGCACGAGGAGCAGGAGCACCGATGCCAGGAGCAGGAGTAGGAGCAGCAGGACTCTTCCCCCTCACCTCAATAGGAGGTGGAGTCTGAGAGGCCGCCTTCCCCTGCACCTCAGCCAGAGATGCCCCCTGCACCACCATAGGGCATCCCGGCTACTGGAGAAGACCCTGACGGAGATGGAGACGACGATGCCGTCGGTGGCAGTTTGAGCCACGGCAAGGAGCTCTCAGAGGATCCGGAGCCGGAGGGATGGATCGCTAGACCCATCACTCGTGACGCCGCTCGCGGGTGTCACTTCCACGACGCTCTTGACACCCTGCTGCGTCGGGCCTTCGACCAACACACTTGGTCCATCGAGTACCGTTGTGTAGTCTACCAGCATCGTCATGGGTTATACATGGACCAGTGGGAGGCTACTAGCTTGGTGCGCCATCCGGACGATGATCTCTGGGCTGCAGAGGCCTTCTTAGAGCACTATTCTATTACTGAGACGGATACTGCCGAGGCAGCCATGCAAGATGCAGCACGATGGGTAGTTTCTCAGTATTGTTCGTTGTTCAGCGAGGTAGCTGATGGCCTTGACCAGAAGTACTACCCTCGTCGTTCGATCGGCAGTGCTGGAGGTGTGATTGTCTCGCCAGTTGGTGAGGGCAATCCCAAGCTGAACAACATGGTCAACCTGGTTGTCATGCTTAACACAGAGTTGGACCACACCCTTGATGAGTTGGGCAAGGTTCGGGCAGAGGTTGCGGATTTGCGTGTTGAGTACGCAGCACGCCACTATCTGGATGGTGGTTCTCTCGCCCCTATCGGGATTCAGCACCCATACCGTTCACTGCCCCATGGTCGCTTCGACTATGGTACCCCAGACTGTAGGACCAGGATAGATTTGGATCCATAGATCGACAGAGTCGGAGTCTGTGATAATGCTTAATTGAGTGTCTTAGTCTAGTCAGTCTTAGTTAGAGTTAGTTTGCTTATCTTATGTTTGATGCTTGTTATTATGGACATGTTATGAAGTTGGATCTTTGTAATGATTGTCACCAACGTGTGCGTATCCCCTGCAACTTGGTGTAGTTATTAATAAAGTCAGTTATTTAGTTGGGTAATCCATTTATTTCCACTTTATTCTTTATCTGAGAAGCTATCAGTGAAGATGGTCATTTGTTCAGTGCTATGGAGATTTTATATACATCTTTTCTTATGCTGAAAGACTGCAGAGTCAGATTTGATATATGTGTGTGATTTCTACAGATGTCTAAGAACAGGCGCAGAGGTGCAAGGCGTTCTCAGCCAGAACAGCAGGCACCCCAAGAGGAGGCAGCACGACAGCAGCATTTGCCACCGCCACCACCGATGACCATTGAGCAAATGTTCTTGATGCAGACCCAAGCAGTCCAAGCAATTGGACAGACTTTAGCAGCAAGGCAGCAGGTGCAGCAGCAGCCACCACCGCCTCAGCCTCAGGTGCAAGTCCTAGATGCCACAAGTGCCTAGAGACAAGCGGGCAAAATTCATGAGGGGCCATCCCCCTGTCTTTGCCCATTCTGCTGATCCCATGGACACCGAAGATTGGCTGTGTACCGTGGAACGTGAGTTGCACACTGCCCTATGGAACGATCGTGAGAAGGTGTTGTATGGTCCCCGGAAGCTGAGGGGAGCAGCACAGTCTTGGTGGGAGTCTTACCTTGCCACTCATGCCAACCCTAAAGCCATCACTTGGGAAGAATTTAGGGACAACTTCCATCGCTACCATGTGCCCAAGGGACTGATGATAGTAAGGAAGGAGGAGTTTCTCGCCTTAAAGCAAGGTCCCCTATCTGTCAGTGAGTATAGCGATAAGTTTCTGCATCTGTCACGTTATGCCCTAGAAGATGTCAACACGGATGCTAAGAGGCAGTACCGCTTCCTGAGAGGATTAGTTGATCCCCTCCATTATCAGCTGATGAACCACACCTTCCCTACCTTCCAGCATCTGATCAATAGAGCAATCATGACTGAAAGGAAGCGTCAGGAGATGGAGGACAGGAACCACAAGATTGGAGGATCTCAGACCGGAAGTAGCAGCCATCCTTGCTACTCAGGCAACCCACCTCAGCCATTCAAGCAAGGTCACCAGCACTAGCATCAGCGTCAGAACCAGTAGCAGCAGTACTAGAGGCAGTTTCCTCAGCAGCAGCAGCAGTGCCGTTAGAATAACCAGCACGCAGGAAATCAATATTAGCGTCAGACCAACCAGGCAGCCTGTCTTCCTGCCCTAGCAACCAACCAGAACAACCAAGCGACACCAGCGCAAGGAGGAAGTCGTGCATGTTTCCACTGTGGGGAATAAGGCCATTGAGTGAATCATTGCCCAAAGAAAGCAGCTCAGCAGTAGCCATCTCCCAATGCCCCAGTCAGACATAATGTAATGCAGCAAGGAGGCCACAACCATGAGCAGCCTCGAGCCCAGTACGGAAAGGTGAACCACTTGGAGGCTGACACAGTCCAGGAGACTCTAGGAGTGGCACTAGGTACGTTTTCAGTCGAGTACCATACTACAATGTCTTATTTGATACTGGAGCAACGCATTCTTTTGTGACTGCATCATGGGTAGAATCTCATAATATATCAGTAGCACCCATGTATCCACCTATGAGGGTTAGTTCAGTTGGTGGAAGCACCCTAACAGATAGATTTTGCCCTAGTGCAAGAGTTCAAATAAAGGGGATAGAATTCCCCGCTGATTTAATAGTTATGGGTATCTAGGATACAACTATAGATGTAATCCTAGGGATGAATTGGCTAACCAAGTATCAAGCCAGTCTTAGCTGTGACAAGAGAACGGTGAAGTTAGTATCCCTATCAGGAGAAGAAGTGTTAGTAGAGTTGGTCTTGTCTAGACCAAGGAAAGGGAGTTGTCACCAAGTCACCGCCCATATTGCGGAAATTAAACCATCAGAGGCTATCAATGTAGTATCAGAATTCCCAGACATGTTTCCCGAGGAGTTTCTAGGTATGCCACCTGAAAGGAAGGTTGAGTTTACCATAGATCTTATACCAGGCACCGCCCCTATTTCCAAGAGAGCCTATCGAGTGTCTGGACCAGAATTGGTCAAACTCAAGAAGCAGATTGATGAGTTGTTAGAGAATGGCTATATCAGACCAAGCACCTCGCCTTGGGCAGCCCCAGTGCTATTTGTGGAGAAGAAGGATGGCACGTAAGAGGATGTGCATCGATTATCAAGCTTTGAATGAAGTCATTGTCAAGAACAAGTACCCCCTGCCCAGAATTGAAGATTTATTCGATCAGTTGAGAGGAGCAGTGTGTTCTCAAAGATAGATCTGAGGTCAGGTTACCATCAGCCCAGAATCCGACCCTCAGACATACCGAAGACAGCATTCATCACCAAGTATGGACTACATGAGTTCATGGTCATGTCATTCGGTTTGATGAATGCGCTAGGTTACTTCATGTACTTAATGAACAGTGTGTTCATGGACTACCACGACAAGTTCGTAGTAGTGTTCATTGATGATATTCTTATACATTCCTAGAATGAGCAAGAGGATGAGGAACATTTGAGGAAAGTACTTCAGAGGCTATGAGATTGTCAGCTGTATGTCAAGCTTAGCAAGTGCGTGTTTTGGATCAGTGAAGTCCTATTCTTGGGTCACATTATAAACCGAGAGGGATTGGCTATAGATCCGAAGAATGGTAACAGCTATCTTGGACTAGAAAGCACCAATAAATGTCCGAGGAATCAAGAGTTTCATCGGAATGGCCGGTTATTATTGGCATTTCATTGAAGGTTTCTCCAAGATCGCTAGGCCAATGACAACCTTGTTGGCAAAGAAGGTTGAGTTCAAGTGGACCCTAGCATGCCAGAAGTCCTTTGAGACATTGAAGGAGAAGTTGACAACAGCACCAGTACTAATTCTACCAGATGTTCACAAGCCATTCTCATTATATTGTGATGCCTCATACACCGGACATGGATGTGTGTTGATGCAGGAAGGGAGAGTAGTGGCATACTCGTCCCGCCAGCTGAAGATTCATGAGAAGAATTATCCTATTCATGATTTGGAATTAGCAGCCGTGGTTCATGCATTGAAGACCTAGAGGCACTATTTGTATGGGCAGAAGTGTGATATCTACACGGATAACAAGAGCCTCAAGTACATATTCACTCAGTCAGAGCTAAATATGAGACAACGAAGATGGCTAGAATTGATCAAGGATTATGAGCTGGAGGTTCTTTATCACCCAGGCAAAGCAAATGTGGTTGTAGTTGCTCTGAGTATGAAGAGTCAAGTTAATATGTTGGCCGCTCACTCGATGCCGTATGAGCTAGCGAAGGAGTTTGACGGATTGAGTCTCAGATTTCTGAACAACACTCAAGGAGTGATAATCGAGTTGGAACCCACTCTAGAGCAAGACATCAGGAAAGGTCAGAAGGATGATGAAAAGATCGACGAGATCCAGCAGCTGATCATAGATGGAAAAGGCAAGGATTTCCGTGAAGATGCGGAAGGAGTGGTATGGTTCAAGGATAGACTATGTGTTCCCAACATCAAATCGATCCAAGAACTGATTCTCAAGAAAGCTCATGAGACAGCATACTCTATACACCCTGGTAGTGAGAAGATGTACTAAGACCTAAAGAAAAGATTCTGGTGGTATGGAATGAAAAGGGAGATAGCAGAGTATGTGGCTGTATGTGAAAATTGTCAAAGGATTAAAGCAGAACATTACAGACCTGCAGGTTTGTTGCAACCGTTGCAGATTCCTCAGTGGAAATGGGATGAGATCGGAATGGACTCTATAGTCGGTTTGCTTCGCACTCGTACTGGTTATGACTCCATCTGGGTAGTAGTGGACCGTTTGACAATGGCAGCCCACTTCATACCAGTCAAGACCACCTACAACAGTGTAGTGTTGGCCGAACTATACATGTCTCGGAATGTGTGCTTGCATGGCATTCCAAAGAAGATAGTATCAGATAGAGGCACTCAGTTCACCTCTCATTTTTGGCAGCAGTTACATGAAGCTTTAGGCAAACACTTGAATTTCAGCTCAGCTTATCACCCACAGACAGATGGTCAAACAGAGAGAACCAATCAGGTCCTGGAAGGTATGTTGAGGGCTTGTGCTTTGCAAGACAAGATAGGTTAGGACAAGATGTTACCATATGTAGAATTCTCTTACAACAACAGCTATCAAGCCAGTCTGAAGATGTCACCATTCGAAGCGCTTTATGGGAGGAATTGTTGAACTCCATTGCATTGGGACCAACCTGGTGAAAGACAAGTGTTCAGTCCAGATATTTTGCTTTAAGCCAAAGAGAACATTAGAATCGTCTGAGAGAATTGAAGGTGCAGTCAGTCTAGACAGCGAAGCTATGCTGACACCCGAAGAAGAGAACTGAGTTTTGAAGTAGGAGACTTTGTCTACTTGAAGGTGTCACCGATCAGAGGAATCAAAAGGTTCGAAGTCAAAGGCAAGCTAGCCCTCGATATATCGGGTCGTATTAGATTCAAGCAAGATGTGGAGAAGTGTCTTACCAACTCAGCTTACCAGAGAATCTGTCCGCTGTACATGATGTGTTCCATGTGTCTCAGTTGAAGAAATGCTTGAGAGTGCCCAAAGAGCAGTTGCCAACAGAGGACCTTGAAGTTCAAGAAGATCTTACATATATTGAGAAGCCAACCCAAATTCTGGATTTTCTCTCCTTTTTACGCTTTTAAGTAGAATTAGATTAAGTTAGGGGAGGTTAATTATTTATTTTTGCCAAAACACTATGGGTCATGACATGTTGCATCATGCTGAGCTTAAATATTCCTTGAATTGTTGAACATGTTTGAATTAGTTTGAATTTGAAACTTGAGTTGAATTTGGATTGAAAACCCTAGAGAAAAGAAATGGAAAACCAGTTAGGAAATTCAGGAAAAAGGAAAAAGCCATTCTGGCCCAAACCAGCCCACTAGGCCCAGCCGCTCGCGCTCGCGCGCCCCTGACACGCGGGCCCCACCTGTCAGCGGCAGACTGTCCCGCGCTCTCTTCTCTATATTGCTCGCTGCCTAGTGGGGCCGAGCTGTCGACGCCGGTTCCCTTCGCCCACACGCCCCTCTTCCCTCTCTGCCTCGCGGTCTCGGTTCGCCAGTTGCCGAGCCGTTGCCCCGCGTGCTCACCCTCTCTCTCTTTGTGCCGTGGGCCACCCCTGTCATCTTTACCCTCCCAGCGCCCGCCGTGGACCAGCGAGCGCGCACTCGCGCGTGTCGTCGGGATCCTCGGCCACGTCCTCTGCTCACGCCCCTGCTCCTTTTTGAACCCCGTCTATGCCCGCACTCACTTCCCTACCTCATTTCACGTAGTTCCGCTCCCGCTCGTCTCTGCTCATGCCGCTAGACCTCGCTGGAGACCCGTGCCCGCCTCCCCGGCCATCTAGCTCGCCGGAGACTGTGCCAAGCCACGCCGAGCTCCGCCCTGAGGTGAGACACCTGTGCCCGTGCTCAGTTTCCCTGGTTTTGCTTTGTCGTTGGCCAATTTCGGCTCCGCCGAAGTTCGGTCATGGCGGTCCGCCGCGCCCGCGCGGTGACCGGCCAAATTAGCCCAGCCTAGTGCCCCTACGTTGGTCCCTAAGGTACCCCTCCCTCTGTTGAAGCTATCCCAGGCCTTAGCGTGCCTCAAGCCCTCTCCCTGCGGCCGAAATCCCTCACTGGAGTTCCTCCGGCCCGCCCTGAGGCCTTTCCCCGCCATTCCCCCTCTTTGACCTCGGACTCGTGGCCACAACCCCGCCACCAAGTTCGCCGAGTCGTTCTCCCCCTCTCTGCCCAATTCCAGCGACCTCGAAACCGCCGTAGCACGCGCCTGCCCCAACTCCGGTGACTTCACTGTCACGAGGAGGAGCGGCGCCGCCAACAGCCATTCATCCCCTGGTCTGATCTCCTCCGTCCAATCTTGAGCGCACATCCCAGATCGTGGGATACCGCTTCGCGCACGCGTGCCCTGCGCCCTGGCCCACCTGTCAGCGCCCGTGTCCCCTAGCGCTAGGCCCGATTGGTCAGTGCGCCCCCCCGGTCGCTGACGCCCCTGGCCCGCCTGCCAGCACTCGCTCGCCCACGCGCGCGCCCTCGGCTGTTGGTTTCTGATCTAATGGTTGAGATCGCCCGATACCCCTTCGCGCGGTAGTTTTATTAAAGAGACCCTCGGTTTGTATAGAATCAATCCGCTGTCCCTTGTTTTCGCACGCAGGCCCCTGTAATCTTGCAGATTCAACCATGGACTTTTAAATATTCATAGAATTAGACCTATTTTCATATTTTGAATTCCCAAACTTGTTTATTTCATATCTTTTGCATATGAACTCCAAATTTAGTGATTCAAATTGCAAAATCTTTATAGGATTATTCTTTGTTTAAATAAAATAGTTTCATTTACTGTTTGCACATTCTAATTTTTTATGGTTAATTATAAACTAATATATGTGTAGATTTATTTATTTAGTAAAATAAATAAAAGGAAAACACTAGAGATTAAGTTATATTTAATCTTGTGAAGATTAAAAATGTGTATCACATGAAATCATCTCTGGTCTAACATTTAGGTCACAGTAAAATAAATAGAACTAGGTTGTGTAATTATGGACAACACTTAAAGAATAATCTATTTCTAAATAAAATTAGTTCATGTTATACTTTGATCTCATTATTCCTTATTTAGTATTGTGCCTTTTTGAGATGTATTCCAATGTTTGTACATGTTTGGTGTGTTGTTCATTTTTACTTTCCAAATGTATTGAATGCATGCTCGCTTTATTTAGACAACGAGATTCCCCAGTGTGTTGTTGGCGACCACCCTGAGCAACAACCTGGTGAAGGCAAGTGTCCTCTGACCCATTATGTCCTATCTACTTATAATTCACTGTCCTGCATTACTTAATTGAAACCTAAGGATTGACTAGCTCTGTATTTACCTTGCCCTTGATTACCTTTTGGGTTATTATGGTTAGCTTCATGCTATTGCTTTACTTTAATCAATGAACATGATGTGAATATTTATGATACGATGATGTTATCCGATGATGATCTTGTGATATTTTAGGGGACTCGGGTCATTTTCCCTGAGTACCTTTCCGTAAGGACCTGTTCGTGGAGTGACCACCCGGGATAACAGTGCAACCATGAAGGTGGAATGGGATGCCCTTAGCTGAGTAATTAGATGAACTTGGGGGTGTAGTTGGCTTTGCCAGAGGGCCGTCAATGGGGGCCGGGGCGTAGTGCTCGCTCTGCCAAAGGGGGTGCAGAGGTTCATTCAATTTGGTTTTGTTAGTCACCCACCTTAGGGAGGTGTACTGCGTTTGTACGATTGGCAAAACCTAACGAGCAGCTATGCACCAGGGGAGTCTTTGTAAAGGCTACATAGTGTATCCCTGGCCATTCACCTCGGTAGTGAAGATCGGGTCTGTACAACCCAGGCTGGAAAGGGATCAAGACTTGTGGGTAAAGTGTGCAACCTCTGTAGAGTGGTAGAAACTAGTATATCAGCCAAGCTCATGGTTAAGAGCAGGCTTGGGATCCTCTTTGATTAGAAGAACTTGGGTTACTTTTATGATGATGGTTAACAATGGTGCTATAAATCTGATCTTTGGTATTTCCTCTTTGAGGGAGTACTTTTGAGTAATAATTGGGTATATTACTAAAACTTGGCTCTACTAGTAATAATAAATACTTGACCAACTAAAAGCAACTACTTAGCCTCAACCCCATATACAGCTAGTCCACTTTAGCCAAACGAGACATTTGCTGAGTACATTGATGTGCACTCACCCTTGCTTTACAAACCACCCCACCCTAGGTTGTCCCCACTATACTCAGTGCTAAGGAGGTGATGCTGGCAACATGGAGGACTTCGAGGAGTTCCAGGATTATGAGGAGTTCTAGTTTATTCTTAGTGGCAAACCCCCAGTCAGCTGCCTATATAGGCTTATCATCTACGTTTTGTTTCTTTGCACTTTGATGTTTATGTTAAAGACAATGGTTATGTATTAGACTCTGTGGATGTCTTGGACATCTTGATGTAATTAAAGTACCTTTCCACTATTTATTTCGAGCATTGTGTGATGATATCCAATTATGTAATCGTTGTGTACATGAGTTTCTGATCCTGGCATGTACATGGTTCGCATTCGGTTTGCCTTCCAAAGCCGGGTGTGACACATACCAAGGATCAAATCTATACTGCTTTCCTCTAATACTATAGGGGTAGCCCAAAATTCTCTTCCCATAATTGTCAAAGTTAATCTGCGTGTCATATAGTTTGCCTCAATAAGCCCTTTAGGTGTAATTACTACCATTGGTGTTTTCATATTTTGCATTGGTAACTCATTTGTGTTGGCATATCGAGCGGACATAAATGAATGTGTAGCACTAGAATCAAATAATATTGCTGCAAGAATTGCATTAATATAAAACATACTAATAGCGATGTCAGCTCCTTCAGTGGTAGCATCAACACTGACTTGATTAACCGTGGCAATAGTGAATCCCTTGTGAGATCCTGGAGTCTGTTGCTTGTTCTAAATGGGGGTAGTAGCAATCATCTACGAACAAACATTAGCATAATGCCCAATCTTACCACACTTGTAGCATGTGGTGCCTGCACTCTGTCCCGAGAATTTCACTGAGGTGTCAGTGGGGGCAGCCTAACGAGTCAGGTGGAGTCCCCTGTGGTGTGTACTGAGTTGGCAACTGGCCTCCTCCAGTGCGAACCGGTGTACCCAGGGGTGGAACATAGCGAGGACGAACGCTGCTGCTCCCCTGACGCTGGGTGATCGCCTTCCTCTTCATGTTCCCTAGCTAAACACGCTTGTGTTCAATGGCTAGGTCCTTGTCAAGCAGCCTCTGGAACGACGGAAAGGTATGAGCCACTAGAGCATACTGCAGTGGTTCATGAAGTCCTTCGATGAAGTGTTCCTGCTTCCTCTCATCCTCAGCCACTTCATCTAGTGCAAATCTTGAGAGCTGAATGAATCTGTCACAGTACTCGCTGACTGACATGCTCCCCTACTTCAGTGACAGAAACTCTTTCTTCTTTATCTTCATCAGTCCAGCAGGTATGTGATAGTTCCTGAACTCTATAGTGAACTCTGCCCAGGTAATAATGTCAGTAGCATCATGGGCAGCAGTGTAGGAATCCTACCAATCAGCAGCGGGACCTATAAGACGACCAGAAGCATAAAGAACCTTCTCCCGGTCAGAGCATTGTGCAATAATCAGCATCTTCTCCACTGACTTCTGCCAATCATCAGCTTGCAAAGGATTTGGACAGCTAGCGAACGTCGGTGGCTTGTGGCTCATGAACTCCCGGTGCTTGTCCTAGGGTGGAACTGGTGGTGGTGGTGGAGGAAATGGTGCTTGTTCATGTCGCACCATTCGCTCTTGACGCATCTCATCTTGCACATCTTGCCATTTCTAGCGCATCTCTTGGCGTTCCTGCTGCATCTACTCATGCATATCTACCATAGTATCAGCCATCTATTGCATCATCTCCATCTGGGCTGCAACTACTGGTTCAATTCCGGCTGGTGGAGGATTTGGAGGATCGATCTCTGCTTGTTGTTGTTGTTGCCTAAGTACCCTCTGGTTGTGTGGATTGGGGGGTAGATCAATTCCTCCTCCCTTCCTGGTATTGACCATCTGAGTTGGAAACACATGGTAAGAAAGAATTGTAGACAAGACAAGTAATTACGAGGTATGTTACTTTGGGGGATTTATTAGCTAAGTAGATTAGTGTGCCACCTACTAAAACCAATACATTACCTTATGGTGGTACATGCTAAGATGCCCAACTATAATATTTCAATCAATCAAAGAAGCAAATCAGACATTTACCATCAGAACAATCAACCAACATTTTTAAATAGAGAAAATGTTTTTAATAATTTTTGTCTTAGGTCTCCTATCTCTTTAAAAGGGTCATAAATGTAGGATTCCAAGGTGTGAACTCCATCTTGTCTTAGAGTAGAAAAGATAAGTGTAATCAGAGTAGAATAGCTAAAGGTGAGACAAGGGTCAAGATAAGTATAGAAAGAATCAGAGTAAGGTAAGTCGGTAAGGGTTGTCCATTTCTATCTAGGTTTCGTCCTACAGTCAACATTTCCTCTGATACCACTTCTGTCACACCAGGATTTAAGGGATAAAGTCGGGTGCGTCTCATATGTGCGCTAAAGAAGAACACCACATATAATAATAGTGTATAGAGATACATGTCACAATATCATAAAAGTATTTATTACATAGTGGAAGTCTTATGAAAATAAAATATAAATATATAGTGAACTAATGTCCATCCTTGGCGCTATAAGGTCGACTAGGAGACGCCACCTAGATCAAATCGAACTCTTCGTTGTGTGGCTCCTAGCTGGGCCACATGTTCTTCTCCTGTGGTGGGGTTTATATATCGCAAGTGGGAGCTCACAAAAGATCATAGCTCAACAAGTCGTGGGGAATAATGTGCATGAACTCACCAAAGGTGGGAGTTCATGTGATGTGTAAGGCTGATCAACAATAGGGGTTAAAGCTGAGCATTGCTTTTAATAAGTTGGTCAAATTTTATTAGCAATTACTAGATGTAAGTAAATACCAAACCATAATAGAAATAATAGAACAAAATTAATAATAAATCCCATGCAATGTAGATGACAAATTGACTTTAGTTCTATAGTTTAATCATGCGAGAGTCCTGAGCTGCTCATGACCGCGAGCACGGCTAGTATACCAGTTTTATACTCTGCAGAGGTTGTACCCTGTACCCACAAGTCATGTTACCCATCGGCAACGAGGTTGATCGGACCCCTTACACCTCTACTAAGGAAGCGAGGCAAGGTACCACTACGATGCCATTACAAAGTTCCACTAGCTTCAGAAAACCCACTACAGTTCTAGGAAGAGCAATGCAGGAATCCCCCGTCTGACTGCCATCGTAGCAAAATCAACCCGGGAACCTCCCTACACGCCTACTCCCCACTGCCCTTGTCCCTATCGGGTAAGGTAGTCCTCCACTAGCTTTCCTAGTTAGTCAACCAAGGGCGTCCCATTCCACCCTTGTGGTGGCACGTGTTTCTCAAGTTAAGCTCCATATTTCAATTAAAAATAATGATCTTGACATGAATAATAAATAAAATAACAGTATAATTGGAACATGAATCATAATGTAATATTAAACCCAAAACCATTGTTGGGGGCCTTCGTCTTCCGAAAGTCCTCAAAAACATGACTAACAATGTTTCCCCAAGTGTAATATATGAACAGGAGCCTTCGGAATCGGGATGAAGTTGTCCACAATATGAAAAGCATAGTTGGAACGAAGGTCGAATCAGTTCCGAAGCTATGCGCAAGGAAGCTTCGGCTCAGTAGCAGAAAAGGAACCGACTTAAAGAGGAAAAGGCTTCTTAGTCCTCGATAGATTGTCCTAATGTCAATAGTAAACATGATGGGCATGAATGTAATTTTGCACAAGCTGCGCCCTGTGCCTATAAATAGATGAACAGTACCCCCCCCTTACTATTCACGCTGACTTGTATTCTTTTGTGCGTCACGCTGGTACTTTTATCAAGCCGAAGGTACATTTGTAATTCAATGTTGTTTCTGTCTTTCCATGATAATATAATGAGAATGAATTAATAATGTTCTATAATTGTTTATGCTATTTTCTATATTTTGTATGCTTCTTCCTTTATTATCATTTACCATGATGATGAAGGTATGTCCTTTATAACCTTCGTCTGAAGATCATTATATCCTAAGGGAAATAATGCTTCGAAGGACGAAGGGTATTGACATTTAACATTTTGTGTTGCCTTGTTCTTGATTCGTAGCATTTGAGAACAAGTCTCCAACATTGGCGCCCACCTCCGGTGAACTCATTCGACCACCTTCGGCAAGCACTAACCTTCGTCATGCCGCCGAAGAAGATAATTGCACCAGGGGCTGCTGCACTGCAGCCACTGGACACAAATCAGAAGATTCTCTCTCTTCAAGAGGCTCGAAGCCAGAAGAGAAAGGCCACCAGTCCAACACTCCAGGAGGAGGACTTGGACCAAGAGATTAGGGTCATGGAAATCATCCATCAACAAGTGCAAAGGAAGAAGGAGAAGATGGCCTGGCTGGCCGATCTTCAAAGGAAAATTGACGAAGCTACTGAAGAAGTGTGTCATCTTGTTCAAGATGAACAAGACTGAAGGCCCCAGCATAGGGAGCTTCGTCAAGAGGGTCTATTCAACGAAGATGGATGGTATGATGATTTCAGTCATGATACTTTTACTTTTGATGATGCTTCTCCCTTGGCAGCAGAACTGCAGGCTACTCCATGGCCCCCATCATACATGCCACCCCAGCTTCTCATGTATGATGGGCATTCAAATCCAAAGTAATTTCTGATGAGTTACGAAGCAACTATATCTTCGTACGGGCAACACCATAGTCATGGCGAAGTCCTTCGTCATGGTAGTTCAGAATGTAGCCCAGACATGGTATTCCTCTCTTCGGCCAGGGACAATTACGTCATGGCAGAAGCTCAAGGACATGCTGGTGACCAGTTTCCAAGGCTTTCAGACGAAGCTAGTCACAGCTCAGGCCTTGTTCCAGTGCACGCAAGACCATGAGGAATACCTTCAGGCGTATGTCCGAAGGTTCATGCAACTCAGGGCACAAGCGCCCATAGTGCCTAATGAAATTGTCATTGAGGCCATGATTAAGGGTCTCCGGCCAGGACCTACGGCTCAGTACTTCGCCAGGAAGCCCCCACAAACTCTGGAGAAGATGCTTCAGAAGATGGATGAATACATTCGAGCTGACAATGACTTCCGCCAAAGAAGGGAGGAAGCTTATAGATTCTCAGAGAAGACCAGGGGCTTCGGAGAAGAATCCACCCAAGACATGTCAGGTCAATTCACAATTCCAGCCAGAATGACGATAAAGAAAGCCACCTTCAGAGGCCACAGTACACCTCACAATCTTCGGGGCAACAACAAAGCTCTTTCAGGCCGCCAGCTCCAAGGGGCAGAGGCGCTAGGGGCTTCGGGGAAGATATGGTGATCAGCCCAGGAAGATTTATTGCTCATTCTATGGTGAGGACAAGGGCCATACTACAAGAATGTGCCAAATCACCATTCAAAAGCAGAAGGAGACTGCAGAAGCCGAAGCTCGACAGAATCATCCAAAGCAGGTCTTGCATACTGCTTCGTGCCACTCTCCCTACATACCAGAGTACGTGGGCAATCATCCTGCAGCTTCCGTTGCTTCGGCTAGCCATTCACAGGCTTCCTAGCCACAGCTCCCACCTCCACCACCATTACAACTGACCTATTCCCGAAGCCAGCAGCTAGAAGGGCGCCAGCACTCTGAACGGCAACGTGAATTCAGGGAGGAATCCGAAGCTCGCACAGTCAACAGTACTGTGCCAGAATCAAAGCACATTTATTGAGCGATATCCTACCCCTGAAATACTTTTATGTTCTATGACATTTTTGTTTTTCAATAAGGAACAAACAATGTAAAACTAGTTTTAATTCCTTGTAATAGTTTTGCTTCTTTCAGAATGAAATATATCTTCTTCGCAGACTTACGAAGCTCAAAAACTGTCGAAGCTCAAAAGTCATTCCCAAGGGAATGCAGAGCTAAAAATCGCCGAAACTACAAAAAGTCGTTCCTAAGGGAGCGCAGTGTAAGTTTTGCCAAAGCTACAAAAAGTCGTTCCTAGGGGAGCGCAGTGTAAGTTTTCTGCTCAAAAGTCATTCCAAAGGGAATGCAAAGCCAAATACTGCCGAAATATAAGGCGAAGAAGTTCAAAAGACATTCCTAAGGGGATGCAGATCTTATACCACCAAAATAGAAGGCGAAGAAGTTCAAAAGACGTTCCTAAGAGGATGCAAAACTTGCACCGAAAAATAAGCGGTGAAGCCGAAAAATAAACGGCAAATGTGACGGAACCTCCCAAGTCATTAGGCCCACCTACAGTTGTCCTTGTCCAACGGACCTCAGACAACCCTGCAGGTGCCCCTAAATCACTTGACAAGTTCGGTATCTGCTTTTCTTACCTTTCCCAAGAGCGTTTCACCCGTCACGCAGACATTACAAGCATCGGAGATACGAAAATGCGGAAGCAGTTACATAAGCTTACCTTTATTTAAAAGATAGAGTTAAATATTTACAGACCATAAATATAATATACGAGTGCAGAGTATTATTATTACAAACCATGGGAGACAAAAACACCTCCCGATAAGCACACACAAAAGTTTCTATGGAGGATCCTTTCCTCCAGCAGCTTCACTCCTGGTGCTCCTCTTTTGGTACCACCTTAGAACAGAAGCAACAAAAGTTGGTTGCTTCCTCACCTAAAAACAACATGGGACAAAGCCCTGAGTATGGAATTACTCAGCAAGTCTTACCCGACTAAAGAAAAGACTCTCAAGGGTATGCTGGCTTTAAGGGAGTCAAGGTAAGGCTTAATAATAGTCAAAGACTCTGTTTGCAGAAATGCTTACTAAAGTGGATCCTTAAAAGTCCAAGTTTTACTTGTCAGGTTAAGTAAGATTACGTGTCTCTAGAGTTCTTTCTACCCTAGTTCAATCACTTGGCCTATACTAGCCAATTTCATAACAACCCTTCATCTTTACTGGAGTTCTACGTATAGGGCAGTGACCAAGTCTTCATAACCGCGAAGGTACGACGATCTGAATCGATTATACTCAGCTGAGGATCTCCAATCACACGACATATGTAGCACTTAACCCTTGCATATGTCAACTCACCACCGGGGTTCTTAGGACCAGATCAGGTTCACGCCAACCGAGAGCACAGATACACCACCGTCTAGCCTCTTGCCTCGGAGGGTACACGCTACTCTCGCCATCTCTCCACTCCCATTGCGTGGTATCTTATTATGGTATTAGTCTGCCCGAGGCAAAGCTTACCCATGACGAGGCATGTGACCAGTTAAAGGGTCCTCGGTCATCAAGCCTACATCGACACAGTCCTTAATTGACTCAGACGGAGACACTACACCGAGACTCTCTTCTCGTGCAAATCACCCGCCTGGTCTCAGCTTAATCATTTCAAACCCAAAGTTTGGTACCTGTTAGAGGTACATCTTTTCCGATGTTGAACCCATCATGGCCATGATGGATCCACCATCAAGTTTTATTTTCGAAAACATCCCTCCCACTTTGCAACATCATCTTTTGTAAAAACAAAACATTTTGTTTTTGCTAAAGCAAGACTAAGCATAGGAAAAACCTTTTGTAAATCAGGGCTTCCAAGGAAGGTAATCAAATTCAAGGAAGGAAATGCAGGAATTGTTTTAGCAATAAACTCCTATTACCTAATGCATCAAGCAAGTGAGAAAGAGTTTAAAAGAATCAAGGAGGTGGCAAATGCACCGGGGCTTGCCTTGTTTTACTGGTGAGTCAGGCTCAGTTCCATAGATGTCAAAATAGAAACAGCTGTCTGCCTGATGTTCCTCAGGTGGTGGTGGTGAAGTCTTCTCTTCTTCTACTTCAACTTCTTCCTCGTTTTCTAAATATAACCATACATAATAATGAATGTCCATGTAATGCTCATGAGAGTGCAAAGATAATAAGAGTTGATTATCTAAAGTCTTGAATACAATTTTCCTTCATGGTACTCTAGAGAATCAGAGTTTCTAGAGTCAATATAGGAATTCAAAGGGCAGGGGGTAGGGTTTTGGGTTCTAATTATCAAACAAGGTCCAAATCATACCAAACTCTACCCAAGGTTTCTAAATGATGTATAAGGATCATCTAAAAAGTTTGGTGATTTTTGGAATTATTATTTATTTTCTAAAAATCCAGAAACAAGGTCTTAGGTTATTTTAAATACTCTATAATTTCTTGTTTGGATTAAAAATCCTAAAAATATTTTTATTAAATTCTATAGAAAATTAGGAAGCTAGCAAAATTGGTTTGGTATTTTTACCATTTTCTACAATTTTCTACAGATTTCCAAAGTTTCACAGAAAAAGAAAAGAGAAAAGCTTGAACAGTATTGGGCTCATTTCAGCCAAGGCGGCCCAACAGAGACCGTATTCGCCCGCGCGCACACGTGCCTACGACGACTTTGCAGAAATGCCATTACTGGTTCAAAAATCAGAGTGGCAGCCCTAGGCACTATTCATACGTCTCACTGACATCTATAAGAACACCCCCGCGCTTCTATTCTTTCTCAGCTCGAAGTCCACGATGGCGAAACGCGCAGGGACGAACTCCGGCGAGCATGTATCGGCTGATTCACATGATGACCAGCATTCTACTTTGGCAGAAACCGAATTCCAAGCCTAACAATCGTTTCCCCTCAACTAATTTCACCAATGGCACTTTAACCTGCTCTGTCCACGGTGACTGTATGCCCAACGGACATCCCAAAGCGTTCCTGGCGATCTATGGTGGCTCAGTTCAATTGGACAGACCGAGAGGTATCTAGGGAACCTAAGGAAGCTAAAACAAGGGAGCAGGGGGTATGAGCATACCTGGAACGGGTTGACCATAGTGAGGTGCGTTTTTCGGTGGCGGAAACTGTGATTGGGGAAGATGAGAAATTGGCGAGCTCTAGTGATCGGTTGAGGGCATGGTTTGGTGGCTTGGTGCTTGACTACCCCGTAGAGCTCATGGCATGCTCAATTTATAGAGTTCATGAGCGGTGTTGCTTAATTTGGCCGAATCGCGCTGGCGACCGAGAGGAGGATGAGTCACGTCAGCGTTCTACCGTGGCAATCGCATAGCGATAGAACTATGGCGGTCATCGGCTCGTCACTATGTCTCATACGGATGTGATAAACCTCCTAAGGTGTGGCATCCACCCGGTAAACAGTGAACACACCGGCGATTGCCGCTTGGGCACGTCGTCGATGTGCACTAATGAACCACCACGCTCACAGCACATTCTAGCCCATCCGCGACGAGATTTTTCACCCCACGATCGTTATCCTGCGTTTAATTCAGCATGAATCACGACGATAGCACAAATCCGCGCGTGTGGTCTCCGGCGCCGAGATCTCTGCGCTAGGCGATCCAATGCGGTCACTGTACCATCGCGAGGCCCATTCAGTCAGCTGTTAGTCAATGTTTAGGACGAATTTTCTCTCAAACCTCCATGGCAACATGACCAACGCTCTGCAGCAAAATTGTAGCCTAATAGACCAGCTTTATCTTTGTTATAGCAGTCCTAGTCGAATTCCTACTGGATTTAGCTTAAATCCGATCTCAAGTTTGACCAACAACGCTGGTGGCCATATTTCAGTCAGCAACCCGACTGACAGCCCAACTTGGCGCCTATTTTTCTCTTAATTTTGCATAACAACCATGCTTACTCTCTTAAGCAAAGTTATTCCCCTTGGATGGGTTTACAATATTGATGTGGTGACCTAGGGCAAAAACCTTATAATTTGGCAGATATGGGACTCCAAAGTTGAGCTACTTAACCTGATTTCAGACTTAGCCATATGAGTATTAGTGTGGCTATTTTGCAAATTAGCCCAAAACTCAAGGTTTAACTTGCACATTCACATATTCGTGAACCATAAAACTTAAGACACCTAAAGTTCATGGTTTTTGCACTTTAGTCCAAAAGTGCACTAATTTTGCACTTAGCCCCCTAGGGTTTAGGTTTAGGGCTTTCCAGGGTTCCAATTAGGGTTTTTTAGGGTTTGGATCCCACTTGAGTTCATCTATGGTGACACTTTATGATTATTTCTAGCAAGTTTTGAAGTTTTCTTTTGTTTAAGCCTTGTTTGTTCTATTATGCCCAATCCAGGGTTGAATACCCTACTCTAGGGTTTGATTCACAAAATGCCATAACAATACAACTTGTTTGAAATTTTTGCCCAGTGAATGCACTCTAGGTGTAACAAACATATGAGATGCCAATGCTTATGATGTTATGCTCAAATTTTAGTGACAGTAACACCAGGGGTGTTACATCCTTCCCCCCATAAAAGAATCTCGTCCCGAGATTAAAGGTCCTAGGGTAAGTAATGGAAAAGGAAATGCTTCACATTTTTATTTCCTTATTCTTGGTACAAGGCAGGGGTGGTTTGGGGCTTACTTCTTTATTACAACTATTGTATACACTTCTACAAATTACATGAGGCTAAAAAGCCTAGGAAATTCTTTTCTAAAAAGTCTCGAGTTTCCCATATAGCCTCCTCTTCTGAATGTTGGTTCCACTGTATCTTGTAAAACTTGAGAGTTCTTCTTCGGGTAATTCTGTCCCTTTGATCCAGGACTCGAATAGGGTGCTCTGAATATGTCAAGTCTGGTTCTAGGGCAACATCCGTTACTTCAATGGTTCGATCAGGAACCTGAAGACACTTCTTCAGTTGAGACACGTGGAACACATTATGCATAGCAGACAAGGTTTCGGGTAGTTGAAGTCGGTATGCCACTGGCCCGCATTGTTCAAGGACAAGGAAAGGACCAATGTATCGAGGTGCAAGCTTCCCTTTTACCCCGAAACATGTTACACCCTTCATTGGGGAGACCTTCAGATAGACATAATCCCCCACCAGAAAATACAAGGGCATTCGTCGTTTGTCCGCATAACCTTTCTGATGAGCTTGAGCTTTCTTCAAATTATGAATTATTCGTTGAACTTTTCTTCGGTCTCTTTTACCATATCAGGCCTGAAGAAACTTCTTTCACCTGGTTCAGACCAGTTTAACAGAGTACGACATTGTCGGCCATACAAAGCTTCGAAGGGTGCCATCTTAATGCTTTCTTGATAGCTATTATTATATGAGAACTCCGCTAATGGTAAACAATCATCCCATTTCTGTGGAAATTCCAGAACACATGCCCGCAACATGTCTTCGAGTATTTGATTTACCCTCTCAGTTTGACCACTGGTTTGAGGATGATAGGCCGAACTATGGAGCAATTTAGTACCCAAAGCCTTGTGAAGTTCTTCCCAGAATTTGGATACAAATTGAGGTCCACGATCCGACACTATGGTCTTGGGAACACCGTGCAAACTGAGAATAGGAGCAATGTACAGTTCTACATATGCAATTACTGGATATTTTACTTTGACCGGAAGGAAGTGGGCGATCTTTGTGAGTCGATCAATGATAACCCAAATGGAGTCAAAGCCTTTTGCTGTTCTGGGTAATCCCACAATAAAGTCCATACTAATATCTTCCCATTTCCATGTTGGGATCGGTAGAGATTGTAATGGACCAGCAATCTTCATATGTATGGCTTTGACACGCCTACAAGTGTCACATTTTACCACATAGCATGCGATCTCGATCTTCATCTTTGTCCACCAATAATACTGTTTTAGATCCTGATACATCTTAGTGCTTCTGGGATGAATAGAATAACGACTAAGATGTGCTTCATCTAATATTTGCTGGCGGATTTCTTCATCCTTTGGCACAACTATGCGGTTGTTGAACCATACAATGCCTTGATCGTCTTTCCTAAAGCACTTGGCTTTTTCGGCTTCTATCTTCTCATGGTTGTGCTTCATACCCTCATTATCTTTTTGAGCATCAATTATCCTTTGCAAAAGGACTGACTCAAGCTTTAGTTGATTTAAAGTTCCATGCTGAATCATTCCCAGGTTTAAATTCTCCATTTCTTGGCATAACGTAATGTCAGAAGTATCCATTGTAAAACAATGACAAAAAGTCTTGCGACTAAAGGCATCTGCCACTACATTAGCTTTGCCTGGGTGATAATGAATCTCTAGTTCATAATCCTTAATAAGCTCGAGCCATCGCCTTTGTCTCATGTTCAACTCTGACTGGGTGAAGATATACTTCAAGCTTTTATGATCTGTATAAATGTGACAAACATTTCCCAGTAGATAATGACGCTAGATTTTTAGGGCATGAACCACTGCAGCTAACTCTAGATCATGAGTTGGATAATGTTCCTCATGCCGGCGCAACTGCCTTGAAGCATAAGCTATTACTCGGCCTTCTTGCATTAAAACACAGCCGAGACCACTGCCTGATGCGTCACAATACACATCAAAGGGCTTTTCAATATCTAGTTGAGCCAATACCGGAGCAGTGGTTAATAATACCTTCAATTGTTCAAAGGCTTCATTACACTTTGAGGACCAATTAAATTTAGTATCATTCTTCAATAAACTTGTGATTGGTTTCACAAGCTTGGAAAAATCTGGTATGAATCTGCGGTAATAGCTAGCCAGTCCAAGGAAACTTTGGACTTGATGTACAGTGATTAGGGGTTTCCACTCCAAAATATCCTTGACTTTGCTAGGATCCACCACAATCCCCTTGGTAGATAATACATGTCCTAGAAATTGAATTTCTTCCAGCCAGAACGCGCATTTACTGAACTTGGCATATAACTAATGTTCTCTCAAGCGCGTTAATACAACCCGCAAGTGCTGAGCATGCTCCTCTTCATTCTTGGAGTATATTAAAATATCGTCGATGAATACCACCACAAACTTGTCCAACTCAGGCATAAATACTGAGTTCATCAAATAAGTGAAGTGGGTAGGAGCATTCATCAGTCCGAAAGACATTACCAAATATTCAAATAATCCATATCGCGTAGTGAACGCGGTCTTTGGTATATCTTCGGGCCGAATACGTATCTGATGATAGCCCGATCTGAGGTCAATCTTAGAGAAAACCCTTGCTCCAGTCAGTTGATCAAATAAAATATCAATCCGTGGAAGAGGGTATTTATTCTTGATAGTGACCTCATTAAGGGGTCGATAATCCACACACATTCGAAGTGTTTGGCCTTCTTCTTGACGAAGATGGCTGGACAGCCCCATGGTGACGAGCTTGGCCGGATGAATCCCTTCTCAAGTAGATCTTGCAATTGGGTCTTGAGTTCTGCCAGCTCATTTGGAGGCATTCGGTATGATCTTCTAGAAATGGGAACCGTACCAGGCTTCAACTCAATTACAAACTCTACATCTCTTTCGGGTGGCAATCCAGGCAAATCTTCTGGAAAGACATTTGGGAACTCACACACCACCAGAATACTTTGATTTCCGGTATGATGGCTTCATATACTCTGCCAAATGGTTTAGCTGAAATGGCTATGGGAATGGTCAAAAGAACTTCTTCTTGGCCATAACTCAATTTGATAGTTCTCAATTCCATATTGAGAATAGCTTTATGTTGGGCCAACCAATTCATGCCCAGAATTACATCTATGTCTTGGCCTTTCAAAACAATCATATTAGTAGGAAAGTCCCGTCCAGCCACTATTACGGGCACTTGGAAAGCCACTTCTTTAGTAAATATTTGTCCCTCAGGCAAATGGATTTTAAACCCTTCCCTTGATTCATGGTATGGAATGCAATGTTGCTCCACAAATCTCTTTCTTATGAATGTATGCGAAGCACCAGAATCAAAAAGAATAATTGCAGGGTAATTGACCACGTGGAACGTACCCATCATCACCGGTTCACCTTCCGGTGTGGTGGCCACTTGAGTGTAATAAACCCGTCCAGTTTTCCTTGTATTCCTTCCCGTGGTATTGGTTGCCGCATTTCCCTTGGAACTTCCGGAGCTTTGTTGATTATTTGATTGATTCTGCCTCAGGTATGGACAGTCCTTAATGAAATGCCCAGACTTTCTAGAGTTGAAGCAGCCTGTTGATGAGCTTGGAAGAGTAGGGAAACGAGTGACAAGGGCACTCGACTGATTTGTAGTAGTGGGGCAGGGGTAGGATGGATAAACACTAGCTACTTGAATGGGAAGGAGGGTGGGCGTGATGAAGAATGATTCTGATTGAAAGGTCGGATAACCAACCTTTGCCTTTTCTCGGGGCCCTGATTGGGCCTGTTGCCTCCATTCCCCTTGGATTTTCCAGATCCTGCATATTTAGCCTCAACTGCCAGTGCTGTGCTTACAACCCTTCCGTAAGTAAGGTCGATGCAGGTGGCCATCTTTCTTTGAATTCGATCATTCAAGCCTCTCATGAAACAATTCTTCTTCTTTATGTCTGTGTTGACTTGATCGATTGCGTATTGGGATAAGTGATTGAATTTATTGAGATACTGGGTAACAGTATCCCCACCTTACTTAAGCTTCATGAACTCCTCCTGCTTCATATGGAGGACTCCTTCAGGTATATAATGCTCTCTGAACGCCAACTTAAACTCATCCCAAGTGATCTGATGACCGGCCGGCTGAACGGCCATAAAGTTTCCCCACCATGTACTTGCAGGGCCTCATAGTTGTTGTGCTACAAACAGGGGCTTTTGGGTTTCTGAACACCGAAGAAGCCCGAATTTTTGTTCAATGACGCGGATCCATTCATCCGCCTCTAAAGGATCTTCTGCTTTGACGAACAATGGAGGGCGCGTCTCGGAGAAATCCAGATAAGATGTTTCACGGGGGCCTTGCGGATATGCCCGCCTGTCTTGTTGTTGTAGCTGTTGACCTGCCATTTCCCGTAGAAATCGGGTATTATCTGCTGTAGCGTTAACCAAGGTGGCAATGGCCTCGGCTAAAGTGGGAGGTACTGGAGGTGGGTTTGGTGTGGCTTCCCTTCCACTAGAGGTCCCTGCACCATCCTGAGAACGAGTCTTGGAAGGCATCTAAGGCAACAAACATTGAAAAGAATATAATATGCCAAAGAAAACCATCCATTATACATTACTGAAAAGGGTAATGTTACAGACTCGAATTTTACAACAGGATTACACTTCCTATTATACATTACTACTACTTCTATACTATACTATTCTTTCTTCTTGTCACTCTTAGTAGCCTCGCTGTCGGGAGTAGGAGACCACTCATCCACCAACTTCATAGAGTGAGGAGGCCTGAACAAGTCCAGTTCACCACCGAAGGCTTCTCCCGCTGTCCCAGATGGTCTGGCTTCCGTCCCAACAGGATTCGTAGGTACATTGGGATGCAGTTGAGAATACAATACATGAACTTCTTCATGTAAGGTATTACAATAAACCTGCAGGCTATCCACGGTTGAGCTAAGCTCTTCCACTCGGGCTCGAGCTCTATCTTCTTTTGCCCAAGCAAGTGAACGAGAGTTCACAGCACAGTTGAGCGCTAGATCCCGATCCGCTAGCTAGTCTTGCAGGTGGCGAATTTCTGTCCTTAATTCATTTATCCTTTCGCCATCTGCAACCCATAGATTGTTCCTGCGTTAGAGTTCTGTTCGAAGCTAATCCACTTGGGCTTCCAGATCCCTAATTGGATCGTTGCTCCCACTGCTGCTATCTTCATGCCGTAGAGCAAGTTGATGACGAGGTACACCGATTGGTCCGGTCGACTTGCGCGCGGTCTTTCTCGTGCGCGGCAGCATTTCTTAAGGGGGAAAAACTTATTAGCATAGTTTTTGGCATGATGCATGTGTAATTACAGAATCAACTTTAGTCGATTCACGCCTTCTATACATTGCACTCTATATCAAGTCTTTAAATAAGTACTTTAGAAGGAAGCTAGATAAGAGAGAAAGAAATTTTCTAGGTAAGTCTTAGAAAATTCTTTTTGAAGATGCCTCATAAGATCTGCAGAGATGGGCTTCACTTCGATACTAGCTGTGATGGAACCTCCCAAGTGATTAGGCCCACCTACAGTTGTCCTTGTCCAACAGGCCTTAGACAACCCTGCAGGTGCCCCTGAATCACTTGACAAGTTCGGTATATGCTTTTCTTACCTTTCCCAAGAGCGTTTCACCCGTCATGCAGACATTACAAGCATTGGAGATACGCAAATGCGAAAGCAGTTACATAAGCTTACCTTTATTTAAAAGATAGAGTTAAATATTTACAGACCAGAAATATAATATACGAGTGCAGAGTATTATTATTACAAAACATGGGAGACAAAAACCCCTCCCGATAAGCTCACACAAAAGTTTCTATGGATGATCCTTTCCTCCAGCAGCTTCACTCCTGGTGCTCCTCCTTTGGTACCACCTTAGAACAGAAGCAACAAAAGTTGGTGGCTTCGTCACCAAAAAACAACATGGGACAAAGCCCTGAGTATGGAATTACTCAGCAAGTCTTACTCGACTAAAGAAAAGACTCTCAAGGGTATGCTGGCTTTAAGGGAGTCAAGGTAAGGCTTAATAATAGTCAAAGACTCTATTTGCAGAAATGCTTGCTAAAGTGAATCCTTAAAAATCCAAGTTTTACTTGTCAGGTTAAGTAAGATTACCTATCTCTAGAGTTCTTTCTACCCTAGTCCAATCACTTGGCCTATACTAGCCAGTTTCATAACAACCCTTCATCTTTACTGGAGTTCTACGTATAGGGCAGTGACCAAGTCTTCATAACTGCGAAGGTACGGCGATCCGAATTGATTATACTCAGCTGAGGATCTCCAATCACACGACATATGTAGCACTTAACCCTTGCATATGTCAACTCGCCACCGGGGTTCTTAAGACCAGATCAGGTTCACGCCAACCGAGAGCACAGATACACCACCGTCTAGCCTCTTGCCACGGAGGGTACACTGCTACTCTCGCCATCTCTCCACTCCCATTGTGTGGTATCTTATTCTGGTATTAGTCAGCCCGAGGCAAAGCTTACCCATGACGAGGCATGTGACCAGTTAAAGGGTCCTCGGTCATCAAGCCTACATCGACACGGTCCTTAATCGACTCAGACGGACACACTACACCGAGACTCTCTTCTCGTGCAAGTCACCCGCCCGGTCTCAGCTTAATCATTTCAAACCCAAAGTTTGGTACCTGGCAGAGGTACATCTTTTCCGATATTGAACCCATCATGGCCATGATGGATCCACCATCAAGTTTTATTTTCAAAAACACCCCTCCCACTTTGCAACATCATCTTTTGTAAAAACAAAACATTTTGTTTTGCTAAAGCAAGACTAAGCATAGGAAAAACCTTTTGTAAAACAGGGCTTCCAAGGAAGGTAATCAAATTCAAGGAAGGAAATGCAGGAATTGTTTTAGCAATCAACTCCTATTACCTAATGCATCAAGCAAGTGAGAAAGAGTTTAAAAGAATCAAGGAGGTGGCAAATGCACCGGGGCTTGCCTTGTTTTACTGGTGAGTTAGGCTCAGTTCCATAGATGTCAAAATAGAAATAGCTGCCTGCCTGATGTTCCTCATGTGGTGGTGGTGAAGTCTTATCTTCTTCTACTTCAACTTCTTCCTTGTTTTCTAAATATAACCATACATAATAATGAATGTCCATGTAATGCTCATTAGAGTGCAAAGATAATAAGAGTTGATTATCTAAAGTCTTGAATACAATTTTCCTTCACGGTACTCTAGAAAATCAGAGTTTCTAGAGTCAATATTGGAATTCAAAGGGCAGGGGGTAGGGTTTTGGGTTCTAATTATCAAACAAGGTCCAAATCATACCAAACTCTACCCAAGGTTTCTAAATGATGTATAAGGATCATCTAAAAAGTTTGCGGATTTTTGGAATTATTATTTATTTTCTAAAAATCCAGAAACAAGGTCTTAGGTTATTTTAAATACTCTATAATTTCTTGTTTGGATTAAAAATCCTAAAACTATTTTTATTAAATTCTATAGAAAATTAGGAATCTATCAAAATTGGTTTGGTATTTTTACCATTTTTCTACAATTTTCTACAGATTTCCAAAATTTCATAGAAAAAGAAAAGAGAAAAGCTTGAACAGTATTGGGCTCATTTCAGCCAAGGCGGCCTAGTAGAGACCGAGTTCGCCCGCGCGCACGCGTGCCTGCGACGACTTTGCAGAAACGCCCTTACCGGTTCAAAAATCAGAGAGGCGGCCCTATGCACTATTCATACGTCTCACTGACATCTACAAGAACACCCCCGCGCTTCTATTCTTTCTCAGCTCGAAGTCCACGATGGCGAACCGCGCAGGGACGAACTCCGGCGAGCATGTATCGGCTGATTCACATGATGACCAGCATTCTACTTTGGCAGAAACCGAATTCCAAGCCTAACAATCGTTTCCCCTCAACTAATTTCACCAATGGCACTTTAACCTGCTCTGTCCACGGTGACCGTATGCCCAACGGACATCCCAAAGTGTTCCCGGTGATCTATGGTGGCTCAGTTCAATTGGACAGACCGAGAGGTATCCAGGGAACCTAAGGAAGCTAAAACAAGGGAGCAGGGGGTATGAGCATACCTGGAACGGGCTGACCACGGTGAGGTGCATTTTACGGTGGCAGAAACCGTGATTGGGGAAGATGAGAAATTGGCGAGCTCTGGTGATCGGTTGAGGGCACGGTTTGGTTGCTTGGTGCTTGACTACCCTGCAGAGCTCATGGCATGCTCAATTTATAGAGTTCATGAGCGTTGTTGCTTAATTTGGCCGAATCGCGCTGGCGACCGAGAGGGGGATGAGTCACGGCAGCGTTCTACCATGGCAATCGTAGAGTGATAGAACTATGGCGGTCATCGGCTAGTCACTACAGCTCATACGGATGTGATAAACCTCCTAAGGCGTGGCGTCCACTCGGTAAACGGCGAACACGCCGGCGATTGCCGCTTGGCCACGTCGTCGGTGTGCACTGATGAAGCATCACGCTCACAGCACATTCTAGCCCATCCGCGACGAGATTTTTCACCCCGCGATTGTTATCCTGCGATTAATTCAGTGTGAATCACGACGATAGCACGAATCCGCGCGTGTGGTCGCCGGAGGCGAGATCTCTGCGCTGGCGATCCAATCCGGTCACTGTACCATCATGAGGCCCATTCAGTCAGCCTATCAGTCAATGTTTAGGACGAATTTTCACTCAAACCTCCATGGCAACATGACCAACGCTCTGCAGCAAAATTGTAGCCTAATAGACCAGCTTTATCTTTGTTATAGCAGTCCTAGTCGAATTCCTACTGGATTTAGCTCAAATCCGATCTCAAGTTTGACCAACAACGCTGGTGGCCATATTTCAGTCAGCAACCCGACTGACAACCCAACTTGGTGCCTATTTTTCTCTTAATTTTGCATAACAACCATGCTTACTCTCTTAAGCAAAGTTATTCCCCTTGGATGGGTTTACAATATTGATGTGGTGACCTAGGGCAAAAATCTTATAATTTGGCAGATATAGGACTCCAAAGTTGAGCTACTTACCCTGATTTCAGACTTAGCCGTATGAGTATTAGTGTGGCTATTTTGCAAATTGGCCCGAAACTCAAGGTTTAACTTGCACATTCACATATTCGTGAACCATAAAACTTAAGACACCTAAACTTCATGGTTTTTGCACTTTAGTCCAAAAGTGCACTAATTTTGCACTTAGCCCCGTAGGGTTTAGGTTTAGGGCTTTTGAGGGTTCCAATTAGGGTTTCTTAGGGTTTGGATCCCACTTGAGTTCATCTATGGTGACACTTTATGATTATTTCTAGCAAGTTTTGAAGTTTTCTTTTGTTTAAGCCTTGTTTGTTCTATTATGCCCAATCCAGGGTTGAATACCCTACTCTAGGGTTTGATTCACAAAATGCCATAACAATACAACTTGTTTGAAATTTTTGTCTAGTGAATGCACTCTAGGTGTAACAAACATATGAGATGCCAATGCTTATGATGTTATGCTCAAATTTTAGTGACAGTAACACCAGGGGTGTTACAGCAAAGAGATTCTGATCGTTCCTAAGGTGACGCAGAGATTGTGTGTTTTAGTGTGGACGTGTGGGTGTGTATTGGGTGTGTATCTTCGGCATTATCATCATTCTTCGCATCATATCATCACATCATCCTGCATAGCATCACATCATACATCATATCACACCAATGACACGAATTGAATACAAAGTCGATCTTCGGAGAACGCTTTATAAAAATGAAAATGTGCTAAGGCACAAAGTAAGCTGAGAAATACAGTTCCATCAGCTCTGTAGCAAAAGAAAGGATCCCTTGGTTACAAAGCATGGATGTTTTTACTGAAGCTTAGATGTTCTTACAAAGCATGGATGTTTTTACGAAGCTTGGATGTTCTTACGAAGCATGGATATTTTCACGAAGCATGGATCTTTTCTTTACGAAGCATGAAAAGAAGGAAGGTGTTTTTTCGCCGAAGGCTCAAAAACGGTATGTATATAAAAGTTTCATGCATCACAAAGAAGTGAATTACAAATAATTTACATTTTAGATTCAAAACTATACACATCAAATATTACAGTCTTGTTGCAGCAAAGTTACATTGATTGTCTAAAAATATTTCTACAATAAGTACTAGTCTTCCTTCACGACCTTCTCCGCAACCTCATTTAGCAGTTTATTGACGACTTCGTCAACGATAGACTCGGCCATATTGATGATCTCTAGTGCTTCCTTCGTTTCTGGATCGGCCAGGGGGTCGAATGGTTCCGGTGGCAGAGATAATTCAGCTACAGTAAAAAAATATAATAATCAGTCTGAAGCCACAAAAACAAATGCCGAAGCTAGATGCCGCAAAACAATACCTATGCGTCTCTCGCGCTCTACAGCTTCTTCAGCCTGTTTTGCTTGTACTCGGGCGTCATGGATGTCTTTCTCGCTTTTCTTCATAATTTCGTGAGCCATCTCCCTGCCACCATTTACCCAGATGTCATTGTAAATTTTCCCACCCATTAAACTTGCTTCAGCTGAGGGATCCTTTGTGTCATCCACGAAAAAGGCAGCTTTGGCGTGGGCCAGGGTCTTGACATGGTCGCATCCCGCCTTCTCTGGCTGAAATTCCCCTTGCGCCGGAGAACGCGCAGACATCCCCGCGATCACTTAAGATTTCTTCGAAAGCTTCGACCTCTCCACTTATCCATTCGATCACACCTTCAGGGTCGCCTCGTATGAAGTTATCTTCGTTAGAATAAGCGCCCACGTTGGCGAAGCTAGCCTTATTTTCTCCACGCAGCCCAATGATTTTTCAAAGCATCTATCTTTGGATGCGTGAAGTTCTTCAACTGTTTTTTCTAAATAGTTTCTCCAATATTCACTAATATCTTGATTAGCTTCTACGAGACCACACTTTTCTTTAGCTTCGGCCAATTGTTTCCGAAGGTCTTCAATCTCATTCTTTTGAATCTCAGCTTGAGCCTTGAAACTAGCTACATCTTCTTTCACTTTGTTTACCAATGAAATCAAGATCTTGTCTTTTTCAAGACCTTCGTTCCTTAGTTCGATTACCTCTGAACAAAGGTTGTTCAGAGCCATTGTATATCCTTCATCTTCAATGTTTTTCTGTGCTCTAAGGGCATTGCTAAGAATTAAGCCCTGTAAGAGGAGGACAGAATTACGAATAAACAAATAAAATATTTCGTTTTCAAAGTACAAAATTAGCTTTTTATACCTTTATGCTATTATACGCCAAACTGTCAGCAAGCTCATCCTTTGATAATATTGAAAGGCCATCTACTAGCGTCGGGAATCTGATGCTTCTACCTATCTCCCGGTAGACAGATATCTCTTTATTATCTAGAAGACAGTATAGAAAATCTTCTTCCCCACTGCCATTAAACACTAATGCCCCCCTTCGGGTATTTTAATTTTTGGGCATAGTGTAGCGCTTCTAGCTTTTCTTTTTGAGAAAGTCTCTTCCCAAAAGCATGACGAATGATGTAATCAATGCTTTCCTTTGAAGCTTCGGTAGCAGCAGCTTCAACCTCTTCAGACGCAATTTCCTTTGCCACTTTTTCTTCAACTGTAGCAGGCTCTATCTCGGTGGGCTCTGGAGGCCCAACTTCCGTTTCAGCTTGAATTTTTGCAGCCTCGACTTCTGCTTGCTTTGTTTCAGCTTCGGGTAGAGCTTTGGAAGCTTCGACAATTTTTCCTGAAGGAGCAGGACTCAAGGATTTTGCTGTTTCTAGTACAACATCTAACACGTTTGCCATCCTTCTCCTCTTAGGAGTTGCGGTAGAACCCTTTTGTGCCTTTGGCACAATTATCTCTGTTGACGGACTCAAAATCTCTGGCATTTTTGTTATTTTTTCAATTTTTGGCCCTTCAGCCTTATCCTTATCCGCCTTCGTCTCAACCAACTTAACTGAAGGTAACTTCGGCTTTACAACCGGCTCTTCAGTGCTCTGCGCAATCGGAGCAGTCACTCTTGGTTCAACAGTTGAAGAGGCTTCCTCACCAAACTCAGGCACCACGGCCGGTTCAATGTAACGCGGCCGGTGGGTAAGAACCTTCATCTTTTTGCCCTTCGGCACAGGCTCAACTGGGGCGGCCAAAGCAGCAGCCTTTCTCTTTTTCCCCTGTCCCCGCAGCGGGTAGCGGTAATCGGTGTAGACAAAGCCAATGGCGTCAATAACTCTGTTCATTCTCTTTTTTCCCCGACCTCCGAAGGCTGCAGACAGCACATTATCTTCTGCCTTGGAATATGCTCCAAGCAGTTCATCACTTGTAGCTTCGATACATTTCAGCCAGTCGTCGTTTTTGTTCATCGAACTTATCCCCAAACCAAAATGTATACTTCAGCCGGACCAAATCACCTTCGCTAGATTTACTGATGGTTTCCTTCGGCATTTCCTAGCTTTCTACAAGCGGCCACACCCTGAAGGCTATATGTTCTTGAATTAAATCCCTCGTCCCAATAAAAGAGCAAACAGTATTGAAGGCCCTCTGGCACGCTTCGGCGGCATCATCAATTTCAACCTTCAGCCTTCGGAGGCCAAAGCGAGACCAGATGGGGTGCGTAATGACTTCCTTAATATCTTCTCTTGCTTTCAAATCATTCTTCACATAAACCATTCTTCCATCTAGGCTCCGGGCCATCTCTTCCGAAATGTTGGTATTGGATGGCTTGCATTGGGGCGGACGATAAACCCATAACAACCAAAGTTGTTGTGGTACTGTTCTTTACCCATGGCCTTCGTCTCATATAGCAATTCGTGCATATTACAGAAGCACTTTGCACTTGGTTCTAACCCCTGGCTCCTTACTGCCTAGACAAAAATCCCCATCCTTATTATGGCTTCAGGGGTGATCTGATGAAGAAAGATTTGGTATGTCCTCAACACTTAAACTACAAACTTACTCAAAGGAAACTGAAGCCCAGCCTTGAAGAAGCTTCGGAAAATCACAACTTCATTCTCCTGAGGGGTAGGAACTTTGTTGTCTCCGCCAGCCCTCACAATAGACATATCCCGAAAGTATCTTCCCCTCATGTTCTCGAGATGACTCTGTTTGATGGTTGATTTTTCGAAGATTGAATGACTTGGCCTCCAGGGCCGATCCTCAGAATCTTCGTCCCCACTTTCCATATCATAGCTATCGCTGTCTCCAGTATCTTCGGACAAGCCCTCCAGTATATCTTTAGTAATCTTCTCTGTATTTGTTTTTGTTATTGACTCGACAAATCCAGCAATATAAGGATCTGCAGTCTTCTTCTCCTAAAAAAGCTTCTCCTCCTTAGTTGGCTTCATCTCGACAACAACCTTCTTGCCTTGAGACATTTTTTCTTCAGACACGGTGAAAATGCGTCTTTCAAACTAAAGCTCAGAGAGCTTGAAAAACTCTCAAGCGCTAGTGAGCAAGAGCTATAAAATTGAGAAAATAAGACAAATGGCACAAGCAGTGTATCAAAATGCAGCCGGTGTGAGTTCTTATTTATATGCTCAGCGTGCTGCAAATTGGAGGGCCCCACTTGTCATTGACTGTTGCTATTCTAGCAAAGGGAAGGTGTTTTTTCGGACCTTCGGCTTAAGGCCTTTGTCCATGTCGCAGTCTGAATTCGTTATCTTAACAAATTAATACTACGAGGGGCTACTGTTGGGGGCCTTCGTCTTCCAAAGGTCCTCAAAAACATGACTAACAATGTTTCCCCAAGTGTAATATATGAACAGGAGCCTTCGGAATCGGGATGAAGCTGTCCACAATATGAAAAGCATGGTTGGAACGAAGGTCGAATCAGTTCCGAAGCTATGCGCAAGGAAGCTTCGGCTCAGTAGCAGAAAAGGAACCGACTTAAAGAGGAAAAGGCTTCTTAGTCCTTGAAAGATTGTCCTAATGTCAATAGTAAACATGATGGGCATGAATGTAATTTTGCACAGGCTGCGCCCTGTGCCTATAAATAGATGAACAGTACCCCCGTACTGTTCACGCTGACTTGTATTCTTTTGTGCGTCACGCTGGTACTTTTATCAAGCTGAAGGTACATTTGTAATTTAATGTTGTTTCTGTCTTTCCATGATAATATAATGAGAATGAATTAATAATGTTATATGATTGTTTATGATGTCTTCTATATTTTGTATGCTTCTTCCTTTATTATCATTTACCATGATGATGAAGGTATGTCCTTTATAACCTTCGTCTGAAGATCATTATATCCTAAGGGAAATAATGCTTCGAAGGACGAAGGGTATTGACATTTAACATTTTGTGTTGCCTTGTTCTTGATTCGTAGCATTTGAGAACAAGTCCCCAACAACCATATAGAGCAATAGCCAACTACCCAAATAATTCAAGGGTAAACAAGGTAACAAGATAAGTAGACTAGGGTGACCTATTGGATCCCATCAAAATTAAACCTATGTAGGAATAAATTATTATAAAGAATATTATTGGGTAATAAAAGTGGTCAAGGGCACAACTTGCCTTCAATGAGCTCCTGCTCAGTAACTTCTACCTGCTGAACACCCAGATCCTCGGCCACTTGCTCTTCTACTCGCCACAATACAAACAAGCATAGTACAAAAGGAGAAATTAATATCACTCCAAACATATATACAAAATACATATTAATAATCTACATATTAAAATAAGATCATAGGAAAAAGAATCATTAAATTCGGAGTTACGAATTTTAAGTTATGAATTTCCAAAGGTTTTATGTGTTTGGTACCATATTAATTAAGAGATCAGTTTTAATATAGTTTTCATGTCAAAACAGTCACACTATATGATAAATGATAATATTAAAAATTTATAGAAACTAGAATAAATCAATTTGGACAAAATATGAATTAAATATGAATTATACAAGTTCCTAGAATTATTTTTGTACTAAAAATAAATTTCCATAATTATTTATCCAATTTCTCTATTTTCTGGGCTGAGCACTAAAAACAGAGAAGTCGAGGGTCTAACGCAAAAGAAACCCAAGATTTAGATTTACCCCACGGTGGATGGCAGGTTGGTTTTCTAAAAACTAAGGGTTTTATTTCCTAAAATGACGAGCAGTCGGTGGATTGAAATCCAACAGTCTAACCACACCCATGCCTCGATCCAATCCCAACCATCCGATTGCTGCTCAACGCCTCAGATTAAACCCGGCTGAAGGGGTCTCCTGCTTCTAATCATGATCGTCATGATCTACGGCCGGACGCAGTACTATTCCTGCCTAACCTCGAGCACAGTGCGCCGCCATGACCATGGTGGTGACCTCGCCGAAGCGCAGCAATTCCCGATCCTACCAGGCACAATCCTGAAATTCCTAGGGTCTCCACCAAGACACCCATCCCGCGGCCATAGGAGACCGGTTCTTATCCTAAATGGCCCACACCGAAGTCATCCCCACGGCACGCGGCGGAAACGCGAGTCCTCACCACCGTTCTACCCACCGACGAGCAATTAGGCCCCCACGATCGCCCGGGCATGCGAAGTACACGATTCCAATTAAGCAGAGCTGAAGGCGACCGGGGAAACGGGTTTACCTCGTCGATGAAGAAACCGAGCTGATGGTGCCCGCGGAGGTCGATGAGTTGGCCGCGGATTCCTCTTGTAGCTCGCGATTCCAGCGGCACGAGGGTCTGATCGCCCCAAACGACAATCCGCTCACCCACCTAGAGTCACCACGCAATTGCCCCTATCCAATTTCGCACGCACCACTCCGACGAGTGCGAGTACGGCGATGGCGGTGACTTGGCCCGTGTGCACACGATGGCTAGGGTGTGCGACAGTCAGGTACACAAGGGGGGGGGTCAGTGGCCTCCACCCACCCATATAAGCCGGCGAAGTCGATGGGACCGGCCCGCTCGTGGCCGCGATCTGCACATGGTGGTTGCGGAGGTGGGCGTTTCGTGCGTGGAGATGCGGAGGGTCCAGTGTGTCACTACGTTGGTGGGGCTGCCCGCCAGTGAGGGTTGCTGCTCTACGCGCTACAAGTGCCTAACCCAAGGGTCCAACAGGTCGGTGTTTCTACTGCGATATATGGGCGCGTGGCACTGGCTGCCATGCGGGCCCCAACTGCCAGCTGGCGCGCACGTAGCGGCCGCACGCGCGCACCCGCGGGCTGTAGCCGGCAAGTAACTGGGCCGGTGATGCGGATTTTGGCCCATAGGACTATTCTAATTTTTTCTTTTTCTTTACCATTTCTGATTTTAATTTAAATTTGGATTTTGTCATGAGCCTCACATATGAGTTAAGTATCCAAATTCAAATTCTAGTGTAAGAAGAATATATACTTATTTATATATTTATTTTCTGTATATAATATCTCCTTTCCTTTCCTCTTTCTTGATTATTTCTCATTTCCAAGTATTCAAGTTAATCATGAACTCTCAAATTTGGAGATTAATTTATTTATATTGATGTGACTACTATTATTATTAAATGCACATACAAATAAAAACCAACATTATGCACAGTTTAGTGATATGTCTGTTGGGGGCCTTCGGCTTCCGAAGGTCCTCAAAAACATGATTTGACAATGTTTTCCAAGTGAAATATGTGAACAGGTATCTTCGGAATCGGGTCACGAGTATACAAGAAGTATGGTCAAGTCGAAGCTTGAGTAGGACGGAAGGCGATCATGACGAAGGATAAGATGATCACGAAGCTATGCGCAGAAAAGGCTTCGGTATGACAGCAGAAAAGGGGAACCGACTTATATGATGAAAAGCCAAATTAGACCTCGAAGAATCACTATAGAGTTATTGATAAATGTAAAGGGCATTAATGTAATTCACCACGGGCTGCGTCCTGTGCCTATAAATAGATGAACAGGACTCCCGTACTGTTCACGCTGACTTGGCATTTGCTTTTCGCATCACGCCTGTACCTTTACCTTTCGTCAATTCGAAGGTACATTTATAATTTGTTATTATGAATTTGATAATGCAAAATAAAAAATAAGTCGACAATAATATTTGTATTATTATTCGTATTTCATATATGTATTCTCCTTCATCATCTGTCGAGCTTACGAAGGTCTCTTCCTTCATAACCTTCGTCCGGAATTCATTATATCCGAAGGGACATAATGTCTTGAAGGACGAAGGACTTTAACATTTAACATTTTTTATGTTGCCTTGTTCTTAACTCGAAGCATTTGAGAACAAGTCTCCAACATTGGCGCCCACCTCCGGTGAACTCACGTCCATTTTTTGAGTTTTGGACATCTTCGGCAAGCATCACCTTCGTCATGCCGCCGAAGAAAGCTTCAGCCATAGGGGCTGCCACTCTGCAGCCGCTGGATCCCAATCAGGATGTCCTCTCTCTAAGGGAGGCCCGAAGCCAGAAGTGGAAGGCCACCAGTCCAACGCCTCTGGAGGACGACTTGGATCAAGAAATCCAAAACTTGGAGATGCTCCATCAACAGGTCCAACGGAAGAAGGAAAAGATGGCTCATCTAGCTGACCTACAAAGGCAAATAGACGAAGCCTATGAAGAAGTTCGTCATCTTGCTCAAGATGACCAGAACCGAAGGCCTCCGTGCAGAGAGCTTCATCAGGAGGGCTTCTACAACGAGGACGACTGGTATGAAGATTTCCATCATGGAAATTTTGCTTTTGATGATACTTCTCCTCTGTCAACAGAACTGTAGGCTACACCTTGGCCATAGTCTTACAAGCCACCCCAGCTCCCCATGTACGACGGTCATTCAGACCCGAAGCAATTCTTGATGAGCTATGAAGCAACCATATCTTCGTATGGTGGCAACACGGCGGTCATGGCAAAGTCTTTCGTCATGGCTGTCAGGAGTGTTGCACAAACCTGGTACTCCTCTCTTCGGCCAGGGACAATAACCTCATGGCAAAAGCTCAAGGACATGTTGATAACCAGTTTCCAAGGGTTTCAAACGAAGCCAGTCACTGCTCAAGCTTTATTCCAGTGCACCCAGGACCACGAAGAATACCTTCAGGCGTATGTCCGAAGGTTCCTGCGTCTGAGGGCACAGGCACCAACAGTGCCCAATGAAATTGTCATTGAGGCCATGATCAAGGGGCTTCGGCCGGGACCTTCAGCTCAGTACTTTGCTAGAAAGCCTCCTCAAACTTTGGAGAAGCTGCTCCAAAAGATGGACGAGTATATTCGAGCTGACAATGATTTTCGCCAAAGAAGGGAGGAAGCATTCAGGTTCTCTGAAATGACCAGGGGCTTCGGAGGAAGATTCCATCCGAGGCATGTCAGGTCAATTCACAACTCTACTCAAAGTGATAACAGAGGGAGTCAACAGTAAAGGCCACAATATTCCTCGCAAGCTTCGGGGCAGCAGCAAAGCTCTTTCCGGCCGCCAGCGCCAAGGGGCAGAGGCGCCAGGGCTTCGGGGGAAGATTTGGGGATCAACCAAGAAAAATTTACTGCCTATTTTGTGGTGAAGACAAGGGCCATACCACCAGTATGTGCCATGTTACCATCCAGAAGCAAAAGGAGATAGCAGAAGCTGCAGCGCAACAGAGTCAGCCGAAGCAAGTTATGCATACTGCTTCGTACCATTCGCCTTACGTTTCAGAATATGTAGGCAATCACCCTGCAGCTTCTGTTGCTTCGGCAAGTCAACCCCAAGCATCTTGGCAACAGCCTCCACCGCCACCACCAATGCAACGAGGTCAACAACCAGAAGGGAGTCAGCACACTCACCTTCAGCGGGACTTCAAAGAGGAGTCCGAAGCTCGCACAGTCAATAGCATGGTGCCAGAGTCGAAGCATATTTACTGACAAATATCCTACCTCGACAGTGGCTTTTCGCATTTTCGCATTTCAGTCTTACTTTCTTTTTAATAAGGAACAATTATGGGAAGTTTAAGTGCTTTTTATCGTTTTCTAATCTCTTGTAACAGTTTCGC
>JAOPSE010000014.1:14927875-15100868 GCA_029449295.1 Zea luxurians | reverse complement strand
TTGCAAAAAATCAAGCTTCGGCTATGGTTAAAATTTTGGCAGCAAAACAGTGCAATAGCAATGAATGCCGTGGTAACTTCACACCTACATGTCTGTTTATATAGTGCTGCAGGTAAGAAGGCGAATCGCCAGGATTTTTTCACCGGGCAAACAGTCACTCGCACCCACTGCACGGTGGGCCGCAACAACCAAGAAGGTGAACCTGCATGGTAGGACCGCTCCGCGCTCGAAAATTGTATCGTTTCTCGGCAACGAGCTCAGGGAAGGTGTTTTTCGGACCTTCGGCTTCCCGAAGCCTAAGATACTTTTTTCACGGATCAAGCTCGTTACGAAAAACGATCTAGCACCGCGAAGGGGCTACTGTTGGGGTCATGCTTCGTCGCCGAAGGTCCTGCAGGAAGAAACAGCTTCGGCTAAAGCTGCTTATACATGATGATCGAAGCTATCACTCATGAAGCTTCGGTGTTTTAGCATGCCCGAAGACGAAGGATCGAACTGACTTAAAGATAGAATGACCTTTTAGCCCATAAGGGTCTGAGTTATTGTTGTAAACTTTTATGAGGGGCATGATTGTAATTCCTTACAGGTTGTGTCCTGTGTCTATAAATAGTGAACAGTATTCCTTTACTGTTCATGCATTCCTGTAATTGCAAACGCATTGCCCGGGAATTATCATCTGTCAAGGAGAAGGTATAAATGTACTCAAACTTTATGTTCTGACATTTTTATGATCAGATAATAAATATGTGAATAATGTTGCTTATTTCTGATGCATTTATCTTTTATGTTTCATGTTTTATATATTATTTCATATTATTTTATAAGTTTAATCACGAAGGTATGACCTTCGTGATATTTCACTCATGGTCTTCGTCCGAAGTTCATTAAATCCTTGGGAATATAATGCTTTAGCGGACGAAGGGCATTAATATTTAACATTTTATGTTGCCTTGTTCTTAATTCATAGCATTTGAGAACAAGTCCCCAACAACAGCAGCAATGGCCATCATCCCAGCGCACAAGAATTCATGGCCGGTCAGTAGCGACTTACGTGGCAGGTTGGGCTTCAGGTGGATGATGATCTGGACGGCGTGATGGCGCCGTCATCGGTTGTGGTGCCCAGAACAACCCGAGAGTCGTCGGCATTGGCAACGGCCATGAGGTCCCCCTGTTTGATGATGGACAGCGTGTGCAGCCGCTCTGGACCGCGTCCAAGCGGCGGCTGCGCTGGAGCTTGCCGTACACAGTGGCGCATGCGGCCACGTAGGACTGCTTCCAGAGGTCGAACTGGCAGTCGCCAAACTTCTTCTCGTCGTCGATGAGCGACGCCAACGCGAGCGCCTCGTGTTAGTGGTGTTTGTTCGGGTTTTCTACGTAAGAAACATGGATTCATCTTTGGCATTAGTTTATGAAAATGACTCATAAGTCAGATCCATGGAAAAATATTACGGAGAATAAATGTCACACATGCAAAAAAGAAATTTAAGTTGAAAACATTATTTAAACAAAAGAAATTGCATGCAAGGCTCTTCTTTAAATACTACTCCCTCAATCCAAAAATATAATTTAATAATCTCGGTGATACTTATCTACTACTACACATTGTGCAAGGGTAGCAGGTGGGCTTCGGGAGAGATGTAGTATATGTTTTTACTATAATAGATGTAGACATGAACACATGTGTGGTGTAGTGGTAGCTACAAGCACATTTGCTTGAGGGGTCATGGGTTCGAATCCCCTTAGGGCCATTTGTGTTTTTTTTAATTTAATTTTAGCTAGGCGTGGGATGTACGTGGGAATGGGAATGAGCTTTGTGGGGAGGGGGAATGAGAAAGGAAACATGGAATGGTGACCGAACATGAGAATGGACTGCGCGGAGGGCAGAACGGGTGTAAAATTACATCCATGCCCTTGATATTTACTATTGAATTAAGGACAATCTATCGAGGACTAGATAGCTTTTTCCTTTTTAAGTCAGTTTCATTTTCCACCGCTAAGCCGAAGCTTCTCCACGTGTAGCTTCGGAGATGGTTCATCCTTCTCCCAGACCATGCTTTTCATATCATGTACAGCTTCATTTAGAGGCCGAAGGTCCCTGTGAATGTATTACACTTGGAAAACATGTTAGTTGTGTTTTTGAGGACCTTCGGAAGAAGGCCCCAATAGTAGCCCCTCGCAATATTAATTTGTTGTAACAATGAATTCAGACTGCGTCGTGAACGAAGGCCTTAAGCCGAAGGTCTGAAAAAACACCTTCCCTTCGCTAGAATAGTGAAAGTCAATGACAGACGGGGCCCGCCAAGTTGGAAAGCGCTAGGCATATAAATAGGAACCCACAACGGTAGCATTTGATACGCCATTTCTGTTGTGTGCGTTATTTCTCAAATTTTTAACTCTTGCTTACCAGCTCTTTGCTTGATTTTTGAGCTTCGGTTTAAAGTCGTGTTTGCTCCAAATCTGAGGAGAGGAAGATAACTGGGGAGAAGAAGTTAACTGAGGAGGAGAAGCTGTATGAAGAGAAGAAAGTTTGCGGATCCTTTTATTGCTGGGTTTTATGAGTCTATGGCAAAAACAAACGCAGAGAAAATTACTAAGGAGATAATGGAGGGTTTCTAAAGATTCTGATGACAGTGATAGTTATGATGTGGAAAGTGGAGATGAAGATTCTGAGGACCGGCCCTGGCGGCCAAGCCATGCCATCTTTGGTAAATCGACAATTAAACAAAGTCATATTGATGCCATGAGAGGGAGATATTTTGCGACATGTCTATTGTAAGGGTCAGAGGAGACAACACTGTCCCTGCTCCTGAGGAGAATGAAGTTGTTATTTACTGAAACTTTTTGAAGGCAGGCCTTCGGTTCCCGTTGAACAAATTTGTGGTTGAAGTGTTAAGATATTCTAGATCTTCTTCATCAGATTACCCCCAAAGCTATAATTAGGATGGGGATGTTGTCTGGGCTATAAGAAGCAGGGGATAGAGCCGAGCGCGATGTGCTTCTACAATATGCACGAGCTATTATACGAGACAAAGGCTACTGGCAAAGAACAGTACCACAACCACTTCGGTTGTTATGGATTTATTGCTCGCCCCAATGCAAGCTACCCAGTGCCGACATACCGGAAAAGATGGCCCGGGACCTAAATGGAGGAGTGGTTTTACGTTAAGAATGATCTGATTGAAAGAAAGGATATCAAGGAAATCATCCAGTGCCCATCTGGTCTCGCTTCGGCCTCCAAAGACCGAAGGTGGCTATTGAAGGTGACATCGAAGCGTGCTAGAAGGCCTTTAGCAATGTTTGTGCCTTCATTGGCACAAGAGATATAGTCCAAGAGCACATAGCCTATAGGGTGTGGCCACTTGTGGATAGCTGGGAAATGCCGAAGGAGACTACAGCTGAATCCAGTGAAGGTGGCTTGGTTCGCTTGAAATATACCTTCAGATTTAGAGAGAAATTTGACGATCCAAACGACGAATGGTTGAAATGCATTGAAGCTACCGGCGACGAGCTGCTTGGGACATATTCGAAGGCCGAGGATGATGCCTTGTCTGCAGCCATCGAGGGTTTGGGGCAAGGAAAAGACTTGAACAGGGTGTTTGATGCTGTTGGGGGCTGTTTCTCAAATGCTAAGAATTAAGAACAAGGCAACATAGAAAATGTTAGGTGTTAAGGTCCTTCGTCCTCCAAAACATTATACCCCTTCAGGATATAAAGAATTTTGGACGAAGGTTACGAAGGACGTACCTTCGTGAGCATAATAGTAAGGGACGAAGCATTCTATCATATAAATCATGAAGTATGAAATAAACATTTAAATATGATCATGGAATCATTCCCATTTTTGTTATCATGAATGAATTGAATATAAATGACTTCAAGTTACAAATTGTACCTTCGGTCCTGAGGAAAATAATAGGAACAGGTGTGATGCGAAGGCAAATGGCAGGTTCGCGGTGAACAGTACAGAGGTACTGTTCATCTATTTATAGGACACAGGTCACAGCCTGTGACAAATTACAATTATGCCCCTTACAAAAGTTTACAACATTGACTTAGACCTCTATGGGTAAAAAGGTCATTCTATCTCTATGTCGGTTTGTAACGCCGAAGCTCCATGAAAAGGAACCTTCGGCCATCTCCTGGGGACAACTTCAGCCGAAGCTGCTTCTTCGTGCAAGACCTTCGGCGCAACGAAGCATGACCCCAACAGTAGCCCCTTTCGCGGTGCTAGATCGTTTTTTCGTAACGAGCTTGACCCGTGAAAAAAAAAAACCTCTTCAGCTTCGGGAAGCCGAAGGTCCAAAAAAACACCTTCCCCTGAGCTCGTTGCTGAGAAACGATCCGGTTTCCGAGCGCGTGCCAGGCCCACCTTGCAGAGTTACTGTTTGATCTTTGCGGTCCACTGCACAGCGAGTACAAGTGACTGCCCGCCTGGTGTAAAAATCCTGCCGCTTTGCCTTCTTACCTGCAGCACTATATAAACAGACGGGTAGGTGTGAAGTTACCACAGCATTCATTGCTATTTGCACCTGTTTTGCTGCCAAAATTTTTAACTATAGCCGAAGCTTGATTCTCAGAATCGAACGAAGGTCCATCTCGACGTCTGCTTCGTCAGAAAGAAAGGCTTCGGGAGAAAAGGAAAAAGAAAAGTATCTAACTTCCCCAAATTCAGAATCAAATGGGCCAGAGTACGATCTACTGCCAGAGTTGCACGTGAAGGAGACGAAGCCGAAGGTTCGAATACTGTGCCCATCTCCGAAGCGATGCAGCGTTCCGGACTGGTGACTGCGGAAGAAATGCCTGCTGCTGAAGCAAACCCGACAACTGTCGAAGGAGAAGAAGAAAACATTGAAGGGACTGATCCCGAAGATGACTACCCGCATTGCCATGCCCAGCAAACCCAGTCACTTAGACTTCGGGAAATCAACTGTTCAAAGGCTGATCTTTCCAAGATGGTGAAAGCAGGTTATTTCAATGAAAATCAGAAGAAGCTACTTCGCTTCGGGGGAGAAGAAAACCACCCCGAAGCCAGAGAAGGACGAGATTGTCATTTTCAAGAGCTTTTTAAAGGCTGGGCTGAGATTCCCTCTTCACGAGATTATTGCGGAGATACTGAAGAGGTTTGGTATCTACCTTCACCAGTTAACTCCTAACGCTATCGTTAGGCTTAGCGTTTATATTTGGGCCCCTCCGAAGCCAAGCAGTGGAGCCATTTGCCGACAGTTTCTGTCGAGTTCATGAGTTACATTATCAAACAAAGGCCAGAAAAGATGGGCTACATGATAACTTCGGTTGCTACAATTTTGCCTACCGGAAAACCGCAAAGTTTCCTGTAATCAGCTACCGAAGCAAATGGCCGGCAGGCTGGAAATCAGAATGGTTCTATGTCAAGGTTGATGACGACAAGGAGAAGCTTGTGCAAAGTCCACTCGAGCTGATCTTCGGAGAAACCCGACCCCCGCTGCAACATGACACCAGAGGGTCAAACACAACAGGCAATGGATGAATTCAGAATTATTGCAGAGCATATCGGTACCAGGGATCTGGTTCAAGAATTCTTGGCATTCAGAGTCTTCCCTACTCTGAAAGAATGGGAAATGCCAAAGTTAAAGGGGGAGAAGAAGGAGGGGGAACTTGTCCGGCTTCCTTATCACTTCAAATTCAAGAAATACTTTAAGAAGCCCTGCCAAGAGTGGCTGGACACAGTTGAGGTGATGTGTAATGAAATTCTTGGAAATTATTCGAAAAAAGAAGATCAACTGATGACAGCAGCCTTCGGCACCCGTCCGAAGCGAAGGCTGAACCGAGTGCTTGATGCCCTGGGCTTCGAGTACCCTGACTATGAGCAGTTGAGCAAGGGTGCTGAGGGCCAAAAAAGAAAAAGAGTGGCCGAAACTCTGAACAAGGATGAAGAAAGACCAGCAAAAGAGAAGAAAATTCCAAGAAAAGAAAAATATCAACTCCGAAGCGAAAATTATCCGAAGAGGGGACCCCCACACCACCTTCTACCAGCGACGTGGAGGAAATTTTAAAGGTAATGACTGAACCCGTGCCCACGAAGCTAAGTCCATTAGGGCTTCAACTGACGAAGCTTTTTCGAAAGGTGGAAGAGCCGGAACAAACGAAGATAACCAAACCAAAACGGCAAAGAATTATTGCAGTGACTGAAGTTATCGACAAGACGCCGCCGAGGGCGTCAATTCAGAAAACACCAGCTGTCGAGGGCACAACTAACGTCGAAGTCGCACCTTCGGAGGTCGCGGCTACCGAAGCCGCTACAGCTGAAGATGTGAACTTAGAAACCACCATTGAGGACATCGACAAAATTTTGCAAGACATGGCTGCAGAAGAAGCTGCCACTGCTGCTGAAAAAACCATGGCCACAATGCCCGGGAAGGGGAAAGAAATAGCCGAAGACACTTCAGACGACGAAGCCTACACATTTCAAAATTTAGTTGGGCAAAAACTGACGAAGGCCGAAATAGAAGAGCTCAAGGAATACGCCAAATCTTGCGGATACAGGCCAGGAGCTCTTCTTTTCGGAGGTGTGGACGATGAAAAATTAGGCTGCATTCGAGACCAAACTGGAGCTAAGGTAATCGGTACTCTATCAAAGAGTATCGGTTTTCCGAAGCTAGAGACAGATATCAGCCGCTACCGACGACAACATATCGTCGGCAGCTTATTTTATTCCAATTTCAAGGTAAACAACCTTTTCTCTGGTTTGTATTGCTTTTAATAATGAAAATGTTACTAACGAAAGTTGTTTCTGTGCAGAGCATGCTACTGAGCAAAGCTCTGAAGATGCAGCAAGATTTGGAGGACAAAAAACACGAAGCTATAATTGAAAATTTAGAGAGCAAGATAAAAGAACAATCAGCTATCATTGAAAAGAAAGACTTCGAGCTCCAATCGACCGAAGGCTTGCTGGCAGAGACTGAAGCTAAAGTGTCAGAATTGAATTCGACGCTTATCAGTCAATCAAAACAATTTGAACAGGAGAAGCTAGAGCTTAATTCGAAACTTGAAGCTGAAGTCCAGGCCAACTCAGACTTGAAGAAATCATTAACAAGCCTTCAAGACAAATGCTTGAAATTTAGCAATAATTGTATTGAACGATTAAAAAAGATATTTTACTCTGTTGGAGCCAGCAGCGGGAAGTTTAACCCTTCAGCGGAAAATTTACCACAAGCCTTCGATCATATTGAAGCTGAAATCGAAGAACTTGACGAAGTTATAGCCGGGCACGGTGACTTCTGTGCCTGGGTAGCTTCTCGGGGTACCGCTGCAGCGTTCCTGAAGGCCGGCTGCGAGCATGGAAAAATCGTCAACAGGCCCAACTTCACCCTGTCTCCATCAATCCTGGACGATATACCTGACCTCGCCCGAAGCATCTCAAATAGATTTATAAAAATGATATGGACAAAAGGCGGGCGGGAGAAGGCTGGAGACGAAGCTCGAAGTCATCTTGAACCAGTAAGAAATGATACTTCGTACTTACCTTCTCCTTTGCACTTGATTTTTACTCATGATACCTTGATTTATGTAGGATGACGAAGCTGAAGGTGATACTTAAAGAATATGCCGCCGAAGCGGAAGCCTGACGAAGATTAGCAGGAGTAGACTAGAAAAACTCAGGAGAATTTGTAACAACTTTTTGTAAATACAATTAATCTGTTCTCAATGAACTTTGCACATACCTTGTAATATATTCTTACCCTTCTATTGAGGCGCTTTGATGTGGACGAAATTAGTATTTTGAGCCGAAGGCGAAAAAACACCTTCCCTTCTTTTCGTACACAACGAAGCATAAGAGACCAATTCTTCTTTTTGCCGAGCAACGAAGCATAAAAGACCACTTCTAGCAACGAAGCATAAAAGACCACTTCTTCTTTTTGCCGAAGCAACCACTTAGGAACACAAATGCTATGAATGAATGCTTATGAATGCAAATGCTATGATGTAATGTAATGTGCGAATGAATGTTCAAAGCATATGTCCGAAGCCACACTCAGCCATTATTTCCTTAGAAACAACCACACATCAGCTCTGCATTCCCTTAGGAACGACTTTGGAGCATCTTCGCCTTTTACTTAGACGGTATAAGCTCTGCATTCCCTTAGGAACGTCTTTGGAGCTTCTTCGCCTTTTACTTAGGCGGTATAAGCTCTGCATTCCTTTAGGAACGTCTTTGGAGCTTCTTCGCCTTTTACTTTCGGCGGAATCAGCGTTGACTTTTCGCTGTGAGCTCTGCATCCCCTTAGGGACGTCTTTGGAGCTTCTTTTCTTTTTCAGTTTCGGCACTCGATGGTGCGTTCTCAGCTTTTTACATTTACATTCTTTGGGGGATTTTGCTCTTATAAAACTAAAAAGGAAATTACATATGATGGCCCCATTAAAAACCTTTCTCCCCCTTTAGAAAGGAAAAGGGTGCCATGAAAAAGAAAAAGAAAAACATAAAAAGTTACATCAAGTTATACATAATATCTCCGAAGCTCATCCGCATTCCAAGATCTTGGAATTTCGTTGCCATCCATGTCCTTCAATCTGTAGGAACCAGGCCTTGACGAAGATGCTACTAAGAAAGGCCCTTCCCATTTCAATTGTAACTTGCCCACTGTATCTGGGTTGGCCACTCTCCGAAGCACCAAGTGTCCCGGCTCAATATTTTTTAGCCGGACCTTTCTATCTCGCCATTTAACTGTTTCAGCCTGGTATTTATTGATGTTTTCCACGGCTTGAAGTCTGATTCCTTCTAAAGCATCTTTTTCCACAAGACAATCATCTTCAGGACTTGATTCTGCCGAAGCTAGTACTCTTATTGATCCAGCTTTGGCTTCTTCCGGAGTTATTGCTTCGTCACCGAATAATAACTTGAATGGGGTAAAGCCTGTAGACCTTGATGCTGTTGTATTGTGGCTCCACACCACTTTGGTTAACTGATCTGGCCACTTTCCCCTGGGTTGATTGAAGATTAACTTCATTATTCCTGTCATTATAATGCCGTTGGCCCTTTCAACGAGCCCATTCGACTCCGGATGCCTGACTGACGCAAAATGGATCTTTGTTCCAATTTGATCACAGAAATTTCTGAAGGCTTCGGAGTCAAACTGCGTTCCATTATCTACAGTGATGGCCTTCGGTACTCCGAAGCGACAGACAATGTTCTGCCAGAAAAACTTTTGGACAGTGGCTGAAGTTATTGTGGCCAATGGCTTCGCCTCAATCCACTTGGAAAAATACTCCACAGCCACTATAACATATTTTAAATTCCCTTGGGCCGGTGGTAATGGACCCAATAAGTCAAGGCCCCACCTCTGCAATGGCCAGATAGGTTGTATCAGCTGTGTCAAAGACGAAGGTTGCTTTTGATCTCTTGCACATTTCTGGCAACCTTCGCACTTTTGAACTAATTCCGCTGCATCCGAAGCTGCCTTCGGCCAATAAAACCCTTGGCGGAAAACTTTTCCGAGTAACGGCCTAGATCCGATGTGGGATCCACACATGCCTGTATGTATCTCTTTCATTAGCTCTATACCTTCGGTTCTAGACAAGCATTTGAGCAGCGGGGCACAAACTCCATGTTTGTATAGTTCCCCTTCTATCATGACATACGGACGAGCTCTTGCCTCTATTCTTTTATTGTAAGCTTCGTCATCTGATAGGAAGTTACCCTGAAGGTAAGAGATTATTTCAGTTCTCCAATCTTCGCTGTAAACAGGAGATATGTTGAGGACTGCTCTTTCAAGGAGTTCCACTGAAGGTGCCTTTATTGTTTCGAAGAACACATCCGAAGGTAACGGCAGCCCCTGTGCTGCAGACTTGGCTAGCAAATCAGCATGCTCATTTTGTCCTCGAGGAATATTCTTGACAGAAAATCCTTCGAAGGAGGCTTCGATCCTTCGGACCGTGTCTAGATATTTTTCAAGCTTCGGATCTTTAGCCTTGCAACTTTTGTCAACATGACCCGAAACAACCTGGGAATCAGTTTTAAGAATCGCCCTTCTGATTCCCATTGCCTTTAATTTCCGAAGGCCCAGGAGCAGGGCTTCGTACTCAGTAATATTGTTTGTACAGCTGAAGTCAAGTCTTGCTGCATAACAAGTTTTAACCTTGGATGGTGAGACCAACACAGCAGCTGCACCTGCTCCGAAGGTTCCCCAAGAGCCATCACAAAACACTGTCCACACTTCGGTATCTTTATTTGCTTCTTCATCCTGAGCCCCTGGCGTCCAGTCGGCAATGAAATCTGCCAATGCTTGGGACTGGATCGAGGATCTATGCACATAATCAATGTAAAATTCATTGAGCTCTGCAGCCCATTTTCCAATTCGTCCAGTAGCTTCTCTATTTCTCATGATATCCTTCAACGGCTGCGAAGAAGGAACAATAATATTGTATGCCTGAAAATAATGCCGAAGCTTCCTGGATGCCATTAAAACGGCATATAATACCTTCTCCAACTCTGTATAATTTTTCTTTGATATACTAAGGACTTCAGATACGAAATATACTGGGACCTGCTTCTTGACTTGTCCATCAAACTTCTCCTGGACAAGTGCCGCACTTACTGCTGAGTGCGAAGCTGCCACATATAACAACAGAGGAGCCCCTGGCGTTGGTGGAGTTAATGTTGTTAGATCTATTAAGTATTGCTTCAGCTCTTCGAAGGCTCTTTGTTGACTTGGGCCCCATTGAAAGACTTCAGCTGACTTCAGCACCTCGAAGAATGGTAAGTTTATTTCTGCTGATCTGGATATAAATCTGTTGAGAGATGCCAGCCTTCCTGTCAATCTTTGGGCCCCCTTCCTTGTGGTTGGTGGCTCCATTCGAAGTATAGCTTCGATTTTATTTGGATTAGCTTCGATTCCCTTTGTTGAAACCAAGCATCCAAGAAATTTACCCTTCTTCACTCCGAAGACACATTTTTCTGGATTCAGCTTCAGACCAGCTTGCCTGAAGCTGGCGAAGGTCTCCTGCAGATCAGCAATATGATTTTCCTGCTTCGTGCTTTTTACAATAATGTCATCAACATAGGTCAACACATTTCTGCCTATCTGAGACTGGAGAACCTTCGCAGTCATTCTACTGAAACTCCCTCCAGCATTCTTGAGCCCCTCAGGCATCCGAAGATAGCAATATGTGCCACTTGGGGTTATGAAGCTAGTCTTCGGCTCATCTTCCTTCTTCATCCAAATTTGATGATAGCCTGAGTAGCAGTCTAGGAGACTCATGAGCTCTGAAGAAGCTGCTGCATCGACTAAAGAGTCTATCCTTGGCAGCGGGAATTCGTCCTTTGGACAAGCCTTGTTGAGATCTGTGAAATCGATACACATTCTCCACTTGCCATTGGCCTTCTTCACCATAACAGTGTTAGCTAGCCACTCTGGATACTTCACTTCTCTGATAACTCCTGCACTGAGGAGTCTTTTTACTTCATTGCGAGCCCCTTCGGCCTTGTCATCAGACATTTTCCGAAGCCTCTGCTTTCGGGGTCTGAAGGATGGGTCAACATTGAGCGAATGTTCAATAACATCCCGATTTACTCCACAGAGATCATTAGCTGACCATGCAAAAACATCTTTGTTGTTGAATAAAAACCTTATCAAGGTTTTCTCCTGGTCTTCAGATAGTTGCGAGCCCAACAGCACCTTCTGCTCTGCTATGTCTTCACACAATAACATGGGCTTCGGCTGATCCGCTGAAGCTGCCTTCTCCCTCCTGAATTTGTACTGTTCACAAGCTTCAGCTCCATCTATGTTATGGATTGCCTTGGAGTCAGTCCAGCTTCCTTCGGCCCTTCTAGCAGCTTCCTGGCTTCCATGAATAGCAATAGGCCCTTGGTCCGAAGGTATCTTCATGCAGAGATAAGCTGGGTGAAGAATTGCTTCGAAGGCATTAAGAGTACCACGGCCAATGATAGCATTGTAAGGATACTCCATGTCAACAATATCAAACACAATTTGCTCAGTCCTTGTGTTGTTAACAAATTCGAAGGTTACCGGCATGGTAATCTTCCCAAGTGCTACAATCTGCCGCCCTCCAAAGCCACAAAGAGGGTGCGTAGCATCATGAATCTTGTCTTCGAGCTCTTGCATTTGTCTGAAGGCTTTAGCAAATATAATATCAGCTGCACTGCCTGTATCAACTAAGACATTGTGAACCAGAAATCCTTTGATCATGCAAGAGATAACCATGGCATCATTGTGAGGATAATTCTTAAGCTGAAGGTCTTCCTGAGAGAAAGTGATTGGAATGTGAGACCATTTTGACTTGATGAAGGGTCCCTGCACTCCAACATGCTGCACCCTTCTTTGAGCCTCCTTCTTCTGCTTCTTGTTGGCCAGCTCTGAGCAAGAACCGCCTGTTATCGGGAGCACCAGCTTCGAAGCCGAAGCAGCTCCAGCTTGCTTGTTGAACGAAGCCATCAGCTCAGAAAAGTGGAAGTGAGTTCACCGGAGGTGGGCGCCAATGTTGGGGGCTTGTTCTCAAATGCTAAGAACTAAGAACAAGGCAACATAGAAAATGTTAGGTGTTAAGGTCCTTCGTCCTCCAAAACATTATACCCCTTCAGGATATAAAGAATTTCGGACGAAGGTTACGAAGGACGTACCTTCGTGAGCATAATAGTAAGGGACGAAGCATTCATATCATATAAATCATGAAGTATGAAATAAACATTTAAATATGATCATGGAATCATTCCCATTTTTGTTATCATGAATGAATGAATATAAATGACTTCAAGTTACAAATGTACCTTCGGTCCTGAGGAAAATAAAGGAACAGGTGTGATGCGAAGGCAAATGGCAGGTTCGCGTGAACAGTACAGAGGTACTGTTCATCTATTTATAGACACAGGTCACAGCCTGTGACAAATTACAATTATGCCCCTTACAAAAGTTTACAACATTGACTCAGACCTCTATGGGTAAAAAGGTCATTCTATCTCTATGTCGGTTTGTAACGCCGAAGCTCCATGAAAAGGAACCTTCGGCCATCTCCTGGGGACAACTTCAGCCGAAGCTGCTTCTTCGTGCAAGACCTTCGGTGCAACGAAGCATGACCCCAACAGATGCAATTGGCTTTGTATACCTTGATTATCGCTACCCACTATGAAGGCAAGGAAAGAAGAGAAAAACCGCCACTTCGGCCACCACTGCTATGTCGAAGGGCAAGAAAATGAAGGTCTTGACCCACCGGCCATGATATATTGAACCGATCGTAGTGCCTGAATTTAGCGAAGGGACCTCTTCAACTGCCGAAGCAAAACAAGCGACTCCCACCATGCAGAGCGCTGAAGAATTGATTGTAGTGCCGAAGATGCCTACGGTCGGGCCAGTCGAAGCCAAGGATGATACGACCAAAGAGCCAAAATTGGAAGAAACAATGATGATGCCAAAAATTTTGAGCCCACCGGCCGAGGTAGAATTGCCGAAGATGACAAAGGCTTCTGCCACAACTCCCAAGAGGAGGAGGATGGCCAGCGTGCTAGACGCTGTCATGGAGACTACAAGAGCCTTGACCCCTGCTCCTGTTAAGAAAGTTGCCGAAGTTGCCAAGGTCCAGGCCGAAGCCGAAGCTGGGCCTTCAGTGCCCATTAAAACGAAGGCTGCCGCGTCTGAAGATAAGGCTGAGCAACAAACTTCAGATACTGGCATGACAGCGGGGCAAGATATGATGGAAAAAGCAAAATCTCCTACCCCCGAAGCTCCGGTCGAAGATGTTGATTACATTATTCGACATGCTTTGGGGAAAAATTATCTGAAGAAGAAATCCTAGAAGCCAGACACTACGCCCAGAAACTAAAATATCCGAAGGGGGCCTTAGTGTTCAATGGCACTAATGAAGATGATTTCCTATACTTTCTCCCGGATAACAAAGAAACATCTGTTTACCGGGAGATAGCTAAAAGTATGGGATTTCCGAAGCTTGAGGAAGGCCTTTCGGCCATGTCGAAGGATGATCTTGCTGATAGCCTTGCGTACAACAGTATAAAGGTATAGAAGTTAACTTTAAAGTTAGAAATGAAGTATTTCATTGTTATGCTTAATTCTCTCTTTTTCTTGCAGGGCTTAATTCTTAGCAACGCCTTGAGGGCTCAAAAAAGCGCCAAAGACGAAGGCTCCACAATAGCTCTCATCAACCTTCGCTCAGAGGTAATTGAGCTGAGAAATGAAGGTTTGGAGAAAGACAAAATTCTAATTTCATTGGTGTGTAAAATGAAAGAAGACGAAGCTAAATACAATGCTCAGGCCGAAGCGCAAAGAGCCAAGGTTGAAGACCTTCGGAAACAACTGGCCGAAGCCAAAGAAAATTGTGAAGTTGTGAAAGCCAGCCAAGAGATAAGTGAATGGTGGAAGGCTAGGCTAGAGAAAAATATTGAGGAGGTCCACAAATCCAAGGAAAGATGCTTCGAAAAATCCTTGGATTGCGTGAAAAATTTGAAAAACAGCTTTGCAAAGGTAGGTGCCTACTCCTCTGAGGAGAACTTCATTCGAGGCAACCCCGAAGGCGTCATTGAGTGGATAAGCAGGGAAGTCAAAGCTTTTGAGGAAATTTTGAATGACCGCGGCGATATTTGTGCTTTCTCAGGCGTCTGGGGAGTCGCAGCTATTCTGGAGAAGGCTGGATGCGAACACGTGAAAGCTGCAGCTCAAGTCGAAGCCGCCTTCTCCTTAGACGACACGAAGGACCCTTCAACCGAAGCAACTTTAATGGGCGGGAAATTTTACTCTGATGTCTGGGTAAGCGGTGGCCGAGAATTGGCTCACGAATTTATGAAAAAGAATGAAAAAGACACCCATGACGCCCGAGAAGAAGCTAGCCGAACTGAAGAGGCTGCTGAGCACGAAAGGCGCGTAGGTATTGTTTTTTGAATTTTAACTTTGGTACTTACTTTGTGGATTCGAACTAATAGCTTATCTATTACAGCTCAGCTATCACCGCTGTCGGAGCCATACAATCCTCTGGCTGATCTGGAGATGAAAGAAGCACTGGACGTTATGAGCCTTGCAAACTCTATTATCGACAAAGTTGTCGACAAGTTATTAAATGAAGCCACAGCAAAGATCCTTAGAGAAGAGTAGACTTTGTTGTAATAATATTCTGCAACTTTATTGTAAAAATACTATGTAACATTTGGTGTGTGAAACAATTGATGAAACATGTAAATTACTGTAATATGTTTCTTTACGATGCGTGAAATTTGCACACATACCGTTTTTTAGCCTTCGGCGAAAAAACACCTTCCCTTCTTTTCATGCTTCGTAAAGAAAGAGCCCTTCTAGGGCGTCTGATAAAACTGTATTTCCCGAAGCTTACTTCATTCCTCAGCACATTTTCATTTTGACGAAGCATTTGCCGAAGGTTTGCTTCGTATTCAATGTTTGTGCTATTAATGCAATATAATGTATGATGTAATGTTATGCGAAATGATGTGATGATATGATGCAAAATGATGAGGATGCCTGTTGGGGGCCTTCGGCTTCCGAAGGTCCTCAAAAACATAATTTAACAATATTTTCCAAGTGAAGTATGTGAACAGGTATCTTCGGAATTGGGTCATGAGTATACAAGAGCATGGTCAGGACGAAGCCTGAGCGAGTCAAAAAGCGATTATGACGAAGGATAAGATGATCACGAAGCTGTGCGCAGAAAAGCTTCGGCATGATAGCAGAGAAGGGGAACCGACTTAAAGATGAAAAGGCAAATTAGACCCCAAAGAATTACTATAGAGTTATTGATAAATGTAAAGGGCACAAATGTAATTCTACACGAGCTGCGTCCCTTGCCTATAAATAGATGAACAGTACTCTCGTACTGTTCGGGCTGACTCAGCATTCGCTTTCCGCATCACGCTTGTATCTTTACTTTCCGTCAATCCGAAGGTACATTTATAATTTGTTATTTTGAATATGATAATGCAAATAAATATAAGTTGATAATAATATCTAAATTTATTCTTCGTATTAGGTATATGAATTCTTCTTTATTATCTATCGAGCTTACGAAGGTTTTTTCCTTCATTACCTTCGTCCGGAATTCATTATATCCGAAGGGATATAATGTCTTGAAGGACGAAGGGCTTTAATATTTAACACCTTTTATGTTGCCTTGTTCTTAACTCTTAGCATTTGAGAACAAGTCCCCAACATTTGCGCCCACCTCCGGTGAACTCACTTCCATTTTTTGAGTTTTGAACACCTTCGGCAAGCATCACCTTCGTCATGCCGCCAAAAAAAAGCTTCAGCAACAGGGGCTGCCACTCTGCAGCTGCTGGATCCCAATTAGGATGTCCTTTCTGTTAGGGAGGCTCGAAGCCAGAAGAGGAAGGCCACCAGTCCAACGCCTCCGGAGGACGACTTGGATCAGGAAATCCAAAATTTGGAGATGCTCCATCAACAGGTCCAACGGAAGAAGGAAAAGATGGATCGTCTAGCTGACCTGCAAAGGCAGATAGATGAAGCCTCTGAAGAAGTGTGTCATCTTGCTCAAGATGACCAGAACCGAAGGTCTCCGTACAGAGAGCTTCATCAGGAGGGCTTCTACAACGAGGACGACTGGTATGAAAATTTCCATCATGGAAATTTTGCTTTTGATGATACTTCTCCTCTGTCAACAGAACTGCAGGCTACACCTTGGCCCTAGTCTTACAAGCCACCCCAGCTCCCCATGTATGATGGTCATTCAGACCCGAAGCAATTTTTGATGAGTTATGAAGCAACCATATTTTCATATGGTGGCAATACTGCAGTCATGGCAAAATCTTTCGTCATGGCTGTCAAGAGTGTTGCACAAACCTGGTACTCCTCTCTTCGGCCAGGAACAATCACCTCATGGCAAAAGCTGAAGGACATGCTGATAACCAGCTTCCAAGGGTTTCAAACGAAGCCGGTCACTGCTCAAGCTTTATTCTAGTGCACCCAGGACCACGAAGAATACCTTCAGGCGTATGTCTGAAGGTTCCTGCGTCTGAGGGCACAGGCACCAACAGTGCCCAATGAAATTGTCATTGAGGCCATGATTAAGGGGCTTCGGCTGGGATCTTCAGCTCAATACTTTGCCAGGAAGCCTCCTCAAACCTTGGAGAAGCTGCTCCAGAAGTTGGACGAGTATATTAGAGCTGACAATGACTTCCGCCAAAGAAGGAAGCATACAGGTTCTCTGAAATGACCAGGGGCTTCGGAGGAAGATTCCATCCGAGGCACGTCAGGTCAATTCATAACTCTACTCAGAGTGATGATAGAGGGAGTCAACAGCAAAGGCCACAGTACTCCTCGCAAGCTTCGGGGCAGCAGCAAAGCTCTTTCCGGCCGCCAGCTCTAAGGGGCTTCGGAGGAAGATTTGGGGATCAGCCAAGGAAAATTTATTTCTATTCTGTGGTGAGGACAAGGGCCATACCACCAGGATGTGCCATGTTACCATCCAGAAGCAAAAGGAGATAGCAGAAGCTGCAGCACAACAGAGTCAGCCGAAGCAAGTTATGCATACTGCTTCGTACCATTCGCCTTACATTCCAGAATATGTAGGCAACCACCCTGTAGCTTCTGTTGCTTTGGCAAGCCAACCCCAAGCATCTTGGCAACAGCCTCCACCTCCACCACCAACGCAACGCGACCAGCAGCCAGAAGGGAGTCAGCACGCTCACCTTCAACGGGACTTCAGAGAGGAGTCCGAAGCCCGCACAGTCAATAGCACTGTGCCAGAGTCGAAGCATATTTACTGACAAATATCCTACCCTAACAGCAGTTTTTCGCATTCAGTATTATTTTCTTTTTAATAATAAACACTTATGGGAGGCTTAAATGCTTTTTTGTCGTTTTTAATCTCTTATAACAATTTCGCTTTTTACCATAATGAAAATATATCTTCTCCACAGGCTTAAGTTGCCAAAGTATAAGAATTTATGGTGACAAGGAGGACCTTCGAATTGTCAAAAATTTTGTTCTAAGGAATGCAGCGTAATTTCGTCGAAGCAGCAAAAAGTCGTTCCTAAGGGAGCGCAGAGTAAGTTTTTTGCTCAAAAGTCGTTCCGAAGGGAATGCAGAGCTTACAACGAAAAATAAACGCTGATTCCGGTGAAAGTAAAAGGCGAAGAAGCTCCTAAGGGAGGCTTACAGCGAAAAATAAACGCTGGTCCGCTGAAAGTAAAAGGCGAAGAAGCTCCTAAGGGAGGCTTACAGCGAAAAATAAACGCTGATTCCGCTGAAAGTAAAAGGCGAAGAAGCTCCTAAGGGAGGCTTACAGCGAAAAATAAACGCTGATTCCGCTGAAAGTAAAACGTTGACCTTCGGCAAATATCACTTTGCATAACATCACATCATTACATCATTCGCATAGCATAACATCATACATCATATTGCATCAACAACGCAAAGAAGGGGATCCCAGTATCGACATTCGAAAATTGTTTCGAAGAAAAAGTGGCAAGGCACAAAAAATAGCTATTGAAGAGTTATACTTTCGTCAAATGGAAACATCTATTGGTTATTAAGTTTACGAGGATTGGTTACTGATCATATGAGAACACGGATATTATTTACGAAGCATGAAAAGAAGGGAAGGTGTTTTTTCGCCGAAGGCTCAAAACGGTATGTATATGAAGTTTCATGCATCGTAAAGAATAGAACCATAAATAGTTAATATATTACATTCAAAGTTACAAAATATTACACATGTTTCTCAACAAACATTATATTCTAAATGTTTTTACAGCAGCATCTAATCTTCCCTTAGAACTACTTCTGCAGCTTCGTTTAGTAGCTGACCAACAACTTTATCCATGATGGCTTCAGCCATTTTCCTAATTTCGTCATCCCATTTTGCATGGGGGCCCACAGATGGCTCAGCAGGTTCTGAGGGAGGAGAAGATACGGCTATATTACTATTACAAACCGTGAACAAGTTCGAAATCAAAAAATTACAACAAAGAGTCAAAAACCACTAGTCAATACCTATTTGCCCTTCGGGCTGTGCACTTTTCTCAGCGGCCCCTACTACTTTTCTAGCGTCATGAATGCCTTTTTCGCTTTTTCGTATAATTTCTTGGGCCATTTCCCGGCCACCATTGTCCCAGATGTCAGTGAAAAATTTTCCACCGACCAGGCTTGCTTCGGCCGAGGGGTCTTTTATATCTTCGGAGGATAAGGCGGCTTCGGATTGTGCCAAAAATTTCACATGCTCACAGCCTTTCCTCTCCAAAATGGTAGCAATCTCCCTGGCACCCGAAAAAGCACATATGTCTCCGCGGCTATTCAAAATTTCTTCAAAGGCCTCAGCTTCGTGACTGATCCATTCGATTGGGCCCTCGGGGTCACCCTTTATGAAGTTCTCTTCACTTGAAAAAGCGCCAACGCTGGCGAAGCTGGTTTTTACTTTTTTAACACATTCTATAGATTTCTCATAGCATCTTTTCTTAGATGCACGAAGCTCTTCAACGCTTTTTTCCAAATGGTTTGCCCATTGTTCACTGATTTCTCGTTTCGTTTCTTCAAGTGTGCGTTCCTCTTTAGCTCTGGCTAGTTGTTTTCGGAGATCTTCAATTTCACGCCTCTAAGCCTCAGCTTGAACTTTAAAAGTAGCTTCGTCTTCTTTTATTCTATCTATTAATGAATGCAATATTTTATCTTTTTCGAGACCTTCGTTCCTTAGTTCAATTACTTCGGAACGAAGGTTGCTCAGGGCCATAACACACCCTTCGTCTTCAGCATCTTTTTGGGCCCTGAGGGCATTGCTAAGTATAAGGCCCTGCAAAGAAAAATGTGTGTGCGTCAATAAATTTAAGCAAACGAAAAATTTTGGTTTCAAGAAAAAATACGAAAACCTCATTCTCTGCACCTTTAAGCTATTATAAGCCAGGCTGTCGGCCAGCTCGTTTTTCGACAGCACCGAGAGCCCGTCTTCTAGTGTTGGGAATCCGAAGCTCTTGCTCATCTCCCGACAGACAGAAATCTCCTTGCTGTCAGGGAGACAATACAAAAAGTCTTCTTCTCCACTGCCGTTGAATATCAACGCCCCCTTTGGATATTTCAATTTTTGGGCGTAAAACTGGGCTTCTTACTGTTCTTTTTCAGTCAATTTTTTCCCCGAAGCATGACGTAGAATATAATCGAAGGTTTCGGAAGATGCTTCGGGGGCGGCAGTACCAGTTTCTTCAGCTAAAATTTGTTCTGCTACTTCTATTTCTTCGACTTCCAAGGATTTCACCTTGGTGGGCTCTGAAGGCCCAACTTCAGTCTTAGACTGATGTTTTGAAGTTTCGGCATCAAATGCTTCAAAATGCACTTCGGAAGATTCAACAATTTTCTTCGGAGTTGTGCTTGAAGACTTAATTGTCTCCAAAACATCCAGCACATTAACCATTCTTTTTCTTTTGGGGGTCACTGCTGGACCCTTTTGGCTTTTTGCTGCCTCGATTTTTGCTGAAGGACTTAGAACTTCTGATGTCTTTGTTTCTTCAGCCCTCGGTTCTTCTATTTTTTCCGTCGCCGACACTTCGGCCAGCCCTTCAATATTTGGCAGGAGAGTTGGTGCTTTAGCTTCGGTGACCGAAGAGGTCTCACCGGCAAACTCGGGCACTATGGCCGGTTCAATATAACGTGGCCGATGTGTGAGAACCTTTACCCTTTTCCTCTTCGGCGCCGGCTCGCTAGGTGCGGCTGAAGCAGCTTCCTTCGCAGAAGATGTATTCTTTCTTTTTTGACCCCGCGTTGGATAGCGGTAGTCGGGGTAGACAAACCCAATTGCATCAAATACTCGATTGAGTCTCTTCTTCTTTCGGCCTCCGAAGGCCGCTGATAGTGCAGTGTCTTCGGCCTTCGAGTACAATCCAAGCAATTCATCACTTACGGTCTCAATACTTTTTAGCCAGTCATCATCTGGCTCGACGAATTTATCTCCATATTGGAATGTGTATTTTAGCCTAACTAATCCACCTTCGTCAGTTTCTCTAACGGTCTCCTTCGGCATTTCCCACTTTTCTACAAGTGGCCATATTTTGAAGGCAATGTGTTCTTCGGCTGCTTCATTCATTTCAACCTTCGGCCTCCGAAGGTCGAAGCGTTGCCAGATAGGGCGCATAATAATGTCTTTAATATCTTCCCATGTTTCTAAGTCATTCTTCACATAAAACCATTCCGTCATCCAATCGTCGGGCCACCTCTTTCGAAAGGTTGGCACGGGACAGCTTGACCCAGATCGGGCGCCGAAGCTGTAGCAGCCAAAATTGTTGTGATACTGCTCTTTACCCCAGGGTTTTGTCTCATACAATAGCTCATGTATGTTGCAGAAACTTTTTGCATTTGGTTCTAAACCTTGGCTCCTCACGGCCCAGACGAAGATGCCCATTCTTATGATTGCTTCGGGAGTAAGTTGATGAAGGTAGATTTCAAATATCTTCAGTACTTCCACGACAAAACTGCTCAAGGGAAACCGTAGTCCAGCCTTTAAGAAGCTTCGGAAGATTACGACTTCATTCTCTTCGGGAGTAGGCACAATCTTCTCCCCGTCATCTGCCCTCACAGTAGACATGTCTCGAAAATACCTTCCCCTCATGTTATCAAGATGACTCTGTTTAATGCTCGATTTTTCGAAGACTGTGTGACTTGGTCGCCACGGTCGATCTTCGGAGTCTTCACCCCCACTTTCTATATCATAGCTGTCACTGTCACCAGTGTCTTCAGATAAACCCTCCAAAATCTCCTTAGTGATCTTCTCTGTATTGGTCTTTGCTATTGATTGAAGAAACCCGAGATGCATCTCCTCAGAAAGGCTCAGCTTCGATTCAGCAACAGCTTTCTTATCTTCAGACATCTTCGCAAACGCTGAGAAAGTGCTCTCAAATCCGAAGCCTAAAAATTTAAAAAGCCAAGCAAGTGTTATTGCGCACAGGCTAAAAGTCGAGTGAGCAAGAGCGGATGGCAAGAAAGCGTGCCAAATAAACTCGTGGTAAGCTCTTATTTATACACCTAGTGCGTTGAAAACTGGAGGGTCCCACTTGTCAATGACTGTTGCTATTCTAGCAAAGGGAAGGTGTTTTTTCGGACCTTTGGCTTAAGGCCTTCATCCATGTCGCAATATGAATTTATCATTCTAGCAAATTAATATTGCGAGGGGCTACTGTTGGGGGCCTTCGGCTTCCGAAGGTCCTCAAAAACATAATTTAACAATATTTTCCAAGTGAAGTATGTGAACAGGTATCTTCGGAATCGGGTCATGAGTATACAAGAGCATGGTCAGGACGAAGCCTGAGCGAGTCGGAAAGTGATTATGACGAAGGATAAGATGATCACGAAGCTGTGCGCAGAAAAGCTTCAGCATGATAGCAGAGAAGGGGAACCGACTTAAAGATGAAAAGGCAAATTAGACCCCGAAGAATTACTATAGAGTTATTGATAAATGTAAAGGGCACAAATGTAATTCTACACGGGCTGCGTCCCTTGCCTATAAATAGGTGAACAGTACTCCCGTACTGTTCGGGCTGACTCAGCATTCGCTTTCCGCATCACGCTTGTATCTTTACTTTCCGTCAATCCAAAGGTAGATTTATAATTTGTTATTTTGAATATGATAATGCAAATAAATATAAGTTGATAATAATATCTAAATTTATTCTTCGTATTAGGTATATGAATTCTTCTTTATTATCTATCGAGCTTACGAAGGTTTTTTCCTTCATTACCTTTGTCCAGAATTCATTATATCCGAAGGGATATAATGTCTTGAAGGACGAAGGGCTTTAATATTTAACTCCTTTTATGTTGCCTTGTTCTTAACTCTTAGCATTTGAGAACAAGTCCCCAACAATGCCAAAGACACACACCCACGCGCCCAAGGCTCTGCATCCCCTTAGGAATGACTTTTGAGTCTTTAAGCTCTGTCCCCTTAGGAACGACTTTTGAGCTTCTTCACCTTCTATTTCGGTGGCATTTAAGCTCTGCATCCCCTTAGGAATGACTTTTGAGCTTCTTCACCTTATATTTTGGTGGTATTTGGCTCTGCATCCCCTTAGGAACGACTTTTGAGCAAAAAACTTACGCTGCGCTCCCTTAGGAACGACTTTTGCTGCTCCGGATTGTAATTTTTGGCTCTGCATTCCCTTTGGAACGACTTTCAAGCTTCGTAACTCCATGAGGAAGATATATTTCGCTCTGGTGTAGGCATAATTATTACAAGAAATTGAAATTGAGTTCTTCATTACTTGTCTCACAAAAAATCAAATGGCATAAAAGATAAAAGTACATCGAAAAGTAGGATATTCCTCAATATATATGCTTTGATTCTGGTACAATGCTATTGACTGTACGAGCTTCGGACTCCTCCCTAAAATCGCGTTGCAGTTGGGCGTGCTGGTGCCCTTCTGGCTACTGGCTTTAGGTATGAGTGGGTGGCAATGGTGGTGGTAATGGGAGCTAGGGCCGGGAAGCTTGTGAATGAATTTCTGAAGCAACAGAAGCTGCAGGTTGATTACCCACGTACTTTGGTATATAGGGAGAGTAGCACGAAGCAGTGTGTAAAACCTGCTTCAGCTGATTCTGCCGCGCTTCTGCTTTGGCAATCTCTTTTTGCTTCTAGATGGTGACCTGACATGTTCTTGTAGTGTGGCCTTTGTCCTCACCACAGAATAAGCAATAGAGTTTCCTGGGCTGATCCTCATATCTTCCTCCAAAGCCCCTACTGCCTCTGCCCCTTGGAGTTGGTGGCCTGAAAGAACTCTGCTGCTGCCCTAAAGACTGTGAGCTATGTTGTGGCCTTTGAAACTGGCTTCCTCTATCATCACTCTGACTAGAGTTGTGAATTGATCTGACATGCCTAGGGTGAATTCATCCTCTGAAGCCCCTAGTCATCTCAGAAAACCTATAAGCTTCCTCCCTTCTTTGGCGGAAATCATTATCGGCCCGAATGTATTCATCCATTTTTTGAAGCAGCTTCTCCAGAGTCTGAGGGGGTTTCCTGGCGAAGCATTTAGTCGTAGGTCCTAGCCAAAGACCTTTAATCATGGCCTCAATGACGATTTCATTGGGCATTGTGGGCGCTTGTGCTCTCAGACCCAAGAACCTTCGAACATACGCCTAGAGGTATTCTTCGTGGTCTTGCGTGCACTAGAACAAAGCTTGAGCAGTAACCGGCTTCGTCTGAAACCCTTGGAAACTGGTGATCAGCATGTCCTTCAGCTTCTGCCATGATGTGATTGTTCCTGGCCGAAGAGAGGAGTACCAGGTTTGCGCAACATTCTTGACAGCCATGACGAAGGATTTCGCCATGACTGCAGTATTGCCCCCATACGAAGATATGGTTGCTTCATAGCTCATCAGAAACTGCTTCGGATCTGAGTGTCCATCATACATGGGTAGCTGGGGTGGCTTGTATGATGGGGGCCACGGAGTAGCCTGTAGTTCTGCTGACAGAGGAGAAGCATCATCAAAAGCAAAATTCCCATGATGGAAATCATCATACCATTCATCATCATCGTAGGAATTGTCCTAACGAAGCTCTCTGCGTTGAGGTCTTCGGTCCTGGTCATCTTGAGTGAGATGACGCATTTCCTCAGTAGCTTCATCGATCTTCTTCTGTAGATCTAAAAGACGAAGCATCTTCTCCTTCTTCTTCTGGACCTGCTGATGGATGGCTTCGAGGTCCCTTATTTCTTGGTCCAGCTCCTCCTCCTTTTTTGACTTCTGGCTTCATGCAGTGTTTCCTGATTGACGTCCAGTGGCTGCAGTGCAGCCCCTAGCCCTAAATCTTTCTTTGGTGGCATGACGAAGGTCACAGCTTGCCGAAGGTGGTTGAATGAGTTCACCGAAGGTGGGCGCCAATGTTGGAGACTTGTTCTCAAATGCTATGAGTTAAGAACAAGGCAACACAAAATGTTAATGGTCAAAGACCTTCGTCCTTCGAAGCATTATCTCCCTAAGGATATAATGATCTTCAGACGAAGGTTATGAAGGACATACCTTCATCATCTCAACATATATTAGTAGAGAAGCATATGAAACATGGAAAATAATATGAATAATCATATAACATCATTAGGATATTTTTATTATATCATCATGAATAAACATGAACAATATTGAATTACATTTTATACTTTCGGCTTGACAGAAGGTGAAAATCCAGGTGTGACGTGCGAGTGAATATAAGTCAGCATGAACGGTATGGTGTTACTGTTCATCTATTTATAGGCACATGACGCAGCCTGTGTAAAATTACATCCATGCCCTTGATATTTACTATTGAATTAAGGACAATCTATCGAGGACTAGATAGTCTTTTCCTCTTTAAGTCGGTTTCATTTTCCACCGCTAAGCCGAAGCTTCTCCATGTGTAGCTTCGGAGCTGGTTCATCCTTCTCCCAAACCATGTTTTTCATATCGTGTACAGCTTCATTTAGAGGGCGAAGGTCCCTATGAATGTATTACACTTGGAAAACATGTTAGTTGTGTTTTGAGGACCTTCAGAAGATGAAGGCCCCCAACAGTGCTCATTCCCGAGCAAGGAGCTGTCCACGAGGAAGACCAGGAGCCAGCTCTCGAGCCTCCTATAGAGGATCTCCCCGTAGCCCCAGCATTTGAAGGCAAGCCTCGGTTTTATGCATAACCAGTTTATATATACTACTTTACTACACTTAATGTTTGTAGGCTTGTAATGTGCACTTAAGTGTAGGAGTTGCTTGAAACCCTTAGTTGAATGAACTCAGGATTCGTTTTTGTGATGGATACTAGTATGCTAGGTCGAGTAGCTGCTTTGCTAATTAGGATCTCGGTAGAAGTCGAGTGATTTTTCTAGCACTCGCGCGAGGTCAGGAATTGATTATATTCATCTTGATAACGAGATCTATGATGCTCTATGGACTTGGATCCAGGGTGGATTCCTTGTCCATGTGACGGGAAACAGGAACTAAGGATTAATGTGCGGATCACTACAGGAAAACACTTAATTCCCGTCGGCCTGAAACCGACGGGAATAAGCCCTAAACCGACGGGAATTACTTATTCCCGTCGGTTTAGGGCTTATTCCCATCGGTTTCAGGCCGACGGGCGTCCCTTGTCGGGGATAAGGTTGTCCCCGTCGGCGGCTGACGGGAATAATTAATTCCCGTCGGCTAGATAGTGGCCGACGGGAATTACGGCTAATTCCCGTCGGTTTGCTGGCCGATGGGAGTTATTAATTAATTCCCGTCGGTTCCCTAGGCCGACGGGAGTTATTAATTAATTCCCGTCGGTTCCCTAGGCCGACGGGAGTTATTAATTAATTCCCGTCGGCCCCACGTGGCCGACGGGAATTAACTGGGCCGACGGGAGTTAGTAGTTAATTCCCGTCGGTTCGACCATAGCCGACGGGAATTAACTGGGCCGACGGGAATTACTGTATACTGCTACAAAAACAGCACTAAATTATGTCACTATTTCTGCACACATAACATATATCAAACATAATCACATATAACAGCCACATTACAAACACATGTAGAGATACGACATCCACAAACACATGCATTTAGACATAGTGCATTTATAATTAAAACATCCACCAACGTGTACGACATAGTATTCAAACATAACATCCACCAACATCAAACAACGAGTACGACATAGTATTGAACATAACATCCATCAACGAGTACGACATTTCAAACATAAGTTTAAGTGTTTAGAGATAACCACCACTTGGGTGGTTAGAGCTTTGACCGCTGCCGCCTTCACCACCAGGAGGAGGGAACGCGAAGAGCGAGTCAACAAATCCAGTCCCTACTGCTGGATCAGACCCACTGCCACCCGCTTCAGGCGTAACCTATGCAAGTTAGCAAATATCAACACGTTAAATGCAAATATCAAAAAGTATACAAGTGTATAAATTAATAGAGAGTTATCAAACGTACCCTATCTCCAGGTGCAGGTATATGTGTCGGAGGGGTGGTGAACTGTGGTGGTGGAACTGGTGTGTTTGCAAATTGGCTCCATTGTGGTGGCGGTGGAAAATTTGATGTCATGCCCTGTTGCTGCATTAACTATTAAACACATATGTGTTACTACTGAAGATGTTGTATTGAAATATAATAATTTAGAGTTCAGATTATGTGTACTCACTTGATACATCGCTTGATTATGAGCATTGCAAGCTTCCATAAATTCGCGTTGTTGTCTCATCTCTTCACGCATCCTCATAATCTCCAACTCCTGCTCGTTCGGTCGACGAGAGCATGAGCTACGGGAAGATGAACCCGTCCTCTGAGATCTCACCGACGACGAGCGAGTCAATGAATCCGTCGAAGAGTGCGTATCTATAAGTGATTCAAAAAATGTTATTACTGCATAATCAATTTAGTGTCAACCATATAATTTCATAAGTTAGAGCTTACCGTCCATGCGCTTTGCCACCACCACTTGCGTACACCACCGAGGGATCCACCGGTTCATGGCGCCAGTCGTAGTCAGGGCCATGGCGACGAACCATCTCCTCCCCATATGCCGCCTATACATCATTCACAACCTTACAGATGCAGGAATTTATATACTTTGAACGTTTGAACTTTTGAGCCAAAACTCACCAAGCGATCCGTGGCTGTCTGGCTGCAGAGCTGGTCAGGGTTGTTCGGGTCTGGTCCTTTGTGGCCCTCCTGGTACACCTCAATGTCACTAGGCTTTTGGCCACTCGTAGCTTCCTGTATAAACAAAAAACATTCATAAGCAATCGTATTATTTGTTGATCGACATAGAAAGATCAAACTTACCATTCTTTTAGCTTTTCGTATCATGTCGTCACCGCCAAACTTGTGGTTAGGATTGGTTCCTCGACATTGTCTGTGATGCGCTGACGCTTTCTGGAAGCCTTCGGAAGCCCAATATCGACACCAAGCATAGTACGCATCAGGCACGGGCGCCATCCATGGAACCATCACCTGCACACACACAATGTTACATATTATATCAATCACAACAATAAATATAAAGGGTAAAACAAATTGAATACTAACCTCACGATATTGATCCTCAGTCAAATATATCTTTGAGGACCCTTCCTTTTTATTCAAGGGGCCTGCTTCTTCTGGATGCTTTTGAAAATACAGGTTTGTAGCCTGAATTCTCGCATAGTATATAGCATCCTTCACCAGCTTCTTTGCATTGTTTTGCAAGACACGTTCAGCGTGCCCCATGTAATCCTCTCCGTCAGGCAACCGATATCGAAGCTACAACATAAAGAATACAAATACAATGGTATAAGTCATAGATTTACCATATTAAGAAACATAACAAAAATAATAAAGAATTCATACCCAAAAGTCATTACGCACAAGTCCCTGTCTGTCGGTGTGGTTTCGTTCCTTTTTAAACTTGTACTCATCCCAGGTACTGACGAGCACCTCATCCTCGGTATCACCGTTTGACACCTTCACTATACCAGGGTAGTGAAGGCGGCAAAGAGAACCCAACGTAAGGTTAACCTGAGTGTGGTGTCCCTTGCCGTCGAAGGACAGGTCCTCCCAATTCCTGCATTACACAAAAACATTAATAATACACATAATAGTTATATGAGATAAGTTAATATATTACACTCACCGATCTCCATGTGGCATGATTAAAGTCCTATCAGCCTCTCGCTCTATCGCGTGACGAGGCTTTACTGAGTGGCTTTTTCTTGAGCGACGTGTGCGTGTCGCTGAAGAGCCTCCCGAGCCATCATCCATCGGGTTGTCAGCCGGTTCGCCCTATTGGCGCCACTGGTCCCACGCCTGTTGCTGCTCTCTCTGGTGGTCCCACTGGTCCCATGGCTGGTGATACTGTGCGGCCTGGTCCCATGTCCTGTGCTCCACCTCCTCATTGTGCTCCACCTCCTCATTGTGCTGCTCAGCCTCATTGTGCTGCTCCTCCTCAATGTGCTGCTCCTCAGTGTGCTACTCATCCTGGTACATACAACTCAAGATTTATTTGTAAATATGTAAATAAATTTATTTGTACAAGATATGTTACCTCATCTCCATGTACCGCGCTCAACAGCTCTCGACGTCTGCTGCTGCTCGAAGAACTGCCCTGAAAAAGGCCCAGGCCCTTGAACAACCCTTTCACTGACTTCTTTGATTTTGGCGGCATCCTGCATAAAAAATAAGAAATTATTCATTAGTGCATCAAAAATGACATAATACTTAAAATATAAACAAATGAAATAACAAAACAACTTTACTTGTTAAATATCATCAAAATCATGATCTATTTGTTCTCTTCTATGCAGAGGTCGCCATGTAACTTTTCTCCTAACAGGTTGTCTTCTCCGCCTCTCGGGAAAAGTTAAGTCGTTAACGTCTGCGACTAGTGAATCTAATGCCGGTGCAGGATCAATATGAAAACTAGTTGGCAACTCTTCTTCTTGAAACACCACATCAACCTGCTCAAGGTGACCAATTTGATATTCGTCCTCACCAGGAGTGTATAGGCGTTCGCGGGGATTTACATTGTACACAACCCTCCATTTAGACAACTTTTTGCATGGATATGTCGAGAAATAAATTTGGTCTGCTTGATGGGCAAGGATATACGTGTCGTGTCCTTGAAGCAATTTCTCAGGTTGGATCTGTGTCATCCCAAATTCGGTCCTATAATACTTCGGGTCATACCATTTACACTCAAAGAAAACTAGCGCTAAAGGCTTATTTCCAGCAAATGTAATCTCGATTATATTTTTGATTTTCCCGTAATAGCAGGCTTCGTGTCCTTCCATGTCGGTTGGCCTAGTAACGACTCCACTATTTTGAGTGGCGGCCATAGGATGACTTGATTCGAAAATGCTTGAACGAAAGCGATATCCATTAACGTCGTAACGTCCATAGCTTTTGGCAGTTACGCTTCCAATAGATAACTGACGTAAGTCATCATTCAAATTCATTTCCTCCCCAAACTGTCAATCATGCCACAAAGCATTAGCAAATTCTGTAATATTAGTTAACTGAAATTAGCTCTCGGACCCACATAATTAAGACTTACACGGTCCCGAAGCCACATAATGAAATTAGGTCGCCCATGCATACCATCGCGTTGCAATTTGTCTATGTCTCTCGCTGTTGGCCTACCGAGACACCTCATGTTTTGTTCATCAAACTCGCTGTCGAATATTATTGTGTGACATGAGATATTTGATAACATAAACTAATTCACATATGAACAGTTTAAGAAAATAAGTCTTACACAAAGTATTTCTCCACCTCAGGCATATTCGTGAACATGTACAGTAAAGCAGACTTCCGTTCTTCCATACTGAGGTGATATGCCTTGGGTGGACCAACGGCTTTGCCGTTTGTCTGAAAAATCGAAAGATCACTACAAGGAGGCATCTCTCGTTCATCATCATGGTAACTTTTCTTTCGAGCAAATACATTATGTTCTTCTGCAAAATAACAACTTGTGAAGTGTGCTACCTCCTTAAGTTTAAATTGTTCCGCAATACATCCTTCAACTCTTGCCTTATTGCCCACCATTGCTCTAAGCTTCTTTAAAGCTCTTTCTATATGAAACATCCACCTATACTGAATAGGACCACCGACCTTAGCCTCATATGGAAGATGTATAAAGAGATGCTGCATAGGATTGAAGAAACCCGGTGGAAATATTTTTTCCAATTTGCACAAAAGCACTGGTGCCTCTTTCTCCAGCTGTTCCATCACATCTCTTCTGATTTCTTTAGCACACAACTGTCTGTAGAAATAGCTAACTTCAGCTAACGTTTTCCACACAGCTTCTGAAATGTATCCACGAAACATTACAGGCATGAGCCTCTCCATAATTATGTGGAAGTCATGGCTCTTCAGTCCATTCATCTTCATTGTCTTCAAGTTCACAGATCTTCTAAAACCAGCGGCATAACCATCGGGGAATTTAATATCCTTCATCCACTTCATCACTTCTTTCCGTTGCTTAGATTTCAGACAATAGTCAGCTTTTGGTTTGCCTCCGTTTTCTCTAAGCACCAGGGTTGGACGATCACATATCACTGCTAAGTCCATGCGTGCCTTGTCATTGTCTTTCGTTTTATCAGGGAAATCCATGCATGTATTTATGAGGGCTTGGCAAAAGTTACTCTCTTGATGCATGACGTCGATGTTGTGCATCAAAATCAATGACTTAGCATAAGGAAGGTCCCACAAGCCACATATGTGAGTCCAGTTATGCTCCTCACCAAAACCTTGATACCTTTTCCCACTCTCGTCTAGGACAAGTTTCATATGCTCTTCTGTAATTTCTATCCCACTACGTCGCTTGGGCGGTCCCTTCGTGACGATGGTGCCCTTCCTAAATTCCTTTCTCTGCCTTCTGAAGGGGTGATTGAAGGGTAGAAAACATCTATGACAATCAAAGTAACATATCTTGCCACCAGCACTAAGACGAAAACAATCTGTATCTTTAGCACAATAAGGACACGTCAATCTACCATGCACGCTCCATCCAGAGAAAATACCATACGCCATAAAATCATGAACCGAGAACAGATATGCAACACGAAGATTGAATTTCTGCTTCTTGAAGCAGTCATAGGCTTCCACACCTTGCCATAGCTTCTTTAACTCTTCAATCAGTGGTTGAAGCATCACATTGAGGCGTACGCCAGGATGCTCAGGCCCAGGTATAACAAGACATAGGAACATAAACTCATATTTCATGCAAAGAGCAGGTGGAAGGTTGTACGGTATGGCAATGACAGGCCAACATGAATACGACGCAGCGGTCATATTGAACGGCGTGAAACCATCAGTTGCCAAGCCGATACGAACGTTTCTTGCATCGCTGGCAAAATCTGGATCAAATTTGTCAAGAGCCTTCCATGCATCACCATCTGACGGGTGCACCATTAACCCATCTTGTCTGTCCGTACAATCTTTATGCCACCTCATGTGCATAGCGGTCTTCCTCGAGAGAAACAAATGTTTCACTCTAGGAGTGAGAGGCATGTACCGAAGCTGTTTATGTGCAAACTTTGTCACCACCTTCTCCCCATCTTCATTTACAAGCTCCACGTACCTCGACTTCCCACATTTTAAGCATTTCTGTTCTCTGTCATGTTCCTTCCAAAAAAGCATACAGTTGTCTTGGCAAACATCAATCTTCTCATACTCCATACCAAGACCTTCAAGCAATTTCTTGGACTGGTACATGTCTTTGGGCATCTTGTGACCCGTAGGAAGAACCTCGCTAATCAAATCCACAAGCTCCTTGTAACAATTAATTGAGAATGCAAACTTGGACTTGATTGACATCAGCCGGGTCACGAATTCCAGTACGGTCACGTCAGTGTGCCCGTGAAGAGGCTCTTCTGACGCTTTGAGTAGGTTGAAGAACTTCTGAACCTCCGGTGTAGGTGAATCATGATGATCTGGTGCCAGTTCAGGCTGCAGATCCTCAAGCATCTGGTCCATCCTATCAACATCATCTTCACCGTCATCAACTTCTACTTCTACTGCTCGTTTAACATCTTCACCATGGAGATACCAGACCTTATATCCTGGCACGAAACCATGCGAACACAGGTGTAGTGTGACCTGCCTCTTGGTGTGGCTCGTCATATTTCTACATTTATTGCATGGACACCTAATATTATCTATTTGTGACAAAGCAGCTGCATGGTCCAGAAACATCTGCGTCTTGGCAAACCATTCACTTGTGTGACATCCACCCTTCTTGAAACCTTCATACATCCAATCACGTCTATCACCCATTATTGCGGCTGTGTGTACGAGTAAAGAGTGCGTGTGAGACAATCATGTTTCTACACGTCACACATATATACATCTATAGGTAAGTAGTATATAAAACTATATATATACATAAATAACTATATATACACATAAATAACATCAAATTAACATGATATTCATCAATTAACAATATTTGCAAACATCCAATCCATCAAATTAAATTATAATTGCAGAACATCAAATTCATTACCTGTTGGGGTCGTGCTTCGGTGCGCCGAAGGTCCCACACGAAGAAGCAGCCTCGGCTGAAGTCGTCTCCAAAAGATGGCCGAAGGTTCCTTTTCATGGAGCTTCGGCGTTACAAACCGACATAGAAATAGAATGACCTTTTTATCCATAAGAGGTCTGAGTCAATGTTGTAAACTTTTGTAAGGGGCATAATTGTAATTTGTCACAGGCTGCGACCTGTGCCTATAAATAGATGAACAGTACCTCTGTACTGTTCACGCGAATCTGTCATTTGCCTTCGCATCACACTTGTACTCCTGCCTTCCTCAGGACCGAAGGTACATTTGTAATTTGAAATCATTTGTGTTCATTCATATTAGTAGAAATGGAAATGATTCTATGTTAACATTTGAATGTCTATTTTATACCTCATGATTTATATGAATGCTTCACCCCACGTTATTATGTTTACGAAGGTACGTCCTTCGTAACCTTCGTCCGAAGTTCCTTATATCCCGAAGGGATATAATGTAGTGGAGGACGAAGGACCTTAATATTTAACATTTTCTGTGTTGCCTTGTTCTTAACTCTTAGCATTTGAGAACAAGACCCCAACATTGGCGCCCACCTCCGGTGAACTCACTTCCACTTTTCTGAGCTGATGGCTTCGTTCAACAATCAAGCTGGAGCTGCTTCGGCTTCGAAGCTGGTGCTCCCGATAACAGGAGGTTCTTGCTCAGAGCCGGCTAACAAGAAGCAGAAGAAGGAGGCTCAGAGAAGGGTGCAGCATGTTGGAGTGCAGGGACCCTTCATCAAGTCAAAATGGTCCCACATTCCAATTACTTTCTCTCAGGAAGACCTTCAGCTTAAGGATTATCCTCACAATGATGCCATGGTTATCTCTTGCGTCATCAAAGGATTTCTGGTCCATAATGTCCTAGTTGATACAGGCAGTGCAGCTGACATTATATTTGCTAAAGCCTTCAGACAAATGCAAGAGCCCGAAGACAAGATTCATGATGCTACGCACCCCCTTTGTGGCTTCGGAGGGCGGCAGATTGTAGCACTTGGGAAGATTACCATGCCGGTAACCTTTGGATTTGTTAACAACACAAGGACTGAGCAAATTGTGTTTGATATTGTTGACATGGAGTATCCTTACAATGCTATCATCGGCCGTGGTACTCTTAATGCCTTCGAAGCAATTCTTCACCCAGCTTATCTCTGCATGAAGATACCTTCGGACCAAGGGCCTATTGCTATTCATGGAAGCCAGGAAGCTGCTAGAAGGGCCGAAGGAAGCTGGACTGACTCCAAGGCAATCCATAACATAGATGGAGCTGAAGCTTGTGAACAGTACAAATTCAGGAGGGAGAAGGCAGCTTCAGCAGATCAGCCGAAGCCCATGTTATTATGTGAAGATATAGCAGAGCAAAAGGTGTTGTTGGGCTCGCAATTATCTGAAGACCAGGAGAAAACCTTGATAAGGTTTTTATTCAACAACAAAGATGTTTTTGCATGGTCAGCCAATGATCTCTGTGGAGTGAATCGGGATGTTATTGAACATTCGCTTAATGTTGACCCATCCTTCAGACCCCGAAAGCAGAGGCTTCGGAAAATGTCTGATGACAAGGCCGAAGGGGCTCGCAATGAAGTGAAAAGACTCCTCAGTGCAGGAGTTATCAGAGAAGTGAAGTACCCAGAGTGGCTAGCTAACACTGTTATGGTGAAGAAGGCCAATGGCAAGTGGAGAATGTGTATTGATTTCACAGATCTCAACAAGGCTTGTCCGAAGGATGAGTTCCCGCTGCCAAGGATAGACTCTTTAGTTGATGCAGCAGCTTCTTCAGAGCTCATGAGTCTCCTGGACTGCTACTCAGGCTATCATCAAATCTGGATGAAGAAGGAAGATGAGCCGAAGACTAGCTTCATAACCCCAAGTGGTACATATTGCTATCTTCGGATGCCCGAGGGGCTCAAGAATGCTGGAGGGAGTTTCAGCAGAATGACTGCGAAGGTTCTCCAATCTCAGATAGGCAGAAATGTGCTGACTTATGTCGACGACATCATTGTAAAAAGCACGAAGCAAGAAAATCATATTGCTGATCTGCAGGAGACCTTCGCCAGCTTCAGACAAGCTGGTTTGAAGCTGAATCCAGAAAAATGTGTCTTCGGAGTGAAGAAGGGCAAATTTCTTGGATGCTTGGTTTCAACAAAGGGGATCGAAGCTAATCCAAATAAAATCGAAGCTATACTTCGAATGGAGCCACCAACCACAAGAAAAGGGGCCCAAAGATTGACAGGAAGGCTGGCATCTCTCAACAGATTTATATCCAGATCAGCAGAAAGAAACTTACCATTCTTCGAGGTGCTGAAGTCAGCTGAAGTCTTTCAATGGGGCCCAAGTCAACAAAAAGCCTTCGAAGAGCTAAAGCAATACTTAATAGATCTCACAACATTAACTCCACCAATGCCAGGGGCTCCTCTGTTGTTGTATGTGGCAGCTTCGCACTCAGCAGTAAGTGCGGCACTTGTTGAGGAGAAGTTTGATGGACAAGTCAAGAAGCAGGTCCCAGTATATTTTGTATCTGAGGTCCTTAGTGTCTCAAAGAAAAATTATACAGAGCTGGAGAAGGTGTTGTATGCTGTTTTAATGGCATCCAGGAAGCTTCGGCATTATTTTCAGGCATACAATATCATTGTTCCTTCTTCGCAGCCGTTGAAGGATATCATGAGAAATAGAGAAGCTACTGGTCGGATTGGAAAATGGGCTGCAGAGCTCAATGAATTTTACATTGATTATGTGCACAGATCCTCAATTCAGTCTCAAGCATTGGCAGATTTCATTGCCGACTGGACGCCAGGGGCTCAGGACGAAGAAGCGAATAAAGATGCCGAAGCATGGACAGTGTTTTGTGATGGCTCTTGGGGAACCTTCGGAGCAGGTGCAGCTGCTGTTTTGGTCTCACCGTCCAAGGTTAAAACTTGCTATGCAGCAAGACTTGACTTCAGCTGCACAAATAATATCGCTGAGTACGAAGCTTTGCTCCTGGGTCTTCGGAAACTAAAGGCAATGGGGATCAGAAGGGCGATTCTTAAAACTGATTCCCAGGTTGTTTCGGGTCATATTGACAAAAGTTGCAAGGCTAAAGACCCGAAGCTTGAAAAATACCTAGACACGGTCCGAAGGATCGAAGCTTCTTTCGAAGGATTTTCTGTTAAGAATATCCCTCGAGGTCAAAATGAGCATGCTGATTTGTTGGCCAAGTCTGCAGCACAGGGGCTGCCGTTACCTTCGGATGTGTTTTTCGAAACAATAAAGGCACCTTCAGTGGAGCTACTTGAAAGAGCAGTCCTTAACATTTCTCCTGTGTACAGTGAAGATTGGAGAACTGAAATAATTTCTTACCTTCAGGGCAACTTCCTATCAGATGACGAAGCTTATAATAAAAGAATAGAGGCAAGAGCTCGTCCGTATATCATGATAGAAGGGGAGTTATACAAGCATGGAGTTTGTGCCCCGCTGCTCAAGTGCTTATCTAGAGCCGAAGGTATAGAATTGATGAAAGAGATACATGCAGGCCTGTGTGGATCCCACATCGGATCTAGGCCCTTGCTTGGAAAAGTTTTTCGCCAAGGGTTTTATTGGCCGAAGGCAGCTTCGGATGCAGCGGAGTTGGTTCAAAAGTGCGAAGGTTGTCAGAAATGTGCAAGAGATCAAAAGCAACCTTCGTCTTTGACACAGCTGATACAGCCCATCTGGCCATTGCAAAGGTGGGGCCTCGACTTGCTGGGTCCATTACCACCGGCTCAAGGCAATCTGAAATATGTTATAGTGGCTGTGGAGTATTTTTCCAAGTGGATTGAGGCGAAGCCATTAGCCACAATAACTTCGGCCACTGTCCAAAAATTTTTCTGGCAGAATATTGTCTGTCGCTTCGGAGTGCCGAAGGCCATCACTGTAGATAATGGAACACAGTTCGACTCCGAAGATTTCAGAAATTTCTGTGATCAAATTGGCACGAAGATCCACTTTGCATCAGTCAGGCATCCGGAGTCGAATGGGTTAGTTGAAAGGGCCAACGGCATCATAATGACAGGAATAATGAAGCTAATCTTTAATCAACCAAGGGGAAAATGGCCAGATCAGTTGACCAAAGTGGTGTGGAGCCACAATACAACAACATCAAGGTCTACAGGCTTTACCCCATTTAAGTTGCTATTTGGTGACGAAGCAATAACCCCGGAAGAAGCCAAAGCTGGATCAATAAGAGTGGTAGCTTCGGCAGAATCAGGTTCCGAAGATACTTGTCTCGTGGAAAAAGATGCCTTGGAAGGGATCAGGCTTCAAGCCGTGGAGAATATCAATAAATACCAGGCTGAAACAGTTAAATGGCGAGATAGAAAGGTCCGGCTAAAAAATATTGAGCCAGGGCATTTGGTGCTTCGGAGAGTGGCCAACCCAGATACAGTGGGCAAGTTACAATTGAAATGGGAAGGGCCTTTCTTAGTAGCATCTTCGTCAAGGCCTGGTTCATACAGGCTGAAGGACATGGATGGCAATGAAATTCCAAGATCTTGGAATGCGGATGAGCTTCGGCGATTTTATGTATAACGCGATGTAATTTTTTATGTTTTTTCATTTCTTTTTCATGGCACCCTTTTCCTTTCTAAAGGGGAGAAAGGTTTTTAATGGGGCCGTCATATGTAATTTTCCTTTTTAGTTTTATAAGAGCAAAATCCCCCAAAGAATGTAAATGTAAAAGCTGAGAGCGCACCATCGAGTGCCGAAACTGAAAAAGAGAAAAAGCTCCAAAGACGTCCCTAAGGGGATGCAGAGCTCACAGCGAAAAGTCAACGCTGATTCCGCCAAAAGTAAAAGGCGAAGAAGCTCCAAAGACGTTCCCAAGGGAATGCAGAGCTTATACCGCCTAAGTAAAAGGCGAAGAAGCTCCAAAGACGTCCCTAAGGGGATGCAGAGCTTACAGCGAAAAGTCAACGCTGATACTGCCTAAGTAAAAGGCGAAGAGGCTCCAAAGTCGTTCCTAAGGGAATGCAGAGCTAATGTGTGGTTGTTTCTAAGGAAGTAATGGCTGACAATGTGGCTTCGGACATATGCTTCGGACATTCATTCGCGCATTACATTACATCATAACATTTGCATGCATAAGCATTCATTCATAGCATTTGTGAACCAAAATGGTTGCTTCGGCAGAAGGGAGAATTGGTTTTTTATGAATCGTTGTGTAAAAGAAAAGTTTCGGAGAAGTGGTTTTTTGTGATTCGTTATGCTTTGTTGTATACAAAAGAGAAAAGCTTCGTTGATCGGCAAAAAGAAGAATTGCTTTTATGCTTCGTTGTGTACGAAAAGAAGGGAAGGTGTTTTTTCGCCTTCGGCTCAAAAAACTGATTTCGCCCACATCAAAGCGCCTCAATCGAAGGGTAAGAATATATTACAAGGTATGAACAAAGTTCCTTGAGAACAATCTAATTGTATTTACAAGAATTGATACAAAACTATCCTGAGTTTTTCTACAGTATACTTCTACTGATCTTCATTAAGCTTCAGCTTCGGCGGCAGCTTCGGCGACATATCTTAGGCATCATCTTTACCTTCGTCATCCTACATAAATCAAGGAATCGTGAGTAAAAATCAAGTGCAAAGGAAAAGGTAAGTACGAAGTATCATTTCTTACTGGTTCAAGATGACTTCGGGCTTCGTCTCCAGCCTTCTCCCGCCCGCCTTTTGTCCATATCATTTTTACAAATCTATTTGAGATGCTTCGGGCGAGGTCAGGTATATCATCCAGAATTGATGGAGATAGGGTGAAGTTGGGCCTGTTGACTATTTTTCCATGTTCGCAGCCGGCCTTCAGGAATGCAGCAGCGGTACCCCGAGAAGCTACCCAGGCACAGAAGTCGCCGTGCCCGGCTATAACTTCGTCAAGTTCTTCAATTTCGGCTTCAATATGATCGAAGGCCTGTGGTAAATTTTCCGCTGAGGGGTTAAATTTCCCGCTGCTGGCTCCAACAGAGTAAAATATCTTTTTTAATCGTCCAATACAATTGTTGCTAAATTTTAAGCATTTGTCTTGAAGGCTTGCTAAAGATTTCTTCAACTCTGAGCTGGTCTGGACTTCGGCTTCAAGCTTCGAATTAAGCTCTAACTTCTCCTGATCGAATTGTTTTGATTGACTGATAAGCTTCGAATTCAACTCTGATACTTTAGCCTCAGTCTCAGCCAGCAAGCCTTCGGTCGTTTGGAGCTCGAAGTCTTTCTTTTCAATGATGCCAGATTGTTCTTTTATCTTGTTTTCTAAGTTTTCAATTATAGCTTCGTGTTTTCTGTCCTCCAAATCTTGCTGCATCTTCAGAGCTTTGCTCAGTAGCATGCTCTGCACAGAAAAATTTACGTTGGTAACATTTTCATTATTAACAGCAATAAAAACCAGAGAAAGGGTTGTTTACCTTGAAGTTGGAGTAAAATAAGCTGCCGATGATGTGTTGTCGTCGGTAGCGGCTGATGTCTGTCTCTAGCTTCGGAAAACCGATACTCTTTGATAGAGTACCGATTACCTTAGCTCCAGTCTGGTCTCGAATGCAGCCCAATTTTTCGTCATCAATGCCTCCAAATAGAAGGGCTCCTGGCTTGTAGCCGCAAGATTTGGCATAGTCCTTGAGTTCTTCTATTTCGTCCTTCGTCAGTTTTTGCCCAACTAAATTCTGGAAAGAGTAGGCTTCGTCGTCCGAAGTGTCTTCGGCTATTTCTTTTCCTTTCTCAGGCACTGTGGCCATGGTTTTTTCAGTAGTAGCACCAGCTTCTTCTGCAGCAATGTCTTCCAAAATCTTGTTAATGTCCTCAATGGTAGTTTCTAAGTTTGTGTCTTCGGCTGTAGCGGCTTCGGTAGCCGCGACTTCCGAAGGTGCACCTTCGACGATTGCTGTACCTTCAGCAGCTGCCGTTTTCTGAATTGACGCCCTAGGCGGCGTCTTGTCGATAACTTCAGTTACTGCAATAATTCTTTGCCGCTTGGGTTTGCTTATCTTCGTTTGATCCGGTTCGTCCACCTTTTGAAAAAGCTTCGTCAGTTGGAGCCCTAATGGACTTAGCTTCGTGGGCATGGGTTCAGTCATTACCTTTAAAATTTCCTCCACGTCGCTGGCAGAAGGCGGTGTGGGGGTCCCCTCTTCTTCGGGTGATTTGCGCTTCGGAGTAGATATCTTTCTTTTCTTGGAAATTTTCTTCTCCTTTGCTGGTCTTTCTTCATCTTTGATCAGAGTTTCGGCCACTCTTTTTCTTTTATGGCCCTCGGCACCCTTGTTCAACTGCTCATAGTCTGGGTACTCGAAGCCCAGGGCATCAAGCACTCGGTTCAGCCTTCGCTTCGGTCGGGCGCCGAAGGCCGCTGTCATTAGTTGATCCTCTTTTTTGGAGTAATTCCCCAGGATTTCATTGCACATCACCTCAACTGTGTCTAACCATTCTTTGCAGGGTTTTTTAAAGTACTTCTTAAACTTGAAGTGATAAGGAAGCCGAACAAGCTCCCCCTTCTTCTTCTCTCCCTCCAGCTTCGGCATTTCCCACTCTTTTAGAGTAGGGAAAACTCTGAATGCCAAGAACTCCTGAACTAGATCCCTGGTGCCAATATGTTCTGAAATAATTTCAAATTCACCCAGAGCAGCCCAGGTGGGACCTTTTAGATCGCCGATGCGGCATCGTGGCCTCGTCTCTCCGAAGATTAAATCCAGAGGGCTTTGTACCAATTTTTCTTTGTCTTCGTCAACTTTTACATAAAACCACTCAGATTTCCAGCCTGCTGGCCATTTGCTTCGGTAGCTGATGACAGGACACTTTGTTGTCTTCCGGTAGGCAAAATTATAGCAGCCGAAATTATCATGTAGCCCATCTTTTCTGGCCTTTGTTTGGTAATGTAATTCGTGAACTCGGCAGAAGCTGTCGGCAAACGGTTCCACAGCTTGGCTTCGAAGGGCCCAGATATAAACATTGAGCCTAACGATGGCGTTAGGAGTCAATTGATGAAAGAAGATACCAAACCTCTTCAGTATCTCCGCAATAATATTGTGAAGAGGGAATCTCAGCCCAGCCTTTAAAAAGCTCTTGAAGATAACAATCTCATCCTTCCCTGGCTTCGGGGTGGTTTCTTCTCCCCCGAAGCGGAGTAGCTTCTTCTGATCTTCATTAAAATAACCTGCTTTCACCATCTTCGAAAGATCAGCTTTTGAAACAGTTGATTTCCCAAAATCCAGGTGACTGGGCTTGCTGGGCATGGCAATGTGGTAGTCATCTTCGGGGTCAGTCCCTTCAATGTTTTCTTCTTCTCCTTCGGCAGTTGTCGGGTTTGCTTCAGCAGCAGGCATTTCTTCCGCAGTCACTAGACCGGAACGCTGCATCGCTTCGGAGATGGGCACAGTGTCTGAACCTTCGGCTTCGTCTCCCTCACGTACAACTTTGGCAGTAGATCGCACTCTCGCCATTTGATTCTGAGTTTGGGGAAGTCAGAAACTTTTTTCTTTTTTCTTTTCTCCGAAGCTTTTCTTTCTGACGAAGCAGACGTCGGGACGGACCTTCGTTCGATTCTGAGAGTCAAGCTTCGGCTACGGTGGAAAATTTTGGCAGCAAAACAGTGCAAATAGCAATGAATGCTGTGGTAACTTCACACCTACCTGTTTGTTTATATAGTGCTGCAGGTAAGAAGGCGAAGCGGCAGGATTTTTACACCAGACGGGCGGTCACTTGTACTCGCTGTGCAGTGGACCGCAAAGATCAAACAGTAACTCTGCAAGGTGGGCCTGGCACGCGCTCGGAAGCCGGATCGTTTCTCCGCAACGAGCTCAGGGAAGGTGTTTTTTGGACCTTCGGCTTCTCGAAGCTGAAGAGGCTTTTTTCACGGGTCAAGCTCGTTACGAAAAACGATCTAGCACCGCGAAAGGGGCTACTGTTGGGGTCGTGCTTCGGTGCGCCGAAGGTCCCACACGAAGAAGCAGCCTCGGCTGAAGTCGTCTCCAAAAGATGGCCGAAGGTTCCTTTTCATGGAGCTTCGGCGTTACAAACCGACATAGAAATAGAATGACCTTTTTATCCATAAGAGGTCTGAGTCAATGTTGTAAACTTTTGTAAGGGGCATAATTGTAATTTGTCACAGGCTGCGACCTGTGCCTATAAATAGATGAACAGTACCTCTGTACTGTTCACGCGAATCTGTCATTTGCCTTCGCATCACACTTGTACTCCTGCCTTCCTCAGGACCGAAGGTACATTTGTAATTTGAAATCATTTGTGTTCATTCATATTAGTAGAAATGGAAATGATTCTATGTTAACATTTGAATGTCTATTTTATACCTCATGATTTATATGAATGCTTCACCCCACGTTATTATGTTTACGAAGGTACGTCCTTCGTAACCTTCGTCCGAAGTTCCTTATATCCCGAAGGGATATAATGTAGTGGAGGACGAAGGACCTTAATATTTAACATTTTCTGTGTTGCCTTGTTCTTAACTCTTAGCATTTGAGAACAAGACCCCAACATTACCTATAACATCAAATCTATCAAATTGATTAATGCTTGCATAACATCAATTTCATTAAATAATAACATCAAATACATCATATCATATTTACAAAATGAAGTTATAAATAACAAATATCATACATCAAATAATATTAGGTCAAACCATACTAACAAATAACAATATTAAACAAATTATAATCGCATTACAGCTAACTCCCGTCGGCCATAAAAACCGACGAAAATTAAAACATAAATCATTTGTTAAATCAACTATAATAATAGAATTAATATTTACCTAACATCAAGCCACACATGATATTAAAACTAGCAAGTATAATGCATAACTCCCGTCGGCCACAAAAAACCGACGAAAATAATCACATATTAATTCACATTTAGAAATAAGATTATACCTCGACGACTCGAACTTGAACGCGGACCGGATGGCGAGCCCTCGGTTTCGGTGGTTGACCGGTGCGTCGAGGCACTGGCGGACGGCGGACGACGGTGGGCTGGGGACGGCGACGCTTGTGGACGGCGACGACTAGTTGAGGGCGGACGACAGACGACGGGGGCTAGGGGGCGGCGCAGCTCGGGTGGGCCGGGGGCGGTGTGGGGACGCTCGAGGCGGGGGCGCGGGTCGGGGCGGCGTCGCGCGCTCGGCCGGGGGCGGTGGCCGCGTGGGGCAGCGACGGTGCAGCTCGGGCAGGGGCGGCGGCGCGGCTAGGCGCGCGGGGCGTCGGGCAGGGGCGGCGGCGTAGCGCGGGCCGGGGCGGCGGCGTGGCTAGGCACGCGGGCGTTGGGCAGGGGCGGCGGCGCAGCGCGGGCCGGGGGCGGCCTCGACGGCGGCCTCGGGCGGGGCAGGGGCGGCCTCGACGGCGGCTAGGCGCGCGGGCGTCGGGCAGGGGCGGCCTCGACGGCGGCCTCGGGCGGGGCGGCTCGGGGGCGGCCTCGACGGCGACCTCGGGCAGGGCGGCGCTCCGGCAGGGCGGCGGTCGAGCAGGGGCGGCGGCGCTCGGGTCGGGCAGGAGCAGGAGCGGTTTGAGCGAACGAAGAAGAATGAGCCCGCGCGTCCGTGGCTGGGCTCTAAAAAGATTAATCCCCGTCGGCCAGAACACAGGGCCGACGGGGATTAGTTAATCCCCGTGGGCTGGGATGTGGCCGACGGGAATAAATATAATGCCCGTCGGCTATTTGGTGGCCGACGGCAATTAGTCTATTCCCGTCGGCCAGAGCGAAAGCCGACGGGAATTACCCTGGCCGACGGGGATCAGTAGAATTCTTGTAGTGGATACCTGAGTCAAGCGTTTGAACGTACTAAACACATGTCGGGAAATATGGTAACCGGTAAACCTAGTACCTGAGTGAAGCCCAGCACGGACTTTCCCTCTCACTTGTCCTAAGACTGGGTCTCCCATGCTAGCTATGGTGGGTACAAGTGCGGTCACTGCACGGCGACAGCCGAGGTCAGTGGAGCATTGTATGCCAAGGCGGTGAGCCCTGGCCGCGAATGGGGAATCGATGGGGACGGTTGATATGTGTGGGGACGGAGTGCCCCTACATGTCGTGTGTTTAGGTTTACCTTGCAAGGTTTAAAAACTCGATTCGAATCGTCTGCTTCTCGCAGCTAATGAGAGTGCTTAACCCCTTGTACTACACTGAGTAAGAAGTGAAATGAGGTTTTACTTGAGATAACATGTTGATTGTACTAAATGATTGCTACCATGTATTCTTAGAAGGAGAAAACTTAGCAAAAATTAATAATATTAGAATTGGAAAAGCTAAAATTGATTTTTAGACTCAGCTAGTGCTTTTGGCAAACCAAACCCCTCAGCGAACCATGTACGTGCTAGGATCAGAAACTCACGTACACAGCGATTACATAATTGGACATCATCACACAATGCTCGAAATAAATAGCGGAAAGGTACTTTATTACAACAAGATGTCCAAGACATCCATAGAGTCTATTACATAACCATTGTCTTTAACATAACTATCAAAGTGCGGAAATACGAAATGTAGAAGCTAAGCCTACACAGGCAGCTGACTGGGGGTTTGCCACTAAGTAAGAACTAGAACTCATCGTATTCCTGGAACTCCTCGAAGTCCTCCATGTTGTCAGCATCACCTCCTGAGCACTGAGTGCAGTGGGGACAACCTGGGTGGGGTGGTTTGTAAAGCAAGGGTGAGTACACATCAACGTACTCAGCAAATGTTCCATTTGGCTAAAGTGGACTAGCTGTATGTGGGGTTGAAGTTAAGCAGTTGCTTTTAGTTGGTCAAGTATTTACTATTATTAGTAGAGCCAAGTTTTAGTAATAAACCCAGTTATTACCCAAAAGTAATCCCTCAAAAGAGGAAATACCAGAGATCAGATTTTATAGCATCATTGTTAATCATCATCATAAAAATATCCAAAGTTTTTCTAATCAAAGAGGATCCCAAGGCTGCTCTTAACCGTGAACTTGGCTGATATACCAGTTTCTAACACTCTACAGAGGTTGCGCACTTTACCCACAAGCCATGATTCCTTTATGCCTTGGGTCGATCAAACCCTCAAACACTACCAAGGTGAGTCAGCAAGGTTTAACTACGTAGCCTTTACAAAGACTCCCCTAGTGCATAGCTGCTCGTTAGGTTTCGCTAGTCATACAAACACAGTACACCTCTCAAGGTGGGTGACTAACAAAACCAAATCGAACGAACCTCTGCACCCCAACCTCGGCAGAGCGAGCACTACACCCCGGCCTCCAATGATGGCCCTCCGGCAAAGCCAACTACACTCCTAGGTTCATCTAATTAATCAGCTAAGGGCGTCCCATTCCACCCTCATGGTTGTACTGTTATCCCGGGTGGTCACTCCACGAACAGGTCCTTACGGAGAGGTACTCAGGAAAAAGGCCTGAGCCCCCTAGAGTATCATAAGATCATCAACATAATCAGGATACCAGTATCATATCATAAATGTTCACTTCATGTTCATTGATTAAAGGCAATAGCAAAATGCTAACCATGGTAACCTAAAAGGTAAACAAGGATAAGTAAATATAGACTAGTCAATCCTTAGGTTTCATAAAGTAATGCAAGACAGTGAATTATAAAGTATGTAGGACATAATAAGTCAGAGGATGTTGGGGCGAAGGCAAAGGCGCCACCCTTCGCTCGAAGCCTTCGCTGCCGCAGCTATACTGACAGAAACAAGACAGGCGGGGACACCCTTCGCTTCTTCCGTTCCAGGCGAAGACTGGCGACGAAGGGCATCCCACGGCGCGGCCTCGCCCAGCTCGGAGGCCCACGTGCAATCCGGCCCGTCGTAACGGGCCCCGCTTGGCCGCCCTGTGTTACGGGCCTATGTTGTAAAAGCATTCCTGTAATTACGGTCTGTAACCCCACTTTATGGGAATATTCTTGGGATAACCTAGGTACCTGAGGGCACATGCGTCCTTAGGTCGAGGTGCTGTGCGCTCAGATACCTATAAATACCCCTGTACAGTGCCCGTGAGAGGCCAGATTAACAGAGCTTTTGCCTTCTAACGCGAGTGCCCTGTTGTCACCACTGTTCACCCTTGTTGGATCCCCTTGCAACTGAGAGCAAGTTCCAACAGAGGACACTTGCCTTCACCAGGTTGTTGCTCAGGGAGGTCTCTAACAACACACTCAGGAACCTCGGACTGCTCGTTGTCTAAATAAAGTGAGCATGCATTCAATACATTTGGAAAGTACAAATGAACATCACACCAAACATGTACAAACATTGGAACACAACTTAAAGGGACACAATACTACATAAGGGGTACTGAATTCAATGTATAACATGAACTATAACATGAATTAACTTCATTTGGACTTAGATTATTATTTCCCTAAGTGTTACTTACAAGTACATAATCATAGTTCAATTTATTTTATTGTGACCTAAAATTTAGAACAGAGATGAACTCATGTAATACACATTATTAATCTCACAAGTTTAAACAAGTTTAAATCCATAAGGTTTTCCTTTTATTCATTTTATTAAATAGATAAATCTACATATACATTAGTGCATACTTAATTATAAAAATTAGAATGTGCAGACAGTAAATGAAACCATTTTATTTAGATAGAGAATAATTCTATGAACATTTTGCAATTTGAATCACTAAATTTGGAGTTCATATGCAAAAGTTATGAAATAAACAAGTTTGGGAATACAAAATATGAAATTAGGTCTAATTCTGTGAATATTTAAAAGTCCAGGGCTAAATCTGCAAGATTACAGGGGCCTGCGCGCGAAAACCAGGGATGGTGGGTTGATTTCCAATAGACCGAGGGTCTCTTTAACAAAACAGCCACGCGAAGCGGTATCAGAAAAATCTAACCGTCAGATCTAAAACCAACGGCTGAGATTAGATCTGCGGCTGAGGGCGAGCGCTGACAGGCGGGCCAGGGGCGTCAGCGGTAGAGGGGAGGGGCGCACTGACCATGCGGGCCCAGCGCTAGGGGACTTGGGCGTTGACAGGCGGGCCAAAGCGTCAGGCGCGCGTGCGCGAAGCGGTATCCCGTGATCTGGGTCATGCGATGAAGATCGGACGGAGGGGATCAGATCGAGGAGGGGCGAATGGCTATGGGAGGTGCTACTCTTCTTCGCGGCGGTGAGGTCACCGGAGTTGAGGCTGGCGCGAGCTAGGGTGGCTCCGGGGTCGCCGGAGTTGGGCAGAGAGGGAGAGAATGCCACGACAAACTCAATGGTGGGGAAGAGGCCATGAATCCACGGGCAGAGAGGGGAGAACGGCGGAGAGAAGGTCTCGGGCGGGCCGGAAGAGCTCCGGCGAGGCATTTCGGTCACGGGGAAGGGGCTTAAGGCGCGCTAAGGCCTTGGCTAACTTTAGTAGAGGTAGAGGCACCTTAGGGACTAATGCCGCGGAACTAGACCGGGCTAAATCGGCCAGCCACCACGCCGTCCGAGCACTGACGAAGCCGAAATTGGCCGAGCACAGAGCGCAATAGGAAAAATTGGGCACGGGGACAGGTGTCTCACCTCGGGGCAGAGCTCGGGGAGGCTTGGCGCGGTCTCTGGCGAGGTGGATGGTCGGGAACACGGGCGCGGGTCTCCGACGGCGGCTGGCGGCATGGGCAGAGCACGAGAAAGGGCGGAGCTATGTGAAATGAGGCGAGGGGTGAGCGCGGGGCTCTAAGAAGGGAGCTGGGCGCGTGGGCGGGCGTCGTGGCCAAGAAACCTGGCGACGTGCGTGAGTGCACACTCGCCGGCCATGGCGAGGGCGGGGAGGGTGGAGCTGACAAGGCAGGCCCACAGCGCAGAGAAAGAAAAGGGGACGCGCGGGGCAACGACTTGGCAACTGGCGAACCGGGCCCTCGAGGCAGAGACAGAGGAGGGGTGTGCGGGTGAAGAGACTAGCGCCGATAGGTCGGCCCCACTGGGCAGCGAGCGTGAGGGGGAGGGCGCGCGCGAGGGAGAACTGCCGCTGACAGGCAGGGTCCGCCTGTCAGGCGGCGCGGGCGCGCGGCCTGGCTAGGCCGAGTTGGGCCGGCTGGGCTGCATTTCCTTTTTCTTTTTCTCTGGATTTTCTAATTCCTGTTCTATTTCTTTTCTATAGGGTTTTCAAATCCAAATTCAAACTAGGTTTCAAATTCAAATAAATTCAAACATGTACAACACTTCAAAGAATATTTTAAGCTCAGCATGATGCAACATGTCATGACCCATAGTGTTTTGGCAAAAATAAATAATTAACCTCCACTATTTTTAGCTAATTCTACTTAAAAGGAAGAGAGAGAGAGACAATATAGAGATAGATAGAAACTAGTGAGAGAAGAGTAACACATGATTTTGGGTGATAATTAGAAAGAAATTTTATACCCCCAAAATTAGGTGTTACAGACCTATCCCCCTTAAAAGAATCTCGCCCTCAAGATTCAGGGCTCGCTAGAAAAGAGCTCAGGGTACATGGCTTTCAAATCATCTTCTCTTTCCCAGGTTGCTTCTTCTTCTGAGTGGTGACCCCATTTGACTTTGCACATCCTGATGGTACTTCTCTGGGTGACCCGATCTACTGTCTCTAGAATTTGAGTTGGCTTCTCAATATATGTCAGATCTTCTTGAACCTCAAGATCCTCTACTAGTAACTGCTCTTCTAGCACTCTCAAGCATTTCTTCAACTGAGACACATAGAACACATCTATCACACCCGGTTTCAGAAGGCAAACCGAATGCGAAACTGTGTACGTGCCAGGATCAGCAATTCACGTACACAGCAGTTACATAACTGGACATCATCACACGTTGCTCAAATAATAACATAAAAGGGGAATAATAGTCGATTACATCATATGTCTGAGACATCCACATAGTCTTTACAATAATCAAAGTGCGAAAAAGAAACGTAGATACATGCGGCCTTCACAGGCAACCGACTGGGGTTGCCGCTAACCCACGCCTAAAACTCGTCATAATCTTGGAACTCCTGGAAGTCTCCTTCCATGGCTTCGTCTTCTTCTGATCAGTGGCTGCAATGCGGACAACCTGGGGAAGGGGGGGTTTGGTGTGTAGAGCAAGGATGAGTACACATCAACATACTCAGCAAGTGTCCTGTTTGCCTGTAGTGGACTAGCTTTATGTGGGGGTAAGTCAAGCAGTTGCTTTTAGTCGGTCAGGTTATTATTACTAGTAGAGAAAGCCAAGTTTTAGAATTAACCCACGTTATTAACCCAAACGTACTCCTTTCCAAACGGAAAGAGTACCACTTATCATTACCAGAGTCAATACCAAAACCATCATTCTCATTGCCACCTGTAATCCGAACATCTCTGATCAAGTACCACTAATCACTGGAGCTCCCTTGGCCGCTCATAACCATGAGCACAGCTGATATATCAGTTTTCATACACTCTGCAGAGGTTGCGCACTTTACCCACAAGCCATGATTCCCTTTCTGCCCGGAGATCATGACTCTCCATTGATCACTACCATGGTGACCCAGCAGGGTATCACTACGTAGCCTTTACAAAGATTCCTCGGGGCTGTAGCCGCTTGTTAGGTTTCCTAAATGTACCGCACTCCTCCCCAAGGGGCGAACCAAACTTGGCAGAGCGAGCCGCATACACCGAGCCCCATTGACGGCACGACGGCTAAGCGAACTACACCCCGGTTCCTCTAATTATTCAGCTAAGGGCGTCCCACTCCACCCTCATGGTTGCACTGTTTTCCCGGGCGGTCATCCAACGAACAGGTCCTTACGAAGAGGCACTCGAGAAACCGCTCGAGCCCCCTTGAATGCCACAAGTATATCATAATAAAGAAGGGAAACAGCGTATCATTGATAAATCTCATCATGTTCATTGATTAGAGTTGAGCAATGGCATAAAGCTAAACAATAATAATCCAACCCAAATAGGTAAACAAGGACATGGATAACAAAAGCTAGTCAATCCTTAGGTATAACTATGTAATTGTGGGAAGTGAATTATAGAATGTATAGGAGAGAGATAGGTCAAGGGACACTTGCCTCCACCAACCAGCTGCTGCTCAGGGACTTCTCAAGCGAGTCCTTCGGGTTCCTCAACCAGATCATTCTCTATATGAGTTCAAACATGCATTCACATCTCAAATCAGAAAGTAACCAGTACACCATACAAAGAGATGAATCCAATAGTCATACACCCGACATAAGGCTAGCGTTTACGACCGTAGAAGTAGTAAGAATAACGTAACCACTATTACGATTGACAGTCATTATACTCATGCTAAGTGAAAGAATGAACTTAACTACTCCATAACACGTAGTTATACTAGCCTGATATTTTAATGTGGGTGTAAAGATAGTTATTGTCTAAGCATAATTAATTCCACGCTTGGTTAACATGTCGTTTTCCTGACATAAATCGAGCAGTGCTTAGCAATTTTAAGTGGCGCGGAGGGGGTGCCTGCGCGACGCTACGTATAAAAGAACTAAAACATGTGTATCATCACACGAGCAACGCTACAAGCCTCTGTGCATGGGTTGCCGTGAGCTGGGTCATGTTGGCTGACCAAGTCGCGCCATGTCGAGCTACGTGCACGGACGAACAGGCTGCGCGAGCGAGCTGGCCAAGGCAGCGGGCCGCTGCTGCGCATGCGAGCGAGTCGCTGCTGCGAGCACGCCGCGGACGGGCTGCCACGCGCTGCGCAGGCCACCACGAGCAAGCCGTGCGGGCTGCCACAGGCGAGCTGTGGGTGAGCTGGGATGCCAGGGGGCGCTCCATGCCGGGACTGCGCCACAGGGAATGCGGGCAGCGGATGCAAAGGAGCCATGGACCGCGTGAAGGGCGTCCACGTTGGACACACCGCGAGCCGAGCACCATGGACGCGCGCTGGGCCAAGTCGGACGCGCTGCGTCGCGCCGTCGCGGGCGAGCCACACGAGCAGACCGCGCTGGGCGCTGCCGCGAGCAGACCGCACGAGCGAGCCACACGAGCGAGCCGCGCCGGGCACTACCGCAAGCAGGCCACACGGGCGAGCCACGCCACGCGGGGAGGGGAGAGGTTGGGCCGCGTCGGGGGCGAGCGCGCCGGGACCGCGCCGCGACAGGCGCGCCGAGCCGCGCACAGGACGAGGGGGCGCGTACGCGCCAGACCGAGCTGGGCGTGGGCGAGCCGCGTCGCCGCGCCATGGCCGGGATGTGCGTCGCGCCGAGCCGCGGCTGTCCGACCGCGCGCGCCGGGGGCTGCGCGGGATGCCCGGGCCACGAGAAGGGGAGGGGCGGGGCGAGGGAGAAGAGAAGGGCGAGGCTCACCGTGGGCGAGAACAACAGGACGGGCGGTTTCGAGGTGCTGCAGGGCAAGAAGACGACGCAGGGGAAGGAGGAGAGAGGAAATGCGCGTCGTGGGAGAAGGGAGTTGAACAGGGGACGACCGCAAGGGCTTACAGGCGGGCCCCACGCATGGAGGTGGCGGCTGCCAAACCGCCTCCCGCACCTGCCGAGCGAGCGCTGTGTCCTCACGCAGGCGGCTGGAGCACGCCGAGCTGGGCCGCCGCGGGGGGGGGAAAGAGGCAGCTGGGCCGCAGGATGCCGAGCCAGCCCACGACGAGAGAGAAGAGGGGGAGGGGGAAACGGGCAGGCCACGGCTGGGCCGCACCAGGAGAACCGGCCCAAGAGAGGGGGGGTTTGGGATTTTCCCTATTTTCTATTTAGCATCAAACTCCCTTTAAAAAAATAAATACTTCACGGAGACCACATGAAAACACACAAAGGAAATAGATGCGTGATTCAGCATGATGCAACAATCAAAGGAATTCACTTCTATGATTTATTATTATTACACGACAGAGAGTTTTGAAAATGGGAAAGGTTTAGAGAAAAGAAATGGGAAAAGAGAGGTAACGCCCGAATTTGGTGAGTAACCAGAAGAAAAAAAAATCTACCCCCAAATTCAGGGTGTTACAACATCGTGCACAGCGGACAGATTCTCCGATAAGCTGAGTTGATAAGCCACTTCTCCACGTCTTGCTTGAATCTGATATGACCCAATATATCGGGGTGCTAGCTTGCCTTTGACTGCAAACCTTTTGGTTCCTTTGATCGGTGACACCTTCAAATAGACATAATCTCCCACTTCAAAACTGAGTTCCCTTCTTCTGGTGTCAGCATAGCTTCGCTATTTGGACTGCGCTGCCTTCAAATTCTCTCGGACCATTCTGATGTTCTCTTCGACTTCAAGTAAAATATCTGGACCGAACACCTGTCTTTCACCAGGTTGGTCCCAATGCAACGGAGTTCTGCAATTCCTCCCATAGAGCGCTTTGAATGCTGACATCTTCAGATTGGCTTGGTAGTTGTTGTTGTAAGAGAATTCTGCATATTGTAATCTCATGTCACAACCTATCTTATCTTGCAAAGCACAATCCCTCAACATATCCTCTAGGATCTGATTGGTTCTCTCTGTTTGACCATCTGTCTGTGGGCGGTAAGTTGAACTGAACTTCAAGTGTGTGCCCAAAGCTTCATGCAACTACTGCCAAAAATGAGAGGTGAACTGGGTGCCTCTATCTGATACTATCTTCTTCGGAACGCCATGAAAGCACACAATCCGGGCCATGTATAATTTGGCCAACACTGCACTGTTGTAAGTGGTCTTGACTGGTATGAAATGGGCCGCCTTTGTCAAACGGTCCACTACTACCCAGATGGAGTCATAACCAGTACGAGTGCGGGGCAAACCGACTATAAAGTCCATTCTGATCTCATCCCATTTCCACTGAGGAATCTGCAATGGTTGCAACAAACCTGCAAGTCTCTGATGTTCTGCTTTAATCCTCTGACAACTGTCACATACAACCACATATTCTGCTATCTCCCTTCTCATACCGTACCACTAGAATCTTTTCTTCAGGTCTTGGTACATCTTCTCACTACCAGGGTGTATAGAGTATGTTGTCTCATGAGCTTCCTTGAGAATCAGTTCCTGGATGGGTTTGATATCAAGAACACACAGTCTGTCCTTGTACCATACCACTCCTTGCCTTTCCCATCTATGATCAGCTGCCAGATCTCGTTGATCTTCTCATCGTCCTTCTAACCTTTCCTGATGTCTTGCTCTAGAGTGGGTTCCAACTCAATTGTCACTCCATGAGTGTTGTTTAGAAATCCGAGACTCAATCTGTCGAACTCCTTTGCTAGCTCATACGGCATCGGGTGAGCGGCCAACATATTGACTTGACTCTTTCTACTCAGAGCATCTACAACCACGTTTGCTTTGACTGGGTGGTAATGAATCTTCCAGCTCATAATCTTTGATCAATTCTAACCATCTTCGATGCCTCATGTTTAACTCTGACTGAGTGAATATGTACTTAAGGCTCTTGTGATCCGTGTAGATATCACACTTCTGTCCATAAAGATAATGCCTCCAGGTCTTCAATGCATGAACCACGGTTGTTAATTCCAGATCATGAGTAGGATAATTCTTCTCATGAATCTTCAACTGTCAGGACGAGTATGCCACTACTCTCCCTTCCTGCATCAACACACATCCTAGTCCGGTATACGAAGCATCGCAATACACTGAGAATGGCATGTGAACATCTGGCAGAATCAGTACTGGTGCTGTTGTCAACTTCTCCTTCAATGTCTCAAAGGACTTCTGGCATGCTTGCGTCCACTTGAACTCAACCTTCTTTGCCAACAAAGCTATCATTGGCCTGGCAATCTTGGAGAAACCTTCAATGAAACGCCGATAATAACCGGCCATTTTGATGAAGCTCTTGATTCCTCGGACATCTTTTGGTGCTTTCCAGTCTAAGATAGCTGTTACCTTCTTTGGATCTACAGCCAATCCCTCTTGGTTTATAATGTGACCCAAGAACAGGACTTCACTGATCTAGAACTCGCACTTGCCAAGTGTTGGGGCGAAGGCAAAGATGCCACCCTTCGCTCGGGGCCTTCGCGGTCAACGCCGGCCCAACGGAGACAAGACAACGGGCAGGGACACCCTTCGCCCCATACGACATCGGACGAAGACCCGTGGCGAGGTCATCCCACCGTGCGGCCTCGTCCAGCGCGGAGGCCCACGTGTGATCCGGCCATTGTGACAGGCCCTGCGTGGCCGCTGCGTGTTACGGGCCTGATTTATAAAGGCGTCCCTGTAATTACAGTCTGTAACCCCGCTTTATGGGAATATTCCGGGGATAACCTAGGTGTCTGAGGGCACATGCGTCCTTATCACGGGACGCTGGGTACCCGGACACCTATAAATACCCCCGCACAGTGCCCTTGAGAGGCTAGATGAACAGAGCTTTTGCCATCACGTGCTGAAACCCTGTTTGCGCTATTACTCCCCCCGTTGGATCAACTTGCGACAGTAAGCAAGTTCCAACATTTGCGCCCACCGTTCGTGCTATGAAAAAACCACCCGCGATGGCACCCAAGAAAGCTAGCTCGAAGGCTGACGAGGCTGCGAAGGCAGCACTGCTGGCCGCAAGGAAGGGCAAGGCCCTCGCACTCACCCACTCCACTCACCAAGCAACTGCTGAAGACGACGCCCTCCGCACCTGCGGCCCTGAAGGACAACCGCAGCCTCCCCCAGGCTTCGCCCCACCGGAAGGCGTGGACCTCACTGAGGACGGTGAAGTCCTTGGCTTCGCCCCACCGGAGGGCGCGGACCTCACTGAGGACGGTGAAGTCCTTGGCGTTTCAGCGGAAGAACAGCTATAGCTGCGCGCACTGCGCCTCAAGAACCGCAATCTCCAGAGGCAAAAAGAGATACTGGAGGCCAAGCGCCAGCGCGTGTCTGCACTAGCCAAGGTGCGGCAAATGATACGCGACGAAGAGCAGAAGGCCCAGGACCTCGAGCGGGAGATCACGCTGATGCAGCGCGAAGGCCACCTCGACCTGCAGCATGGGCCACCCCTGCAACAACACGCACAAGTGGAAGACATACACGAAGGCCACCGCGGCCTGCAGCACGGGCCACCCCTACAACACCGCGCGCAGGTGGAAGACCCGCACTTCCCCCAGCGCGACTACGCCTCCCCACGCGCCGCGCCATTTCAAGGGGTCAACTACCTCGACGAGCGAAGTCCACTGGTGCCACATCTGCAAGTGACACCCTGGCCTGCTAACTTCCGGGCAGGGACCTATCCCAAGTACAATGGCAGCACGGACCCTGCACAGTACATCATGAGTTATCAGGTCGCCGTTGCATCTTCTGGAGGGGACGACGCCACAATGGCCAAGTCCTTCATCATCGCCCTCGAAGGCCCAGCTCTCACCTGGTTCACCAGGTTGCCCCCGCTGTCCATTGACTCCTGGAGAAGCCTAAGGGACAAATTCCTGCTCAACTTCCAAGGGTACCACCCAGACACCAACGCCTTGGCCGAACTCTCACTCTGCAAGCAGCTAGAAAAAGAGACTCTGCGGGAGTATTACCGCAAGTTTCTAACACTCAAGTCACAGCTGCCCTCAGTTGATGACCAGATCGCCATTCACTACGCCATCAGTGGCCTTCGCGCCGGCGTCCTTTACAGCCATTACATCAGGGACCCGCCCAAGAACCTCCAGGAATTATATCAACTATTTGAAAAATATGCCAAATCCGAAGAGCTCCACCAGCGCAAGGTTGAGTCTTAGAGGAAACCCAAAGATGCTCCACAGTCCAGCCACACGTGGACGAGGACTCCGCAGCCAGACTCCGGTCGAGACGGCCGTAATCAGCAGCAGGTGCACAACATCGCCAACCAGCACCCCGCTGGTGATGCCCCTCGCCGCTAGGAATATCCCCCCCAGGGCCGCGGAAGTGGAACTCGCGGTAGGGGCCGGGGACGCGCGTAGCCGCCGCGCCGATTCTACTGTCTCTTCCACGGCGAAGACTGCGCCCACCAAACCAAAGACTACCCAGAGATGAAGGCCACCAGAGACAGGATGGCACGGGCGCAGCCGGCCGACAACCCAAGGGTCGTCGCGCACACTTATCAGCATCACCCCCACCATATATCCATGCCCCCGCCCCGCATCCACCGCACCACGCTTACCAACACCATCAGGAAGTACAAATCGTGCCTCCCCCACCCCCGCCTCCACACCAGCAACAACAAAACATCCCCCACCCCCATGCACCCAAGCAAGAAGACTTCGCCGATCAGCCGTATCGCGGAGTCATTCATATGATCACTGGGGGGTCCAGTGTCGACTTCGACACCAAGCGACAGAAGCGGGACCACTACCGCAGCATCAACCACGTCGCCATCACTGGCCCAGTCATGCAGACGAAGTGGTCCCACATACCCCTAACTTTCGACGCCCGAGACGTCAACTTGCGCAGCGCCCCCCATGTCGACGCCATGGTCATCAACTGCAGCGTGGCAGGCTGGGACCTGCACAAAGTCCTCGTTGATAATGGCAGTCAGGCAGACATCATTTTTCTCCATGCCTTCGATCGCATGGGCATAAGCCACAGCTTGCTCAAGCCTTCGGACAATCCGTTGTACGGTTTCGGAGGCAAGGGCACTTTTCCTATCGGCAAAATAGAGTTGCCTCTCTCCTTCGGTGTAGCGCCCAATGCCTGGAGTGAGCAAATAACCTTTGACATCGTCGACATGGTGTATCCGTACAACGCCATCATGGGTCGGGGCTCCATCAACAAGTTTGAGGCAGCCATCCACGGATTGTACCTGTGCATGAAGATACCAGGTCCATTGGGCGCCATCTCGGTCTACGGCAATCAGCAGACTGCGCGCAACATAGAGCGGGACTTCGTCCCCGGGCAAAGAAATGTCCATTGCCTCACGGCCTAGCGCGAAGCCCCAGCGCCCGCCAGCCCAACTGAAAAACAGCACAAGGCGCAGCTGCAAAGCAACGACGGGACCAAGACTGTTCCCCTCGACCTGGCCACACCCAAGCAAATAGTCACGATCAGCGAAGACCTCACCTCGCATGACGAGGAAAAACTACTGTGCTGCTTATCCAAGAACAAGGACGTCTTCGCTTGGTCAGCCCTCGACCTGGTCGGGGTCAGCCGATCCATAATCGAGCATAGCCTGGGAATCGACCCCTCGGTGAGACCGAGAAAACAGCGGCTTCGCAAAATGTCCGATGAGAAGACAGAAGCCGCCAAGGCAGAGGTACACCGCCTCCTGGAGGCCAAATTTATCGATCCAGTGGCTTACCCCACGTGGCTCTCCAACGTGGTAATGGTGCAGAAAAAGAGCGGCAAGTGGCGAATGTGCATAGACTTCACCAGCCTCAACAAGGCCTGCCCAAAGGACAACTTCCCATTGCCCCGAATCGACAAAATAGTCAATAGCGCGGCCGGGTGCGAGGTCATGTCACTCCTCGACTGCTTCTCTGGTTATCATCAAATATACATGAAGGAGGAGGACAAGGCCAGCACCAGCTTCATAACACCCTTCGGCACATATTGCTTTATCAGAATGCCGGAGGGACTCAAGAACGCCGGGTCCACCTTCTCTCGGCTCACCAAAACAGTGCTCGAAGGGCAGGTTGGCAGAAACGTATTCACATACGTGGACGACATCGTCGTCGCCAGCAGGAATAAAGAGGACCATCTCGCAGACCTCGCCGAGACATTCGCGAACATGCGGGACGCACGACTTCGCCTCAACCCCGATAAATGCGTCTTTGGTGTTCGCCAGGGGAAAATATTGGGTTATCTGGTATCGCACCGCGGCATCGAGGCCAACCCAACCAAAATCCAGGCCATCATCAACATGACGCCCCCGCAGTCAGCCAGAGAGGTCCAGCGTCTGACGGGCAGATTGGCCGCCCTCAACAGATTCATTTCCAAATCTGCTGAGCGAAGTCTTCCCTTCCTCAAAACACTCCGCGGCGCAAAAGACTTCGCTTGGGGACCAGAGCAGGCGGCGGCCTTCGCCTCACCAAAACAGTACATGATGGAGTTGGCCGTTCTTACGAGCCCCGACTCTTCGCTACCACTGTTGCTTTACGTCGCGGCTTCGCCGCACGCGGTCAGTGCGGCACTGGTTCAGGAGCAGTCGGTAGAGGGCGTGATCAGGCAGTGCCCAGTATATTATGTCTCCGAGGTGCTCACACCGTCAAAGTGTAACATGACGGAGCTTGAAAAGATTGCATATGCAGTTGTTATGTCTTCGCGCAAATTGCGCCACTACTTTGAAGCATTCAAGGTCCGCGTCGCCTCAGATAGGGGACTCGGTGAATTATTCAGAAACCCGAAGGCATCGGTACGGATCGCCAAATGGGCGGCCGAACTCTCCGGCTACCACATCACTTTCGAGCCCAGGACTGCGATCAAGTCACAAGTTTTAGCAGACTTCATCGTCGACTGGACCGGGCCAATAACACAGCCAGAGCCGTCCGCAGAGTAGGTTTGGACAATCCACTGCGACGGTGCTTGGTGCCATGCGGGGGCAGGCGCCGCTGCAGTCATCACCTCACCCGCCGGGGTCAAGCACAGATACGCGGCACGCTTAAGCTTCGCCCTGGAATCTGACAGATGCACAAACAACATCACAGAATACAAAGCTGTCATCCTCGGCCTCCGCAAGTTAAGAGCCCTCGGCGTCACCACCTGCATAGTCCGAACAGACTCCAGGGTAGTCGCCGGCCAAGTCAAAAAAGACTATGCAGCAAAGGACCCCGCACTTATGCAGTACCTCGCGGCCATCCGAAACCTCGAGAAACAATTCAAGGGATTCACTTTGCAGCATGTGGACCGGGCCAAGAATGAAGAAGCTGACGCACTGGCCAAGGCGTCCGCCAGGGGTGAAGCCCTACCCTCCGACGTGTTCTATCATGTCATCGGCACACCAGCCGTCCGCAGCCCCGAAGGGCTCCAAATAACCAACAACAGCGAGGGCCAGCGCATGATCAACCTTATCATGACCGAAGACTGGCGGGCGCCAATAACCCTGTACCTACAAGGGTTCTATCACCCAGTCGACAGCAACGAGGCCAAGCGCCTCCACCACAGAAGCCGGGACTTCGCATTGATCGAGGGCCAACTGTACAAAAAGGGGGTCAGCCAGCCGATGCTTAAGTGCGTCACCGAGTCCGAGGGCGTTCAAATCCTGCGCGAAGTCCACAGGGGGACCTGCGGCTCCCACGCAGGCCCCAGGGCCCTAGCGGCAAAGGTGATACGACAAGGCTTCTACTGGCCCGCCATTATCTGCGTCGCAAATCGGGTTGTCAGATCCTGCGAAGCCTGTCAGAAATTTTCCCCACGCTCGGGGCGCCCCTCGCAGTTCACGAAGCTGATCGCCCACACGTGGCCCCTTCAGCGCTGGGGCCTAGACATCGTCGGGCCCCTGCCCACGGCTCAGGGGAACCTCAAGTTCACCTTCGTGGCCGTTGAATACTTCACTAAATGGATTGAAGCGAGGGCAGTATCCACCATCACATCGAAGACAGCCCAAAAATTCTTCTGGCAAAATATTGTTTGTCGCTTCGGAGTACCATCCGAACTCACGGTCGACAACGGCAAGCAGTTAGACAACCAAGATTTCAAAGACTTCTGCTTCTCCATCTGCACCAAGCTTGCCTTCGCCTCCGTGTACCACCCCCAGTCCAACGGAGTCATGGAGCGCGCCAACGGCAAAATTTTCACAGCTGTCAAGAAAATGCTCCTTGACGACAAAAAAGGTAAGTGGCCCGACCTGTTACCCGAAGTGGTCTAGGCACTGAATACAACCGAGTGCAGGGCGACTGGGTTTACCCCCTTCCGCCTATTATACGGATCGGAGGCCATGACCCCGCAAGAAATAAAGCATGGGTCGCCTCAGACAACCGCGTCGGCCGTCCGAGACGTAGATGAGCCAACTTCGAAGGATCTCATCGACGAAGACCGCGTCTTCGCCCTGCAGGCTCTGGACAAGTACCAAGCCCAGACAAAAGCATGGCGCGACCAGGCAGTCATCCCAAGGGAATTCAGCGAAGGGGACCTCATCCTCATCCAGACAGCTCGAACGGAGTCCAGAGGCAAGCTGGAGCCCTTGTGGGAGGGCCCTTACATTGTCAAGTCGAAGGCCTCCCCCAGCGCATACAGGCTTGCAACGCCAAACGGTGAAGACTTAGAGCATTCCTGGAACATTGATAATCTGCGCAAATTTTTTGTTTGACTCATCAGGGCCAGTCCGCCCTTGTAATTTGCAAAAACAATTCTGTTCTGGCCCGCACTCTTTTCCTCCCGGGGGTGAGGTTTTTAACTGAGGCGGAGTCATGTAATATACAAGAGAAAAATCCCCCGCAAAATCCACGTCGAAAAAAGACCGCATCAACGGTCTTTGACATTCGACTAATACAAAGTCACCGCGAGGCCCAGCAGCAGCCGCCCTCGCGCGCGACAAATCCGTGCAGAGGTCGCCTAAGGGTGCAGCCGGACTAGCACAACAAGTGCGAAAAATCGAAGTCTTCCGCGAAGACTATCCGCGCAGAAGTCGCCTAAGGGTGCAGCCGGACTAGCACAATAAGTGCGAAAAATCGAAGTCTTCCACGAAGACTATCCGCGCAGAAGTCGCCTAAGGGTGCAGTCGGACTAGCACAATAAGTGCGAAAAATCGAAGTCTTCCACGAAGACTATCCGCGCAGAAGTCGCCTAAGGGTGCAGCCGGACTAGCACAACAAGTGCGAAAAATCGAAGTCTTCCGCGAAGACTATCCGCGCAGAAGTCGCCTAAGGGTGCAGCTGGACTAGCACAACAAGTGCGAAAAATCGAAGTCTTCCACGAAGACTATCCGTGCAGAAGTCGCCTAAGGGTGCCGCCGAATTAGCGCTAAAATACGAAAAATCGAGGTCTTCCGCGAAGACTACCCGGGCAACAATCGCCTAAGGGTGCAGACTGGGCTAGCACAATAAGTGCGAAAAATTCTAGTTTGCCGCGAACACAGAGCCTAACAAGTGCAAAAACGGCTACACCAAACTGTCCGCACAAGGGCCGACTACATGCGCACCAGACCAACATAACAAACACAGACCAAGCACTTAACGCCCTCGCGAACATAGCCGAGTGTGCGAAGGCACACAACCTCATCATACAAGCCATTACACATGTACAAGCGAGGGCATCGCATTCTACATCGGCTCGACCTTCGGAATAATCCCCATCTCCCTATAGTTAAATAACATTATCCTAAGCTCCTCACCCGCAAAAAGACTCCGCAACTCCCCCTCACCTGCACTCACAGCGGCCGGCAAGGACAACAGTTCCTGCCTGCCAGCCCCACTCACACGAAGCCGACCGACGTCCGCTCCACTCACTCTACGCTTCGCAACCGCCCTCCACCGCCTACGCCCAGTACTCGGACCAGACACAACATCAGCATCCGTAGCTTGCGACGAAGCCTCCGCCACTGCCACATCCAAGGCCGCAAAGTAGTCCAAGTCCTCATCCTGACAACTCTTCGGTCCATTCAACAGAGCTCCCTAGAGTCACCGAACTCGAAAAATTTAGACGCAGACTCATCCGATTTATTCCCATCATCCACGGTCGAAGCCGCCAAAAAATTAGCAGTAGCGGTTGAGTGCGCAGGCCCAAAATATTGAACCTGCGCAGCAACCAAGGTTCAGCAACAATATCCAAAATTTCCTAACTACCCACACCCACTAGGCCACATGCGAAGACCCAGCCGTCGCGGGAGCCTCCGCCGTCGCCTCCGCAGCCACCGCCACAGGATCCTCAGCCCTCGGCGCAGCAGTTGACGACGGGTCTCCGTCGGCCGCAGTGGCTGCAGGGGCATCGGGAACGCCTTCGGCGATTTCCGGGGGCCGGCTCCGGAGCGGCCTCGAGCACAGCCGCCGCCGGGTTCGGCTCTGGGTCAGGCAGCGCGCTGTTCAAAGCCCCGAAGTCATCCACCCTCTCGCCACGCGCCGCCTCAGACACAGCACACAGACTCAGCAAACCCACATTTAACCCACATTAAACAAACACCAAACAAAAGCCAAACATTACCTGACTCCTCGCCGTCTCAGCCCGCTCCCTGACCACCTCTCTACCGTGGGGGCCCCACATCCGGTCGTAGAGGGCTCCGGCGGATTCCTTCACTATAGGGTCCTCAACCTTGTAGATATCACGCTCCAAATCCTCATCAGCTTGGTCGAAGACCTCATAGTGCCGACACCCTTCGCGAGAGAGCGCGTTCATCGCCCCCTCGCATGTGACCAGAGAAGCATAAGACATAAACCCCTCCACGATGGTGGGGAGCGCCTGCAGCTCCTCCTGCACCCACTCAAGGCAGCGAAGTCCGGGCTCTCGGTCCGGCACTTCAAACTCACCGGTCCGCGCGCCCAGCTCACGGTATGAATCCATAAGCTGTTTGCGCGTCCGCTCAGCCTCCAGTGCGCGCCGAGGCCTCGGCCCTCTCCACACGGCTCTGCAGCGCGTTGAGCCGCTCCTCCAGCTGCTCGGCGCGCTGCCTGGCGAGGCTGCCCTCTGCCCGCGCCAAATTGGCCTCCGCCTGCGCAGCCTGCGCCTTGGCGAGGGCCTCAGTAGCCTCCTCCCTCTCCGCCGCCAGTTGGCGCCGGAGGTCAGCCTTCTCACCCTCCAGCACAGCCACCTTGTCCGCCAGCTTGCGGCACTTACTGTCGGCGGCCGACTTTTCCCGGACGGCGTCAGCATGTTGCGTCCGAAGTCTCTCGACTTCGGCAGACACAACTGCCGTCAGGGCCCCCGACGCCACGCGGTTTGCGAAGTCAGCCGCCTACAAGACACGCATAAGACCACAGCCCCGGCGAAGCCGTTAAAAAAACCAAGGCCTAGCTCAACACACCTGACTTAGTGCCTCCTTCATCTCCTCCAGCCGGCGGGACACGGCACCAGCCTCGTCCCTGACGGTAGTGAGTGCCGGTATCTCGCCACCGGCACAAAGAGCACTGCCCTTCGCCCTAGGCACCACGGCAGCCGCCGTGACCGCCGCAGCAGGCGGAACAACAATAAGCTGGTCTTCGTCCGACCCTGCGACGCATCAACAAATTTAAAAAAAAAACTCGAGCCAACGACTTACCAACAAGATAATCGTCCACGCTAATGTCGGTGGCGAAGTCAGCAACGCGCTTGCCAGGGGGCGGCAACCCTCGAGCCGCCTTTGCAGCCTCCGGCACCCCGCTGGACGAAGGGGCAGCCTTCGCTGACTTGGGACCACTGGTGGCAGCCGCCTTCGCAGCGTCCGGCGCCCTACTGGATGCAGGGACGGCCGACATAGCCGCCAGCGGTGGCTGGCCTCCGCCGGGGGCAGTAGCCTTCGCAGCCCCCCGCTGCCTCTTCGGCCTAGCTTCATGAAGCCTGACGACCGCCTGGCGCTTCTGTGCTGCTCCCTGGCGATCCTTGTCCATCACTGCCGACACAACAACAGCAATATTCTGCCCGTAAGGAAACACTTTCCAAGCACGAACCATGCGAGATGTAAAAAAGTCTTCGCCGGCCGCGCGGGGGACAGGAATATTCTTAGGCCACCAACCCCCGGTAACCCTCAGCATCCGCGCCGAAGACTCCCGGAGCTCGGGCGAAGACATCCTTCCCCCCGGGGCCGCGCATGTCCTCATCAATTCCCTAGCAAAACCATCAGAAACCCCAAGTCCTCCCACAGCAGTACCTAGTTTCCTCTTCTTAGAGGACGGGGCGGCCGCCGGCGCGCGGTCGTCTCCAGACTCCACCACCGGTTTCTTCCCGCGACGATCCACATCGTCTTGGCCGGGATAACCGTCATACGGCAGACGATTCAACTCAAAAACCCTATTCAAACGGTCATTTGACCCGCGAATGTCCCAGCTGCGCTGGCCCTCTGTCCTAGGCACATACCGACCCACGATCCGCATCGCCCCATCCTCCGCCTCGCACACAAAGGCGGCTGGATTGCGACTCTGCAGATCCAGCGCGAAGGCAGGACTTCGCACCAGCTTCCCACCATGGGAAGGCATCTGGCGCGGGCACACTTCGCCCAGCGCCCAGCCATGCGCCAAAGGCCATACCCCGAACGCCACAAACTCCTCAACCAAATCGCGCCCGCTGCTCAGGCCGACGGCTGCACCGAAGGGCCCCTTCGTCCGCATCCTCATCCGCCACATCAAAAGGCAGGTATGCTGAGTAAAAATGCGAGCACATCTCGGACATGGGGAGCCCGGATGGTCTTCGGCTGTACCCTCCGCGACGTAGAACCAAAAATCCTGCCAATTGCCCCACTTGTTGCGGGCGCAAGGAACCAACTCAACTACCTGCATCGTGGTCTTGCCGGTCTTCGGCGTAAATGTACAGGACCCAAACTGGGCAACTTCACTTCCAATCATCCTCTTCTGCCAGTGCAGGTAATAATACTTCGCGAAGACTTCAACTGATGGTTGTCCGCCGTACGAAGTCGTCGCCCAGACATACTTCGATAGAGCCACCACGACATTCGGAGTCAGCTAATGGATTTGAACCTTAAATCTGCGCAGGACTTCTCCAACAAATCAGGTGCGCAGGCAGGCGGAGGCCAGCAGCAAAGAACGCCTCGAACACAACCAACTCGCCTTCCGGCTCGGGGACTTCCTCCGTCCCCGGGACACGAGCGACCCCGCCGCCAAAGTAACCAAGCCGCTGCATATCCTGCACGCGGGTCGACGACATCCACGACACACCAAAATCCACAGTATCACCGACGCGCAACTCCTCCGCCGCCACAGAACTCAGTGTTTCCTCAGACGACGCAGTCGGCCGGCGGCGAAGCGGCAGCAGAAGAAGAAGAGGTCAGGCGTCGCTACGTACCGTCGGCGGCGGCGGGCGGTCTGCTTCACTCGAGCCAGATCTCCGGCGAACAAGAGCAAGGAGGGCAGACGAGCAGCAGAGACGGTGGAGAAAGCGGCTAGGGTTTTCACGGAGCGCGGAAGAATAAATTTCAAAACGCGCCGCCCCCCGCCCCCTTTTATACACAGGGCGCGGCGCTTCGGGAAACCCGCAGTCCTACAGTATGGCGTCAATCAACGGTCATGTCAAAAACCCCCGTGGAACCACTTCGAGCGAGGGCAGCGTCTCCGCCATCTAGCGACGTCTTCGGCACCAGATGACTTGGTCGAACTGGTCCCTCGGAGGGCAAATGTTGGGGCGAAGGCAAAGACGCCACCCTTCGCTCGGGGCCTTCGCGGTCAACACCGGCCCAACGGAGACAAGACAACGGGCAGGGACACCCTTCGCCCCATACGACATCGGACGAAGACCCATGGCGAGGTCATCCCACCGTGCGGCCTCGTCCAGCGCGGAGGCCCACGTGTGATCCGGCCCATTGTGACAGGCCCTGCGTGGCCGCTGCGTGTTACGGGCCTGATTTATAAAGGCGTCCCTGTAATTACAGTCTGTAACCCCGCTTTATGGGAATATTCCGGGGATAACCTAGGTGTCTGAGGGCACATGCGTCCTTATCACGGGACGCTGGGTACCCGGACACCTATAAATACCCTCGCACAGTGCCCTTGAGAGGCGAGATGAACAGAGCTTTTGCCATCACGTGCTGAAACCCTGTTTGCGCTATTACTCCCCCTGTTGGATCAACTTGCGACAGTAAGCAAGTTCCAACACCAAGCTTGGCATACAGCTCGCAATCTCATAGCCTCTGAAGTACTTTCCTCAAATGCTCCTCATGCTCTTGCTCATTTTGGGAGTATATAAGAATATCATCAATAAACACCACCACGAACTTATCGAGGTAGTCCATGAACAAGATGTTCATCAAGTACATGAAGTAGGCTGGCGCATTCGTCAAACCGAATGACATGATCGTGAACTCATACAGTCCATACTTGGTGATGAATGCTGTCTTCGGTATATCTGAGGGTCGGATTCTGAGCTGATGGTAGCCTGACCTTAGATCTATCTTCGAGAACACACTGGCTCCTCTCAACTGATCGAATAAATCTTCAATTCTGGGCAGGGGGTACTTTTTCTTGATAATGACTTCATTTAGGATCTTTAGTCAGTGCACATCCTCTTTGTTCCATCCTTCTTCTCCACAAATAGCACTGGGGCTACCCAAGGCAAGGTACTTGGTCTGATGTAGCCTTTCTCTAACAACTCATCAATCTGCTTCTTCAGTTCCACCAACTCTGGTCCGGACACTCGATAGGCTCTCTTGGAAATAGGGGCGGTGCCTGGGATAAGTTCTATGGCGAATTCAACCTTCCTTTCAGGTGGCATACCTGGTAACTCCTTGGGAAACACATCTGGGAACTCTGACACTACATGGATAGCCTCTGATGGTTTAATCTCCTCAATATGAGCGATGACTTGGTGACAACTCCCTTTTCTTAGTCCTAACAAGACCAACTCTACTAACACTTCTTCTCCTGATAAGGACACTAACTTCACTGTTCTCTTATCACAACTAAGACTGGCTTGATACTTGGTTAGCCAATTCGTCCCTAGGATGACATCTATAGTTGTATCCTAGTTACCCATAACTATTAGATCAGCGCGGAACTCTATCCCCCTTATTTGAACCTTTGCACTAGGGAAAATCTATCAGTTTGGGTCCTTTCACCAACTGAACTAACTCTCATAGGTGGATACATGGGTGCTACTGGTATACTATGTGATTCTACCCATGATGCAGTCACAAAAGAATGTGTTGCTCCAGTATCAAATAAGACATTTGTAGAATGGTACTCGATTGAAAATGTACCTAGTGCCACTCCTGGATTGTGTCGGCCTCCAAGTGGTTCACCTTTCCATACTGGGCACGAGGTTGCCAATGGTTGTTGCCTCCTTGCTGCATTGCATTCTGTCTGACTGGGGCATTGAGAGCTGGCTGCTGCTGAGTTGCTTTCTTTGGGCAATGATTCGCCTAGTGGCCTTGTTCCCCACAGTGGAAACATGCACGGCTTCCTCCTTGAGCTGGCGCTGCTTGATTGTTCTGGTTGGTTGCTGGGGCAGGAAGACGGGCTGCCTGGTTGCTCAGACATTGGTATTGATTTCCTCCTTGCTGGTTGTTCTGACGGTACTGCTGATGTTGCTGAGGAAACTGCCTCTGGTACTGCTGCTGGTGGTTCTGACGCTGATGCTGGTGCTGGTGCTGGTGACCTTGCTTGAATGGCTGAGGTGGTTTGCTTGAGTAGCGAGGACGACTGCTACTCCCAACCTGAGGTCCTCTAATCTTGTGTTTCCTGTCCTCCATCTCCCAACGCTTCCTTTCTGTCATGATTGCTCTGTCTATCATATGTTGGAAGATGGGGAAAGTGTGGTTCATCAGTTGAAAGTGGAGGGGATCAACCAATCCTCTCAGAAAAGCGGTACTGCCTCTTGGCATTCGTGTTGACATCTTCTGGGGCATAACGCGACAGCTGCAGAAACTTGTCCCTGTAATCACTGACGAACAGGGGACCTTGCTTGAGGGCGAGAAACTCCTCCTTCCTCACTATCATCAGTCCCTAGGGCACATGGTAGCGACGAAAGTTGTCCCTAAATTCTTCCCAAGTGATGGCTTCAGGGTTGGCTTGGGTGGCAAGATAAGACTCCCACTAAGACTGGGCTGCTCCCCTCAGCTGTCGGGGACCATATAACACCTTCTCACGATCGTTGCATTGGGCAGTGTGCAACTCACGCTCCACGGTACACAACCAATCTTTGGTGTCCATGGGATCAGCGGAGTCAGCAAAAACAGGGGAATGGCCCCTCATGAACTCTGCCCGCTTGTCTCTAGGCACTTGAGGCATCTGAACATGCACCTAAGGCTGAGGCGCTGGTGGCTGCTGCTGCACTTGCTGCATTGCTGCTAAGGTCTGACCAATTGCCTGGACTGCTTGAGTCTGCATCAAGAACATTTGCTCAATGGTCATCGGGGGTGGCGGTGGCAAATGCTGCTGCGGGGCTGCCTCCTCTTGAGGTGCCTGCTGTTCTGGCTGAGCACGCCTCGCACCTCTGCGCCTGTTCTCAGACATCTGTAGAAATCACACACATATATATCAAATCTGACTCTACAGTCTTTAAGCATAAGAAAAGAAGTATAGAAAATCTCCATAGCACTGAACAAATGACCATCTTCACTAACAGCTTCTCAGATAAAGAGGAAAGTGGAAATAATTGGATTACCCAACTAAATAACTGACTTTATTAATAACTACACCAAGTTGCAGGGGATACCCACACCTTGGTGACAATCATTACAAAGATCCAACTTCAGTACATGTCCATCATAACAAGCATCCAACATAAAATAAGCAAACTGTTGGAGACTTGTTCTCAAACGCTAAGAGTTAAGAACAAGGCAACATAAAAGTGTTAAATGTTAAAGTCCTTCGTCCCTCGAAGCATTATATCCCTTCGGATATAATGAATTCCCGACGAAGGTCATGAAGGACAAACCTTCATGAGCACAATAAATGATGAAGAAGGATTCATGCACAAGATATGAAAAAATAATATAAACACTTTAAATGTTATTATTAACTTATTTTAATTTGCGTTACTGTATTCACAATGACAGATTATGAATGTACCTTTGGCTCAAAGAAAAAGCAGGGGTACAAGCGTGACGTGAGAGCAAATGCCAAGTCAGCGTGAACAGTACGGGAGTACTGTTCATCTATTTATAGGCAAGGGACGCAGCCCATATAAAATTACATTCATGCCCTTTATATTTGCTAATAACTCTATAGTAATTCTTCGAGGTCTAATTAGCCTTTTCATCTTTAAGTCGGTTCCCCTTTTCTACTGTCATGCCGAAGCTTTCCTGTGCACAGCTTCGTGATCACCTTGCCCTTCGTCATAATCACCTTTCGTCTCACTCAGGCTTCGTCCTGACCATGCTCTGTATGCTCATGATCCAAATCCGAAGATACATGTTCACATATTTCACTTGGAAAACATTGTCAAATCATGTTTTTGAGGACCTTCGGAAGCCGAAGGCCCCCAACAGTAGCCCCTCGCAATATTAATTTGTTAGAATAATAAATTCAGATTGCGATATAGACGAAGGCCTTAAGCCGAAGGTCCGAAAAAACACCTTCCCTTTGCTAGAATAGCAATAGACAATGACAAGTGGGGCCCTACCACTTGCAACGTACTGGGCATATAAATAAGAACGCACCGCGAGCACATTTAGCACGCTTTCTTGCCGCTGGCTCCTGCCTTCCTAATTTTTAGCTCTTTGCACACCAAAGCTTGCCTGGCTTTTTACATTTTTAAGCTTCGTCTTTGAGAGCACTTTCCTGGCATTTTCGAAGATGTCTGAAGACAAGAAAGCTGTCGCTGAGTTGAAGCTAAGCCTTTCCGAAGAGATGAATCTCGGCTTCCTTGAATCAATAGCAAAGACAAATATAGAGAAGATTACTAAAGAGATTTTAGAGGGTTTGTCTGAAGACACTGGCGATAGTGAGAGCTATGATGTGGAAAGTGGCGGTGAAGATTCCGAAGATCGACCTTGGCAACCAAGCCATGCAGTTTTTGGAAAATCAAGCATTAAACAAAGCCATCTTGTCAATATGAGGGCAGATATTTTCAGGATTTATCTATTGTAAGGACTGACGAAGGAGAGAAAACTTGTCCGACTCCCGAGGAAAATGAAGTCGTGATATTCCAAAGCTTCTTTAAGGCTGGACTTCGGTTTCCTTTGAGCAGTTTCATGGTACAAGTTTTGAAGATATTTGAAATCTACCTCCATCAAATTACTCCCGAAGCAATCATAAGGATGGGAATCTTTGTATGGGCCGTGAAGAGCCAAGGTTTGGAACCAAATGCAAAAAGTTTCTGCAGTATGCATGAGTTATTGTATGAGACGAAACCATGGGGTAAGGAGCAATATCACAACAATTTTAGCTGTTATAGCTTCGGTGCCCGCTCTGGGTCAAGTTGTCCCGTGCCAACTTTTCGGAGAAGATGGCCTGGGGACTAGATGAAGGAATGGTTCTATGTGAAGAACGACTTGAAAACACATTGCCTTCAGAGTATGGCCACTTGCAGAAAAGTGGGAAATGCCAAAGGAAACCGTCGGCGAACCTAACGAAGGTGGACTAGTTAGATTAAAATTCACCTTCAAATATGGAGATAAGTTCATCGAGCCAGATGACGACTGGCTGAAAAGTATTGAGGCCGTAAGCGATGAGCTGCTTGGGCCATACTCGAAGGCAGAGGATACTGCACTATCTGCAGCCTTCGGAGGCCGGAAGAAGAAAAGGCTCAACCGAGTATTTGATGCCATTGGGTTCGTGTATCCTGACTACCGTTACCTAACACGGGGTCAAAAAAGGAAAGATACGGCGTCTGCGAAGGAAGCCGCCTCAGCCGCTCTTAGTGAGCTAGCGCCGAAGAGGAAAAAGATAAAGGTTCCTACACACTGTCCACGCTATATTGAACCGGCCATAGTGCCCGAGTTTGTCGGTGAATCCTCTTCGGCCCCCGAAGCCAAAGAGCCGACTCCCCTGAAGAATATTGAAGAGCTGGTCACAATGCCGGAGGTAAAGAAAATAGAAGAACCGAAGGCTAAAGAAACAAGGACATCTGAAATTTTAAGTCAAAAGGGTCTAGCATTGACCCCCAAAAGAAAAAGGATGGTTAATGTACTGGATGTATTGGAGACAATAAAGTCTTTAAGCACTACTCCGAAGAAAATTGCCGAAACTCCCGAAGTACAAATCGAAGCCTTTGAGGCCGAAGCTTCAAAGCACCAAGCTAAAACCAAGGTAAAATCCGTGGAAACCAAAGAAACAGAAACAGCAGAACAAATCTTTGCTGAAGAAACTGGCACTGCCGCCCCCGAAGCCGTTTCTGAAGCTTCCGATTATATTTTACGACATGCTTTGGGGAAGGAGTTGACTGAAAAAGAAAAGCAGGAGGCCCAGTTCTATGCCCAAAGACTGAAATATCCCAAGGGGGCGTTGATATTCAACGGCAGCGGAGAAGAAGACTTCTTGTATTGTCTCCCTGACAGCAAGGAGATTTCAGTCTGTCAGGAGATGAGCAAAAGCTTCGGATTCCCAACACTAGAAGACGGGATCTCAGTGTTGTCAAAGAACGAGCTGGCTGACAGCTTAGCGTACAATAGTTTAAAGGTGAAAAAATGAGATCTTTGTATTATTTGTTGAAACCAAAATTTTTCATTTGCTTAAACTTATTAACACACATTTTTTCCCAGGGTCTTATACTTAGCAATGCCCTCAGGGCACAAAAAGATGTCGAAGACGAAGGGTGTACCATAGCCTTGAGCAACCTTCGTTCCGAAGTAATTGAGCTAAGGAACGAAGGTCTCGAAAAAGATAAAATATTACACTCGTTATTGAATAAAATAAAAGAAGACGAAGCTGCTTTCAAAACTCAAGCCGAAGCTCAGAAGCACGAAATTGAAGATCTTCGGAAACAACTAGTCAGAGCTAAAGAAGAGTGCACACTTGAAGAAACAAAATGAGAAATTAGTGAACAATGGGCCAATCATTTAGAAAGAAACGTTGAAGAGCTTCGTGCATCCATGAAAAAGTGTTATGAAAAATCTATAGAATGTGTTAAGAAAATAAGAACCAGCTTCGCCAGTGTCGGCGCATTCTCGAGTGAGGAGAACTTCATAAGGGGTGACCCCGAAGGCCCAATTGGATGGATCAGCCACGAAGCTGAAGCTTTTGAAGAAGTTTTGAATAGCCGTGGAGACATATGTGCCTTTACGGGTGCCAGGGGGATTGCCACTATTTTGGAGAGAAAAGGCTGTGACCATGCGAAATTTTTGGCACAATCCGAAACGGCCTTGTCTTCTGAAGATATAAAAGACCCCTCGGCCGAAGCGAGCCTGGTCGGTGGAAAATTTTTCACCGACATCTGGGACAATGGTGGCCGGGATATGGCCCAAGAAATTATACGAAAGAGCGAGAAAGGTATCCATGACGCTAGAAAAGTAGCAGAGGCCGCTGAGAAAAGTGCGGATGTCGAAGTGCGAATAGGTATTGACTAGCAGTTTTTGGCTCTGTTGTAATAATTTTTTTTTTTGATTTCGAATTTGCTTACGCTTTGTAACACAACCACACTTTCTCGCCCCTCAGAGCCTGCCAAGCCATCGGCGGACCCCCACATGAAGGGGGACGACGAAATTAGAAAAATGGCTGAAGCTATCATGGATAAAGTTGTTGATCAACTACTAAATGAAGCTGCAGAGGTAGTTCTAAGGGAAGACTAGATGTTATTGTGAAAACATTTGGAATGTAATATTTATTGAACATGTGTAATATTTTGTAACTTTGAATGTAATATATAAGCTATTTATGGTTCAATTCTTTACGATGCATAAAACTTTACATACATATCGTTTTTTGAGCCTTCGGCGAAAAAACACCTTCCCTTCTTTTCATGCTTCGTAAATAATATCCGTATTTTCATAAAAACATCCAATCATCGTAAAATCAATATCTAAAAGATCTTTTCATTTCAGAGTTTGACGAAGGTATGCTTCTTTAATATTTACTTTTTTGTGCCTTGGCACTGTTTCTTCGAAACAATTTCCAAATGTCAACATTGATCCCCTTCTTGCGTCATTGATGCAATATGATGTATGGTGTTATGCTATGCAAATGATGTGATGATGTGATGTTATGCAAAATGATATTTGCCGAAGATCGACGTTTATTTTTCACTCTAAGCCTCCCTTAGGAGCTTCTTCGCCTTTTACTTCAGCGGAATCAGCGTTTATTTTTCGCTGTAAGCCTCCCTTAGGAGCTTCTTCGCCTTTTACTTTCAGCGGTATCAGCGTTTATTTTTCGCTGTAAGCCTCCCTTAGGAGCTTCTTCGCCTTTTACTTTCAGCGGTATCAGCGTTTATTTTTCGCTGTAGGCTCTGCATTCCCTTCGGAACGACTTTTGAGCAGAAAACTTACGCTGCCCTCCCTTAGGAACGACTTTTTGTTATTTCGGAAATTCTCCTTGTAATCATAAATTCTTATGCTTCGGCAACTCCGCTATTCTGTGGAAAAAGTATATTTTTACTGTGGCGAAAACGAAGCTATTACAAGAAATTGAAAAACGACAAAAAACACTTAGGCTTTCAATAATTGTTCCTTATTAAAAAGAAAATGATACTAAATGTAAAAACTGCTGCCAAGGTAGGATATTTGCTAGTAAATATGCTTCGATTATGGCATAGTACTATTGACTGTGCGAGCTTCGGACTCTTCTCTGAAGTCCCATTGGGGGTGGGTATGCAAACTCCCTTCTGGCTGCTGGCCTCGTTGCATTGGTGGTGGAGGAAGAGGCTGTTGCCAGGATGCCTGAGGTTGGCTTGCCGAAGCGACAGAAGCTGCAGGGTGGTTGCCTACATACTCTGGAATGTAAGGCGAATGGTACGAAGCAGTGTGCATAACTTGCTTCGGCTGGCTCTGTTGGGCTGTAGCTTCTGCTATCTCCTTTTGTTTCTGGATGGTAACATGGCACATTCTGGTGGTATGGCCCTTGTCCTCACCGCAGAATAGGCAATAAATCTTCCTGGGCTGATCCCCAAATCTCCCTCCGAAGCCCCTGGCACCTCTGCCCCTTGGAGCTGGAGGCCGAGGGTAGCTCTGCTGCTGCCCTGAAGCCTGGGAGGAATACTACAGCCTCTGCTGCTGGCTTCCCCTGTCATCATTCTGAGTGGAATGAATCGATCTGACATGTCTGGGATGAATTCTTCCTCCGAAGCCCCTGGCTATTTCGGAGAACCTGTAAGCTTCCTCTCTTCTCTGTCGAAAATCATTATCAGGTGCGGATGTACTCATCCATCTTCTGAAGCAATTTCTCCAGAGTCTGAGGGGGCTTTCTGGCGAAGTATTGGGCTGAAGATCCCGGCCGAAGCCCCTTAATCATGGCCTCAATGACAATTTCATTGGGCACTATTGGTGCTTGTGCCCTCAGGCGTAAGAATCTTCGGACATACGCCTGAAGATATTCTTCGTGATCTTGGGTCACTGTAACACCCGGGATCTAGGGGTATAAAAATCTCTTCTATAATATCCACCAAGTTCAGGTTTTAAAAAAACTAAGGGAACAATGGTTGTTGCATCATGTTGGAAGGCATTTATTTTTTGTTTGATGAATGGTTTGCTTGATTGTTGGCACTTGCTCTCTTGAGCGAGTTGATCCAACAGGGGAGCAAAAGTGGTGTAAACGGGGCTACGACTCGAGATGGCAATAGCTCTGTTAACCTAGCCTCTCAAGGGCACTGTGCGGGGGTATTTATAGGTGTCTGAGTGCCCAGCGTCCAGTGTTAAGGACTGCATGTGCCCTCAGGCACCTAGGTTATCCCCGGAATATTCCCATAAAGCAGGGTTACAGACCGTAATTACAGGGAGACCTTTACAATTAGGCTCGTAATGCGCAGCGGCCACGCAGGGCCTATTACAATGGGCCGGATCACACGTGGGCCTCCGTGTTGAGCGAGGTCGCAAGATGAGACGACCTCGTCACAAGTCTTCGTCCGGCGACGTGTGGGACGAAGGGTAGGTCTGCCCGTCGTCTTGCCTTCGTTGGTGCAGCGAGGTCGGTGAAGGCATCGAGCGAAGGGTGGCGTCTTCGCCTTCGCCCCAACATTTGCCCTCCGAGGGACCAGTTCGACTAAGTCATCTGGTGCCGAAGACGTCGCTAGATGGTGGAGACGCTGCCCTCGCTCGAAGTGGTTCCGCAGGGGTTTTTGACATGACTGTTGATTGACGCCGTACTGTTGGATTGCGGGTTTCCCGAAGCGCCGCGCTCTGTGTATAAAAAGGGGGCGGGGGCGGCGCGTTTTGAACTTTATCTTTCCGCGCTCCGCAAAAACCCTAACCGCCTTCTCAAACCGCTCGCTGCTCGTCTGCCCTCCTTGCTCTTGCTCGTCGGAGATCTGGCCCGTGTGAAGCAGACCGCCCGCCGCCGCCGATGGTACGTAGCGATGTCGTCCTCTTCCTCTTCTGCTGCCGCTACACCACCGGCTGGCGCGTCGTCCCGGGAGACACTGAGCGATGTGGCGGCGGAGGAGTTGCGCGCCAGTGACACAATGGAGTTCGGCGTGTCGCGGATGTCCTCGGTCCGCGTGCAAGACATGCAACAGCTTGGTTATTTCGGCGACGGAGTGGCACGTGTCCCGGGGACGGAGGAGGTCCCCGAGCCAGAAGGCGAGTTGGTTGTGTTTGAGGCTTTTTTCGCTGCTGGCCTTCGTCTGCCTGCACATCGATTTGTGGGAGAAGTCCTGCGTAGGTTCAACGTCCAGGTCCACCAGCTGACGCCAAATGCCGTGGTGGCTCTGGCGAAATATGTCTGGGCAACGACTTCGTACGGCGGGCAGCCCTCGGTCGAAGTCTTCGCGAAGTATTATTGTCTGCACTAGCAGAAAAGGAAAATCGGAAATAAGATTGCTCAATTTGGATCTTGCACGTTTACGCCGAAGACGGGCAAGACTTCGATGGAGGTCGTTGAGTTGGTTCCCTGTGCCCGCAATAAATGGGGCAACTGGTGGGAATTTTGGTTCTATGTTGCCGAAGGCACAGTCGAAGACCATCCGGGGCTCCCCATGGCCGAGATGTGTTCGCATATTATTCAGCATACCCGCGGTTTGAAGTAGCGGACAGAGGATGCAGACGAAGGGGCCCTGCGGTGCGCGGCCGGCCGGCCTGAGTAGCGGGCGCGATCTGGTTGAGGAGTTTGTCGTGTATGGGGTGTGGCCCTTGGCGCATGGCTGGGCGCTGGGCGCTGGGCGAAGTATGCCCTCGCCAGATACCTTCCCGTGGCGGGATGCTGGTGTGGAGTCCCGCCTTCGCACTGGATTTGCATGGCCGAGATCCCACCGCATTCGTGCGTGAGGCGGAGGATGGGGCGGCGCGGATAATTGGTCGCTACGTGCCGAAGACGGAGGGCCAGCGCAGTTGGGATATACGCGGATCCAACGATCGCTTGAATAGGGTCTTCGAGTTGAACCGTCTGCCGTATGGCGGTTATCCCGGGCAAGACGATGTCGACCGCCGCGGGAAGAAACCGGCGGCAAAGACTGAAGACGACCCCGCGCCGGCGGCCATCCCATCCACTAAGAAGAGGAAGCTAGGTACTATGATGGGAGGACTGGGGGTCTCCGATAGTTTTGCTGTGGAGCTGATGGGGACATGCGCGGCCCTGGGGGAAGGATGTCTTCGCCCGAGCTCCGGGAGTCTTTGGCGCGGATGCTGAAGGTTACCGGGGGTTGGTGGCCTAAGAACATTCCTATCCCCCGTGCGGTCGGCGAAGACTTTTTTACATCTCGCATGGTTCGTGACTTGAGAGTGTTTCCTTATGGATGGAATATTGCTGCTGTTGTGTCGGCAGTGATGGACAAGGATTGTCAGGAAGCTACACAAAAGCGCTTGGGCAGTCATCAGGCTGCCCGAGGCTAGGCCGAAGAGGGCGCGGGGGACTGCGAAGGCTGCCGCCTCCGGCGGTAGCCAGCCAACGCTGGTGGCGAAGTCGGCCGCCCCCGGGTCCAGCAAGGTGTCGGATGTCGTGAAGGCAGCCGGCGCCGGCGTAGCCAAGTCTGCCTCGGCCGGAGCCGCGAAGGCCCGAGACTTGCCTTCGCCGGTGAAGCGCGTTGCCGATTTCGGCACTGATATTAGTGTGGATGATTATCTCACTGGTAAGTCGTTGGCCCGAGTTTTTTTTTGACTGTTGATACTTTGCAGGATCGGGCGAGGGGCAACTTGTTGTTGTTCCGCCTGCGGTGGCGACCACGGTGTCTGCCACGGTGCCTAGGGCAAAGGGTAGCGCTCTCAGCGCTGGCGGTGAGATTTCGGCGCTCACCGCCGTCAAAGACGAAGCGGGCACTGTGTCCCGCTGGTTGAGGGAGGCGTCGCAGCGGCTGAGTCAGGTAGTTGGGCTAGACTTCGGTTTTTACCGTTTTCGTTGGGATTGTGGTCTTATGTTTGTCTTTTAGGCGGCTGACTTCGCTGACCGCGTGGCGTCGGGGGCCCTTACGGCAGTTGTGTCTGCCGAAGTCGAGAGACTTCGGGCAGCATGCTGACGCTGTCCGGGAAAAGTCGACCGCCGATAGCAAGTGCCGCAAGCTGACGGAGAAGGTGGCCGCGCTGGAGGGCGAGAGGTCTGACCTCCGGCGCCAGCTGGCGGAGGAGAGGAGGGAGGCTAATCAGGCCCTCGCCAAGGCGCAGTCGGCGCAGGCGGAGGCCAATCTGGCGTGGGTGGAGGGTAGTCTCGCCAGCCAATGCGCCGAAGGAATGGGAGACGCGGTTCAACGCTCTGCAAGCCCGCATGGAGAGGGCCGAGGCCTTGACGCGCTTGGAAGTTGAGCGGACGCGTAAACAGCTCATGGACTCATACTGCGAGCTGGGCGCGTGGACCGCTGACTTCGAAGTGCCCGACCGAGAGTCAGGCCTTCGCTGCCTCAAGTGGCTGCAAGAGGAGTTGTTGGCTCTCTCGACCATTGTGGAGGGATTTATGTCCTTTGCCTCCCTGGTCACCTGCGAAGGGGCGATGAACGCGCTGTCCCGCGAAGGGTGCAGTCACTATGAGGTCTTCGACTGATCTGATGAGGATTTTGAGCACGAAATTTACAAGGTCGAGGACCCTGTGGTGAAGGAATCCACGGGAGCCCTCTTTGACCAGATGTGGGGCCCCCACGGTCGAGAGGTGGTGAGGGAACGATCCGACCGGGCGAGGGATCAGGTAATGTTTATCTTTTGTTTAGTGTTGTTGGATGTGGGTTGTACGTGCGCTTGCTGAATCGGTGTGCTGTGTTGCAGGCGGCGCATGATGAGAAAGTGGAGGACTTCGGAGCTTTGAACAGCACGCGGCCTGAAGCGGAGTTGAGCCCGGTGGCACCGCCCCCGGAAACCGTCGAAGGCTCCCTCGCTGCCCCTGCGGCTACTGTGTCCGGTGGTGGCTCGTCGCCAACCGCAGTGCCGAGGGCTGATGATCCCCCGAAGACGGCGATGGAGCCGGCAGCGGAGGATCCCACGGCGGCTGGGCCTTCGCAGGTGGTTTAGTGGGGTGTGGGTAGTTATGGAATTTTGTATATGTTGCTGAACCTTGGTTGCTGCGCAGGTTCAAGGTTTTGGGCCTGCGCACGCAACCGCCACTGCTAATTTTTTGGCGGCTTCGACCGTGGATGCTGGGAATGAATCGGATGAGTCTGCTTCTAAGTTTTCTGATTTTGGTGACTCTGTGAGTTCGGTTGAGTGGACGGAAGAGTCGTCGGGTGAGGACTTGGATTACTTTGTGGCCTTGGATGTGGCAGCGACTGGAGGCTTCGCCGCGTGCTGCGGATGTTGAAGTTGTGCCTGGTCCGAGCGCTGGGCGCAGGCGGCGAAGGGCGGTTGCGAAGCGTAGAGTGAGTGAGGTGGATGGCGGTCGGCTTCGAGTGGGCAGGGCTGTCAAGCAGGAATTGTTGTCCTCGCCGGCCGTTGCGAGTGTAGGTGAGAGGGAGTTGCGAAGTCTTTTTGAGGGTGAGGAGCTTAGGACAATGCTATTTAACTACAGGGAGATGGGAATCATTCCGAAGGTTGAACCAATGTAAGGTGTGATGCCCTCGCTGTACATATGTAACTATAATTTGTATGATGAGGTTATGCGCCTGCGCGCATCATGCTATGCTTGTAAAGGCGTTGCGCGCTTGGTCTAGTACGTTTATTATGTCGGTCCGGCGCGCCTGTAGTCAGTCTTTGCACGGACAGTTTGGTGTAGGGTTTAGCACGGGTAGTCTTTTGAGGAAGACTTCGATTTTTCGCACTTGTTGCGTTAGTCTGGCTGCACCCTTAGGCGACTTTTGCACGGATAGTCTTTTTGAGGAAGACTTCGATTTTTCGCACTTGTTGCGCTAGTCCGGCTGCACCCTTAGGCGACTTTTGCACGGATAGTCTTTTTGAGAAGACTTCGAATTTACGCACTTGTTGTGCTAGTCTGGCTGCACCCTTAGGCGTCTTTTGCACGGATAGTCTTTTTGAGAAGACTTCAAATTTACGCACTTGTTGTGCTAGTCCGGCTGCACCCTTAGGCGTCTTTTGCACGGATAGTCTTTTTGAGAAGACTTCAAATTTACGCACTTGTTGTGCTATTCCGGCTGCACCCTTAGGCGACTTTTGCACGGATTGTCGCACGCGAGGGTGGCCATCGCTGCTCCTCGCGGTGACTTTTGTGTCGGTCGAATGTCGAAGACCGTTTAATCAGTCTTTTTCGACGTAGTTTTTGTGGGGGATTTTTCGCGTGTATATTACATGGCTCCACCTCATTAAAAACCTCACCCCCCGGGAGGAAAAGAGTGTGGGCCGGCTGAAAACTGTTCTGCGGATTACAAGGGCTAAGTGGCCCTGAGAAGTTAAACAAAAAATTTGTGAAGATTATCAATGTTCCAAGAATGTTCTAAGTCTTCGCCGGATGGAGTTGTGAGTTTGTATGCACTGGGGGACGCCTTCATCTTGACGATGAAAGGGCCCTCCCACTTCGGCTCCAACTTGCCCCGGGACTCTGTCCGAGCTGTCCGGACGAGTACGAGGTCTCCTTCGTTGAACTCCGTCGGGATGACTGTGTGGTCGCGCCATGCTTTTGTCTAGGCTTGGTATTTGTCCAGAGCCTGTAGGGCGAAGACGCGGTCTCCGTCGATGAGGTCCTTCGAAGTCGGCTCGCTTACGTCGGGGACGGCCGACACGGCTGTCTGAGGTGACCCATGTTTTATTTCTTGCGAAGTCATAGCTTCCGATCCGTATAGAAGGCGGAAAGGGGTGAACCCAGTCGCCCTGCACTCAGTTGTGTTCAGCGCCCAGACCACTTCGGGTAACAGGTCGGGCCACTTGCCTTTTTTGTCGTCGAGGAGCATTTTCTTGACGGCTGTGAAAATTTTGCCGTTGGTGCGCTCCACGACTCCATTGGATTGGGGGTGGTACACGGAGGCGAAGGCAAGCTTGGTGCCGATGGAGAAGCAGAAATCTTTGAAGTCTTGGTTGTCGAACTGCTTGCCGTTGTCGACCGTGAGTTCAGACGGGACTTCGAAGCGGCAAACAATATTTTGCCAGAAGAATTTCTGGGTTGTCTTCGATGTTATAGTGGATACTGCCCTCGCTTCAATCCATTTGGTGAAGTATTTAACGGCGACGAAGGTGAACTTGAGGTTCCCCTGAGCCATGGGCAGGGGCCCGACAATGTCCAGGCCCCAGCGCTGAAGGGGCCACGTGTGGGCGATTAGCTTCGTGAACTGCGAAGGGCGTCCCGAGCGTGGGGAAAATTTCTGACTGGCTTCGTAGGACCTCACGACCCGATTTGCGGCGCAAATCATGGCGGGCCAGTAGAAACCTTGGCGAATCACCTTTGCCGCTAGGGCCCTAGGCCCTGCGTGGGAGCCACAAGTCCCGCTGTGGACTTCACGCAGAATTTGGACGCCTTCGGTCTCGGTGACGCACTTAAGCATCGGTTGACTGACCCCCTTCTTGTAAAGTTGGCCCTCGATCAGCGCGAAGTCTCGGCTTCGGTGTTTGAGGCGCTTGGCCTCATTGTTGTCGGTTGGATGATAGTACCCCTGCAAGTATAGGGTTATTGGTGCCCGCCAGTCTTCGGTCATGATGAGGTTGACTATGTGGTGGCCCTCGCTGTCATTGGTTATTTGGAGCCCTTCAGGGCTGCGGACGGCTGGCGTGCCGATGACGTGGTAGAACACGTCGGAGGGTAGGGCCTCGCCCCTGGCGGCTGCCTTGGCTAGTGCATCGGCCTCCTCATTCTTGGCTCGGTCCACGTGCTGCAACGTGAAACCGTTGAATTGTCTTTCGAGGCTGCGGATGGCCGCGAGGTACTACATGAGTGCGGGGTCCTTCGCTGCATAGTCTTTCTCGACCTGGCCAGCGACTACCTTGGAGTCTGTTCTGATGATGCAGGATGGTGACACCGTGTGCCCTTAGCTTGCGAAGACCGAGGATGACAGCCTCGTATTCTGCTATGTTGTTGGTGCACCTATCAGACTCCAAAGCAAAGCTGAGGCACGCTGCGTATTTGTGCTTAATCCCGATGGGCGAAGTAATGACTGCAGCGGCGCTTGCCCCCGCATGGCACCATGCGCCGTCACAATGGATTGTTCACACTTTTTCTGCGGACGGCTCCGGTTGCGTTATTGGTCCAGTCCAGTCTACGATGAAGTCTACCAGGACTTGCGACTTGATGGTTGTCCTAGGGTTCAAATGTGATGTGGTAGCCGGAGAGTTCAGCTGCCCACATGGCAATCCGTGCTGACGCCTCCGGGTTTCTAAACAGCTCGCCGAGTCCTCTGTCTGAGGTAACCCGGACCTTGAATGCCTCGAAATAATGGCGCAATTTGCGCGAGGCCATCACGACTGCATAGGCGATCTTTTCCAGCTCCATCATGTTGCATTTTGATGTTGTGGGCACTTCAGAGACGTAATAAACTGGACGCTGCTTGGTCGTGCCCTCTCTGGTCTGCTCTTGAACCAGTGTTGCGCTGACCGTATGTGGCGAAGCCGCGACATAGAGCAATAGGGGTAGCGAAGGGTCGGGGCTTGTAAGAATCGCCAGTTCCGACAAGTACTGTTTTAGTGAAGCGAAGGCCACCGCCTGCTCTGGCCCCCATGCGAAGTCTTTTGCGCTGCGGAGTGTTTTGAGGAACGGGAGACTCCGCTCCGCGGACTTGGAGATAAATCTATTGAGGGCAGCCAACCTGCCTGTCAGTCGTTGCACTTCTCTGGCTGACTGCGGGGGCGTCATGTTGATGATTGCCTGGATTTTGGTTGGATTGGCCTCAATTCCGCGGTGTGATACCAGGTAGCCCAAGATTTTTCCCTGGCGGACTCCGAAAACGCACTTTTCAGGGTTGAGGCAAAGTCGTGCGGCTCGCATGCTCGCGAACGTTTCTACGAGGTCGGCCAGGTGGTCTTCCTTGCTTCTGCTGGCAACGACGATGTCGTCCACATATGTGAATATATTTCTGCCGATCTGGCTCTCGAGCACCGTTTTGGTGAGTCGAGAGAAAGTGGACCTGACATTCTTGAGTCCCTCCGGCATTCTGATGAAACAATATGTGCCGAAGGGTGTTATGAAGCTGGTGCTTGCCTTGTCCTCCTCCTTCATATATATTTGGTGGTAGCCGGAGAAACAGTCGAGGAGTGACATGACCTCGCACCCGGCTGCGCTATCGACGATTTTGTCGATTTGGGGCAGCGGGAAATTGTCCTTGGGGCAGGCCTTGTTAAGACTGGTGAAGTCTATGCATATCCGCCACTTGCCGCTCTTCTTCTGCACCATCACCACATTGGCGAGCCATGTGGGGTAGGCGATTGGCTCGATGAACTTGGCTTCGAGCAGGGCAATGTACCTTAGCCTTGGCGGCTTCTGTCTTCTCGTCAGACATCTTGCGCAGCCATTGTTTCTTCGGTCTCACCGAAGGGTCAATTCCTAAGCCGTGCTCGATGATGGAGCGACTAACTCCGACCAGGTCGAGGGCGGACCAGGCGAAGACGTCTTTATTCTTGGATAGACAGCAGAGGAGCCGCTCTTCGTCGTGCGAAGTGAGGTCTTCGCTGATGGTAACCATCTGCTGGGGCGTTGCCTGGTCAAGGGGACAGTCTTGGTCCCGTCGTTGCTCTGCAGTTGTGCTTTTTCATGCCCTTTGGCGGTTGGATTGGCAGACTCGGGGACTTCGCGTTGGGCCGTGAGACAGTGTACATTTCTTTGTCCAGGTACGAAGTCTCTTTCTATGTTACGCGCAACCTGCTGGTTGCCGTAAACTGTGATGGCGCCTTGCGGACCTAGGATCTTCATGCACAGGTAAAGTCCGTGGATAGCTGCCTCAAACTTATTGATGGAGCCCCGACCCATTATGGTCTTGTATGGGTACACCATGTCGACGATGTCGAACGTGATCTGCTCACTTCGGCCATTGGGTGCTACACCGAAGGAGAGGGGCAACTCTATTTTGCCGACGGGAAAGGTGCCCTTGCCGCCGAAGCCGTACAGGGGGTTGTCCGAGGGCTTGAGCAGGCTGTGGCTTATGCCAATGCAATCGAAGGCATGGAGGAAGATGATGTCCGCCTGGCTGCCATTGTCGACCAAGACTTTGTGCAAGTCTCAGCCTGCCACGCTGCAGTTGATGACCATGGCGCCGATGTGGGGGGTGATGCGCAGATCGACGTCTCGGGCGTCGAAGGTCAATGGCACGTGGGACCACTTTGTCTGCACGACCGGGCCGGTGACGGCGACGTGGTTGATGCTGTGGTAGTGGTCCCTCTTTTGCCGCTTTGTGTCGAAGTCGGCGCTGGACCCCCCGGTAATCATATGGATGACTTTGTGATACGGTTGATCGGCGAAGTCCTCTTGCTTTGGTGCTTGGGGGTGGTTGGGGTGGTGGATGTTTTGCTATTGATGGTGTGGGGGTGGGGGTGGGGGAGGTATGATTTGTACCTCCTGGTGGTGTTGGTATGCGTGGTGCGGTGGAGGCGGAGCGGGGCCGTGGTTGTATGGTTGAGGGCGTTGCTGGTATGCGTGCGCGACAATTCTAGGGTTGTCGGCTAGTTGTGCCCGTGCCATTCTGTCTCTGGTGGCCTTCGTCTCTAGGCAGTCCTTTGTGGGATGCGCGTAGTCTTCGCCGTGGAACAGGCAGTAAAATCTTCGTGGCTGCTGCGCACTGCCCCCTGTCCTCGACCGCGAGTTCCATTTCCTCGACCCTGGGGGGATACTCCTGGCGGCGAGGGGCCTCACCAGCGGGGGGCTGGTTGGCGATGTTGTGCACCTGCTGCTGATTGCGGCCGTCCCGGCCGGAGTCTGTCTGCGAGGGCCTCAGTCCAAGTGCGGCTAGACTGCGGAGTGTCTTTGGGCTTCCTCTGAGACTCGACTTTGCGCTGGTGGAGCTCTTCGGATCTAGCATATTTCTCGAACAGCTGATACAGTTCCTGGAGGTTCCTGGGCGGGTCTCTGATGCAGTGGCTGTAGAGGACGCTGGCCCGAAGGCCACTGATGGCGTAGTGGATGGCGATCTGGTCGTCGACCGAAGGCAGTTGTGACTTGAGGGTTAGGAACTTGCGGTAATATTTCCGCAGAGTCTCTCGTTCCAGCTGCTTGCAGAGTGAGAGTTCAGCCAAGGCATCGGTGTCTGGGCGGTACCCTTGGAAGTTGAGCAAGAATTTGTCCCGGAGACTTCTCTAGGAAGTCGATGGACAGTGGGGGCAACCTGGTGTACCAGGTGAGGGCTGGGCCTTCGAGGGCAATGATGAATGACTTGGCCATCGTGGCGTCGTCCCCTCCGGATGATGCAACGGCGACTTGATAGCTCATGATGTACTGTGCGGGGTCGGTGCTGCCGTTGTACTTGGGATAGGTCCCGGCCCTAAAGTTGGTGGGCCATGGTTTCACTTGCAGGTGAGGTGCTAGGGGACTTCGCTCGTCAAGGTAGTTGACGCCTTGGAAAGCCGTGGCAGTGAGGGGTGGTGTGTCCGCGCTGAGGGACGAACAGGTCTTCGATTTGTGCGCGCTGCTGGAGGGGTGGGCCGTGTTGCAGGCCGAGTTGGCCTTCGCTCTGCATGAGCGCGATCTCTTGTTCAAGCTCCTGTGCCTTCTGCTCTTCGTCGCGTATCATCTGTCGCACCTTGGCTTGTGCAGACACACGTTGGCGCTTGGCCTCGAGGATCTCTTTTTGCTTTTGGAGGTTGTGGTTCTTGATGCGCAGGGCGCGCAGCTGTAGCTACTCTTTGGCCGAGACGCCGATGACTTCGCCGTCCTCGGTGGCGTCCGCGCCCTCTGGTGGAGCGAAGCCTAGGGGAGGCTGCTGTGGTCCCCCGGAGCTGCAGGTGCGGAGGCTGCCTTCGGTGGTGGGTTGTTCATTGCGCTGCTTCTTGCTGTTTACGTCGTCTTCGCAGGGCTCTTGGAGAGTGTTGTCGACGAGGGCCTTGCCCTTTTTCTCGGCTAGCAGTGCCGCCTTCGCGGCTTCGTCAGCCTTCAACGAGGTTCTCTTGGGTGCCATCGCGGGTGGTATTTTCGGAGCATGAACGGTGGGCGCCAAATGTTGGCACTTGCTCTCCTGAGCGAGTTGATCCAATAGGGGAGAAAAGGCGGTGTAAACGGGGCTACGACTCGAGATGGCAATAGCTCTGTTAACCTAGCCTCTCAAGGGCACTGTGCGGGGGTATTTATAGGTGTCTGAGTGCCCAGCGTCCAGTGTTAAGGACGCATGTGCCCTCAGGCACCTAGGTTATCCTTGGAATATTCCCATAAAGCAGGGTTACAGACCATAATTACAGGGAGACCTTTACAAATTAGGCCCGTAATGCGCAGCGGCCACACAGGGCCTGTTACAATGGGCTGGATCACATGTGGGCCTCCGTGTTGAGTGAGGTCGCAAGATGAGACGACCTCGTCACAAGTCTTCGTCCGGCGACGTGTGGGACGAAGGGTAGGTCTGCCCGTCGTCTTGCCTTCGTTGGTGCAGCGAGGTCGGCGAAGGCATCGAGCGAAGGGTGGCGTCTTCGCCTTCGCCCCAACATTGATCTTTCATTTAATCATTGATTTGCACATAATGTCAAACTGAAATAAATAGAAAAGAGAAAGAAAAGAAAAAGAAAAGGAGAAATAGAATTCAGCCCACCTCCCCTCCCCTGGCCCATTTCGGCCGGCCCAGCCGCCCCCTCCCCTCTCTTCCCCCCCCCCCCCCCCCCCCCCCCCGCTCGGCCCAGCACTCTCCTCCCCCCTCGTGGGCCCACGCGTCGCGGCCTAGCTCCCAACCCCCGCGGGTGCGCCCCTCGGCCCAGCGCGCGCGCCAGCCCCGCTTGGCCTAGGCTCCGCGCGCTCAAGCTCGGCCCAGCGCCTGCCACGCCCCCTAGCCCAACGCCAGCGCCAGCGCGCCCACGACCGCGCGTGGAGCGATTCCACGCCTGCCGCCGCCTCCCAGTGGGGCCCACGCGCCAGGACGCAGGACGCCGCTGTTCGTCTTCTCAGAACCGCCCGACGCACAGTTTTTTCGCCAGACGCACAGTTTTTTCCGCCCGAGTGCCCAGTTCTCTCGCCCGCGACCTCGCCAGCGACCTCGCCGTGCTCACGGCCATCGACGCCATTGCGCAGTGCCTCTTCGCGCCGAGCAGCACCGTGGTCGGGTCCCACTCGCCGCGCAACCGCCGTCGTCGACCTCCGCTCGCCGGCCTCGCTGCACCCTGCCCTCATCGTCGTCGCCGAGGTGAGCTCGTCCTCCCTTTCCTCTCTCTACCGCTCTCCTCCTCGCCGCTCGCTGCATGCTGCCCCGCTGCATCCGTCCCGTCCGTTCACCGTCACGAGCTCCCCATCGAGTCGCCCCGTCGACTGCGCGTCGTGCCGCCCTCCCTGTCCCTGTGCGCGGCCGATGGCCTACAGCCGTCGCGGCTCGCAGCGCGCAGCGAGCCCAGTGCCCCGGCGTGCAGGCCCCGCGCACCCTCGCCTTGCTCCTTCGCGCAGCCGCCCTTCTCCCGTCCTCTCTTTTCCCCGAACGCCGACGTAGCTGCGCGCTCGGCGCGCTCAGACCCGTCCCCATGCCGCGCAGCCTAAGCCAGCGCGCGCTCGCCGTATGCCCAGCACCCTGCCATGGCTACCTATGTTACCGAACAGCCGAGCCGACCCCGCCGATGTCCCTGCAGCCCGCCCCGGTCGTTCGTCTACCCTTGCCGTGCCTCGGGCTCGCTGTTAGCCGTGTCGTGCACGTCAAATCTAGCGCGCGCAGCGCCTTGCCGTGCTCTCGCAGCCGTCATCGCACAACTAGTGTGCGCGCTCGCGTTCGCTTGCGAGCAGTGCATCGACGGGACTCCGTCTACGCTGGTCTACCCCCCCCCCCCCCCCGTCTACCCCCGTCTACCCCCGTCTACCCCCCCCCCCCCCCCGTGTGCACTCATGTCGCTCGCCATCGCCCACGCATCGCGCATTAAATCGTCGTGTGCCGTTCGCGCGTGTTGCGCGTGCTATTCGCACGCGTCGTCGTGCGTTCTACGCACGTTAATAGTTCGCCTCACCTAGAATAGCTCGCACTAATTAAATACATATTTAAACAACGGTTATTCGAGTAGCAAACTAATCGGGACTAAGTAGTAATTTTACTTGGCATACGATTAATGTCTGTCAATATGATTAAGCCAAATTAAATATTATAATTCATATCCGCTTAGTGTAAACGTGATATCCCTCGACCGTAGCGTCGGTCGTCTCAGTTCCGTTCTCGCGTAGTCATAGATGCGAATCCTATGTCGCGTGTTTATTTATTTGATCTAAATTGTTGTATGGTGTATTGTTTCCTTCTGTTTCAAGAACGTTGGATGTATGTTTGCACTCGCGTAGATATCGGGCCGTTCGTGGAGTCTGAGGGAATTGCAGGAGAAGACCCTGAGCAGCAGCAGCTTGGTGAAGGCAAGTGTCCTCTGACCCATTATGTCCTATTTACTTTATAATTCACTGTCCCGCATACTATGAACTACCTAAGGATTGACTAGCTTTCTATTTACCTAGTCCTTGATTACCTTTTGGGCTATTATGGTTAGATTCATGCTATTGTTTTACTTTAATCAATGAACATGATGTGAATACTTATGATACGATGTTGTTATTATGATTATGATGTTGGACTGTGATACTTTAGGGGGCTCGAGTAGTTTCTCGAGTGCCTCTCCGTAAGGACCTGTTTGTTGAGAGACCACCCGGGATAACAGTGCAACCATGAGGGTGAAATGGGACGCCCTTAGCTAATTAATTAGAGGAACTAGAGGTGTAGTTGCTTCGCCGTCGTGCCGTCAATGGGGTCCAGGCACAGTGCTTGCTCTGTTGAGGCTGAGTGCCGAGGTTCTTTCGTTTTGCTTTTGTTAGTCACCCTCCTGCGGGGAGAGGTACTGTGTTTATCAAACTGGAGAAACCTAACGGGCGGCTATGACCTCTAGGGAATCTTTGTAAAAGCTACGTAGTGATACCCTACCGGACCACCTAGGAAGTGATCAATGGGGAGTCATGATCCTCAGGCAAAACGGGAATCACGGCTCATGGGTAAAGTGTGCGACCTCTGCAGAGGGTAGTGAAACTGATATATCTGTCGTGCTCACGGTTAAGAGCAGCCTTGGGATCCTCTTTGATTAGAGATACCCCGGATACACCTCAGATGATGACTTTAATGATGATGGTTAATGATGGTGACTTTAATTATGTATTCTAGTATTTCCTCTCTGAGGAGGTACTTTTTGGGATTATAACTTGGGTTTTATGATAAAATCTGGCTTCTACTAACAATAAATACCTGACCAACTAAAAGCAACCGCTTGAGCCTAACCCCACAGAAAAGCTAGTCCACTTCAGCCAAATGGGGCATTTGTTGAGTACGTTGATGTGTATTCATCCTTGCTTTACCACAAAACACTAGGTTGTCCACATTGCAACCACTGCTCAGAAGAAGACGAAGTCGTGGAAGGAGACTTCCAGGAGTTTCAAAACTACGACAAGTTCTAGGTGTGGGTTGGCGGCAAACCCCCAGTCAGCTGCCTGTGAAGGCCCTATCTTTACTGCGTTTCACTTAGCACTTTGATTTACCCGTTAAGTTGATGACTATGTGGATGTCTCTGACTCTGTGATGTAATAAGTTAATACTCTTTTATGTTATTATTCGAGTACTGTGCGATGATGTTCATTTATGTAATCGCTGTGTACGTGAGTTCTGATCCTGGCACATACATAGTTCGCATTCGGTTTGCCTTCTGAAACCGGGTGTGACATAAGTGGTATCAAAGCCGTGCTGACTGTAGGACCACTGACCTAGGGTAGCACTGGTCGTACTAAGGACTATTGACCCTCATTCTCACCTTGACCTCTGGTGTCACTTCAAAAGTCGGTCACCCCGACCAATCCTATGTTCTACTACATATATATATATATATATATATATATATATATATATATATATATATATATATATATATATATATATTATACCTTGCTAAAATTTTATTTTGCTCTGTCTATGGTTTACTTACTTGTCATATTAGTTCTGTTCTTACTCTTATGCTTAGGGTGTCTTTTGTAGATGGCTCGTCTTAGACACACTACTCGTAAGTCGGTGATTCCTTTCCTGCTGTCTCGCCTTGCGGAGCATCCTCTGCGCCGCACAGTGTCCGGTCAGTCGAGTCACCTAGAGAGGCTGCACCACCGCCTGCGTGAGGAGCAGGAGCGCCAGCGTCAGCAGAGGGAGCAGCAGGGCTCTTCCTCCCCACCTGAGCAGGAGGTGGAGTCCGTGAGGCGCCGTTCCCCTGTTCCCCAGCTGGAGGCGCCCCCTGCACCACTTCAGGACGCCCCGGCTGTTGGAGGAGCTACCGGAGGAGGTCTTGGAGGAGACCCCGATGATGACGACGACGACGGCTCAGACCACAGCACTGAGTCCTCTGAGCCACAGGAGGCGGAGGGATGGGTCGCCCGACCCATCACCCATGACGCCGCTCGCGGTTGTCACTTCCACGACGCACTCGACACCTTGTTGCGCTGGGCTTTCGACCGGCCCACCTGGTCGATCGAGTATCGTTGTGTAGTCTACCAGCACAGTCGCGGGAGGTACTCGGATCGCTGGGAGGCTACCTGCCTAGTACGCCGTCCGGAGGATGATCTCCGGGGTGCAGAGGCCTTTTCGGAGCATTACTCCATCTCCGAGAGGGACACTGCGGAGGCGGCTATGCAGGACGCAGCACGGCGTGCACTCTCCCAGTACTGTTCCTTATTTGGTGGGGTGGCCGACGGTCTTAACCTTAGGTACTACCCCCGCCGTCCTACTGGCAGCACAGAGAGTGTGGTTGTCTCGCCTATTGGTGAGGATAACCCTAGGTTGAGCAGCACAGTCAACCTAGTCGATGTGCTTAACACCGAGCTGGACCACTCTCTAGACGAGCTGAGCAGGGCTCGAACGGAGATTGCTGAGTCGCGTGCTGAGCTGCCAGAGCGCCGCCACCAGGAGGGTGGTTCCCCCGCTCCTGTTGGGACTCAGCACCCTTACCGCTCGCCGCCACGTGGTCACCACACCTATGGTTCCCCTGCCTGTAGGACCAGGATAGATCTGGATCCTTAGATCGTTAGCGTCGGAGTTTGTAATAAATTCTTAAGTCAGATGTCTCAGTCTTAGATAGTCATTTTAGTTTGCTTATCAGCTGCTTCCATTCAGTTTAGTTTGCTTATCAGTTGCTTCCATGCTTGTTATGATGAACTTGTGCTGGATTTGAATCTTTGTAATGATTGTTGCCAACATGTGGGCTTCCCCTGCAGCTTGGTTTAACTAGTGATGTTAATGAAGTCAGTTATTTAGTTGGGAAACCATTTACTTCTACTTTCCTTTTTTATCTGAGAAGCTATATTGGATCATAATGAGGATCAGTGAAGTTTTTTGTTCACTCAGTGCCATGAAAAATTCTGTATACTCTTTTCTTATGTTGAAGGATTGTAAGATCAATGCTGATGTGTGAATGTCTTCCACAGATGTCTGACAACAGACGCCGATGTAACAGGCGTGTTCAGCAAGAGCAGCGTGCCCAGCAGGAGGAACATTGGAGGCAGCCTCCCCCGCCACCCCCGATGACAGTGGAGCAGATGTTCTTGATGCAAACTCAGGCAGTGCAGGCTATTGGGTAGACTCTGGCAGCCATGCAGCAGGCTCAACAGCAAGCCCAACCCCAGTTACAAGTGCAGATACCCCAGATGCCACGGGACAAACGTGGCGAGTTCATGAGAGGGCACCCTCCTACCTTCGCCCATTCTGCTGACCCCATGGATGCAGAAGACTGGCTGCGTGCAGTGGAAAGGGAACTGCGCACCGCCTAATGTGACGACAGGGAGAAGGTTCTGTATGGTCCCCGCCAACTAAGGGGAGCAGCCCAGTCCTGGTGGGAGTCCTACCTCGCCACCCATGCTGACCCCGAAGCCATCACTTGGGAGGAATTCAGCGAGAGTTTCCACAGGTACCATGTTCCAGAGGGATTGATGATCATGAAGAAGGAGGAGTTTCTGGCTCTGAAGCAGGGACCCCTGTCTGTCAGTGAATATAGGGAAAGGTTTCTGCAGCTATCTCGTTATGCACCTGAAGACGTCAACACTGATGCTAAAAGGCAGTACAGGTTCATGAGAGGTTTGGTGGATCCCCTGCATTACCAAATGATGAACCACACCTTCCCCACCTTCCAGCACCTGATCGATAGGGCAATCATGACCGAGAGGAAGCGCAAGGAGATGGAAGATCGGAAGCGCAAGATGAGTGGACCGCAGTCCGGGAGCAACAGCCGCCCTCGCTTCTCGGGCAGTTCATCTCAGCAAGGCAAGCATGGTCACCCACAGGGATATCAGCATCAAAGTCAGCGCCTGTACCAGTAGCAGTCTCAGAGGCAGTACCCACAGCAGCAGCAGTATCGTCAGAACAGCCAGCAGGGAGGTAACTGGTATCAGAGGCAGAACAACCAGGCAACTTGCCTTCCTGCCCCAGCAGCGAATCAGAACAACCAAGCAGTCCCAGCACAAGGAGGAGGCAGAGGATGCTTCCACTGTGGAGAGCAAGGCCACTGGGCGATGCATTGCCCAAAGAAGATGGCGCAGCAGCGGACAAACCCCAATGCTCCAGTAAGGCAAGGTGTACCTCAACAGGCAACAGGTAATCGTGGCCATGCGTACAACCGTGGAAAGGTGAACCACTTGGAGGCCGAAGCGATCCAGGATGCACCAGAGGTGGCAGTAGGTATGTTCTCAGTCGAATCTCATCCAGCAAAAGTGCTATTTGATACTTGTGCAACTCATTCATTTGTCGCTGCAACATGGGTAGAAATGCATAACATCTCCGTAGAGTCAATGATGCCGCCCATGAGGGTTAATTCGGTCGGTGGTAAAGTGCAAGCAGATAAAATATGCTCAAATATAAGGGTGGAAATAAGGGGGATAGGGTTCCCCAGCGACCTAATAGTAATAGACACCGCTGGGCTAGATGTCATCCTAGGGATGAATTGGTTAATGAAGTATGAAGCGAATGTTAGCTGTGACAAGAGGACCGTAACATTGAAGTCCCCGTCCGGAGAGGAGGTAGTGGCTGAGCTAAGGATGCCTAAAACAGCGAAAGGTGATTGTCACTAGATTTCGGTTGATAGCAAGGAGGCCAACCCTCTCGAGGCCATTAGGGTTGTGTCGGACTTTCCAGATGTGTTTCCCGAGGAATTAACAGGCATGCCACCCGAGAGAAAAGTCGAATTTGCCATAGAGCTTATTCCTGGCACCGCCCCCATTTCTAAAAGAGCCTATCGAGTGTCTGGACCAGAATTGGTGGAACTCAAGAAGCAGATAGATGAGCTGTTAGAGAAGGGTTACATCAGACCAAGTACCTCGCCTTGGGCCGCTCCAGTATTGTTTGTAGAGAAGAAAGATGGTACCAAAAGGATGTGCATAGATTACAGGGCCCTGAATGAAGTCACCATCAAGAACAAGTACCCCCTGCCAAGGATAGAAGATCTGTTTGACCAGCTCAGAGGTGCCAACGTATTCTCGAAGATAGATTTGAGATCAGGTTACCATCAACTCAGAATCCGACCCTCAGACACACCGAAGGCAGCATTCATCACCAAGTATGGGTTATATGAGTATACAGTTATGTCCTTTGGTTTGACAAATGCGCCAGCCTTCTTTATGTATCTGATGAACAGTGTGTTCATGGACTACCTAGACAAGTTTGTGGTAGTGTTCATCGATGATATTCTCATATACTCTCAAAGTGAGGAAGAGCATGTGGAACATTTGAAGATGGTATTGCAAAGGCTACGAGAGCATCAGTTGTATGCCAAGCTGAGTAAATGCGAGTTCTGGATTCATGAAGTCTTGTTTTTGGGTCACATCATCAACCAAGATGGGCTAGCTGTGGATCCAAAGAAAGTAGCAGACATTCTAAACTGGAAAACACCAAAAGATGTTCGTGGAATCAAGAGTTTCATTGGAATGGCCGGATACTATCGGCGTTTCATTGAAGGCTTTTCAAAGATTGCTAGGCCGATGACAGCGTTGCTAGCGAAGAAAGTTGAGTTTAAGTGGACCCAAAAGTGCCAAGAGGCATTTGAAGAACTGAAGAATAGATTAACTACAGCACCTTGTGTTAGTTCTGCCTGATGTTCACAAGCCATTCTCGGTGTACTGCGATGCTTCCTACACCGGATTGGGATGTGTGCTAATGCAAGAAGGAAGAGTTGTAGCATACTCATCTCGACAGCTGAAGATCCATGAGAGAAATTATCCCACACACGACCTAGAGTTGGCAGCAGTGGTTCATGCTTTAAAGACATGGAGACATTACCTGTATGGGCAGAAGTGTGATATCTACACAGATCACAAAAGTCTGAAATACATATTCACCCAGTCAGAGTTAAACATGAGGCAACGAAGATGGTTGGAATTGATCAAGGACTACGAGTTGGAGATACATTACCATCCAGGCAAAGCTAATGTTGTTGCAGATGCTCTGAGCAGGAAGAGTCAAGTCAATATGATGGCCACGTACCCAATGTCATATGAGTTAGCCAAGGAGTTCGACAGACTGAGTCTCGGTTTTCTGAACAGTACACAAGGAGTAACAGTGGAATTAGAGCCCACCCTAGAGCGGGAGATCAAAGAAGGGCAGAAGGATGATGAAAACATCAACAAGATCCGGCAGCTGATCTTAGAAGGAAGAGGCAAAGACTTTTGAGAGGATGAAGAGGGAGTAATATGGTTCAAGGACCGATTGTGTGTCCCCGACATCAAACCTATTCGGGAGCTGATCCTCAAGGAAGCTCATGAGATAGCCTACTCCATACACCCTGGAAGTGAAAAGATGTATCAGGATTTAAAAAGGAGGTTTTGGTGGTATGGCATGAAAAGAGAAATCGCAGAATATGTCGCCATCTGTGATAGCTGCCAAAGAACCAAAGCAGAGCATCAGAAACCCACCGGGCTGTTGCAGCCATTGCAAATTCCTCAGTGGAAATGGGATGAAATCGGGATGGATTTTATAGTTGGCCTACCTCGTACCCGGGCCGGCTATGATTCCATCTGGGTGGTTGTGGACCGCTTAACAAAGGTGGCCCATTTCATACCTGTGAAGACAACGTATACCGGAGCAACATTAGCTGAGTTATATATGTCCCGGATAGTCTGCCTTCATGGTGTGCCGAAGAAGATAGTGTCAGATCGAGGAACACAATTCACCTCTCATTTTTGGAAGCAGCTACAAGAAGCTTTGGGCACGCATTTGAACTTCAGCTCGGCTTACCACCCGCAGACAGACGGTCAGACTGAAAGAACTAATCAGATCCTAGAAGATATGTTGAGAGCCTGTCCGTTGCAAGACAAGTCAGGATGGGACAAAAGGTTACCTTATGCAGAATTCTCCTACAATAATGGTTATCAGGCCAGCTTGAAGATGTCACCGTTTCAGGCGCTCTATGGACGGAGTTGTAGGACTCCGCTGCATTGGAACCAGCCTGGAGAGAGATAGGTGTTTGGCCCCGACATTTTGCTTGAAGCCGAAAAGAATATCAAAATGGTTCGGGAGAATCTGAAGATAGCACAATCAAGGCAGCGAAGCTATGCTGACAAAAGGAGAAGAGAACTGAGTTTTGAAGTGGGAGATTATGTCTATCTGAAGGTATCGCCTATCAGAGGAGTCAGAAGGTTCGGAGTCAAGGGCAAGCTAGCACCCCGGTACGTTGGACCATATCAGATTCAAGCAAAGTGTGGAGAAGTGGCCTACCAGCTCAACCTACCAGAAAGTCTGTCGGCAGTGCACAACGTGTTCCACATATTGCAATTGAAGAAGTGTCTGCGAGTACCAGAAGAACAGTTGCCAGTAGAGGATTTGGAAGTCCAAGAGGATCTGACATACATAGAGAAGCCAACGCAGATTCTGGAGTTTACAGACAGAGTCACCCGGAGGGACACCATCAGAATGTGCAAAGTCAGATGGGGTCACCACTCTGAGGAAGAAGCAACCTGGGAGCGAGAAGACGATCTGAAAGCCAAATACCCTGAACTCTTTGCTGACCAACCTTGAATCTCGGGGCGAGATTCTTTTAAGGGGATAGGTTTGTAACACCCGGGATCTAGGGGTATAAAAATCTCTTCTATAATATCCACCAAGTTCAGGTTTTAAAAAAAACCTAAGGGAACAATGGTTGTTGCATCATGATGGAAGGCATTTATTTTTTGTTTGATGAATGGTTTGCTTGATCTTTCATTTAATCATTGATTTGCACATAATGTCAAACTGAAATAAATAGAAAAGAGAAAGAAAAGAAAAAGAAAAGGAGAAATAGAATTCAGTCCACCTCCCCTCCCCTGGCTCATTTCGGCCGGCCCAGCCGCCCCCTCCCCTCCCCCCCCCCCCCCCCCGCTCGGCCCAGCACTCTCCTCCCCCTCGTGGGCCCGCACGTCGTGGCCCAGCTCCCAACCCCCGCGGGCGCGCCCCTCGGCCCAGCGCGCGTGCCAGCCCCGCTCGGCCCAAGCTCCGCGCTAGCGCGCCCAGCTCCACGCACGCAAGCTCGGCCCAGCGCCTGTCGCGCCCCCCAGCCCAACGCCAGCGCCAGCTCGCCCACGACTGCACGTGGAGTGGTTCCACGCCTGCCACCGCCGCCGCCCAGTGGGGCCCACGCGCCAGGACGCAGGACGCCGCTGTTCGTCTTCTCAGAACCGCCCGACCCGCAGTTTTTTCGCCAGACGCACAGTTTTTTCGCCCGAGTGCCCAGTTCTCTCGCCCGCGACCTCGCCAGCGACCTCGCCTGTGCTCACGGCCATCGACGCCATTGCGCAGCGCCTCTTCGCGCCGAGCAGCACCATGGTCGGGTCCCACTCGCCGCGCAACCGCCGTCGTCGACCTCTGCTCGCCGGCCTCGCTGCACCCTGCCCTCATCGCCGTCGCCGAGGTGAGCTCGTCCTCCCTTTCCTCTCTCTATCGCTCTCCTCCTCGCCGCTCGCTGCATGCTGCCCCGCTGCATCGGTCCCGTCCTGTTCACCGTCACGAGCTCCCCATCGAGTCGCCCCGTCGACTGCACGTCGTGCCGCCCTCCCTGTCCCTGTGCACGGCCGATGGCCTACTACCGTCGCGGCTCGCAGCGCGCAGCGAGCCCAGTGCCCCGGCGTGCAGACCCCGCGCGCCCTCGCCTTGCTCCTTCGCGCAGCCGCTATCCCTGCGCGCAGCCGCCCTTCTCCCGTCCTCTCTTTTCCCCGAACGCCGACGTAGCTGCACGCTCGGCGCGCTCAGACCCGTCCCCATGCCGCGCAGCCTAAGCCAGCACGCGCTCGCCGTACGCCCAGCACCCCGCCATGGCTACCTATGGTGACCGAACAGTCGAGCCGACCTCGCTGATGTCCCTTGTTGGAACTTGCTCTCGGTTGCAAGAGGATCCAACAAGGGTGAACAGTGGTGTCAACAGGGCTCACGCGTTAGATGGCAAAAGCTCTGTTAATCTGGCCTCTCACGGGCACTGTACAGGGGTATTTATAGGTACCTGAGAGCGCAGCGCCTTGAGCTAAGGACGCAAGTGCCCTCAGCTACCTAGATTATCCCCAGAATATTCCCATAAAGCGGGGTTACAGACCGTAATTACAGGGATGTCTTTACAAATTAGGCCTGTAACGCACGGCGGCCACGCGGGGCCCGTAACAATGGGCCGGATCACACGTGGGCCTCTGAGCTGGACGAGGCTGCGCTGTGGGATGCCCTTCGTCGCCAGTCTTCGTCTGGTGCGGTACATGCGAAGGGTGTCCCTGCCTGTTTTGTCTCTGTTGGCTCAGTTGCTGCAGCGAAGACTTCGAGCGAAGGGAAGACTTCGAGCGAAGGGTGGCGCCTTTGCCTTCGCCCCCACATCCCTGCAGCCCGCCCCGGTCGTTCGTCTACCCTTGTCGTGCCTCGGGCTCGCTGTTAGCCGTGTCGTGCACGTCAAATCGCGCGCGCGTAGCGCCTCGCCGTGCTCTCGTAGCCGTCATCGCGCAACTAGTGCGCGCGCTCGCGTTCGCTTCCGCGCAGTGCGTCGATGGGACTCCGTCTACGCTGGTCTACCCCCCCCCCCCCCCCCCGTCTACCCCCGTCTACCCCTCGTCTACCCCCCCCCCCCCCCCCCGTGTGCACTCGTGTCGCTCGCCATCGCCCGCGCGTCGCGCATTAAATCGTCGTGTGCCATTCGCGCGCGTTGCGAGTGCTGTTCGCACGCGTCGTCGTGCGTTCTACGCACGTTAATAGTTTGCCTCACCTTAGAATAGCTCGCACTAATTAAATATATATTTAAACAACGGTTATTCGAGTAGCAAACTAATCAGGACTAAGTAGTAATTTTACTTGGCATACGATTAATGTCTGTCAATATGATTAAGCCGAATTAAATATTATAATTCATATCCGCTTAGTGTAAACGTGATATCCCTCGACCGTAGCGTCGGTCGTCTCAGTTCCATTCTCGCGTAGTCATAGATGTGAATCCTATGTCGTGTGTTTATTTATTTGATCTAAATTTTTGTATGGTGTATTGTTTCCTTCCGTTTCAAGAACGTTGGATGTATGTTTGCACTCGCGTAGATATCGGGTCGTTCGTGGAGTCTGAGGGAATTGCAGGAGAAGACCCTGAGCAGCAGCAGCTTGGTGAAGGCAAGTGTCCTCTGACCCATTATGTCCTATTTAATTTATAATTCACTATCCCGCATACTATGAACAACCTAAGGATTGACTAGCTTTCTATTTACCTAGTCCTTGATTACCTTTTGGGCTATTATGGTTAGATTCATGCTATTGTTTTACTTTAATCAATGAACATGATGTGAATACTTATGATATGATGTTGTTATTATGATTATGATGTTGGACTGTGATACTTTAGGGTGCTCGAGCAGTTTCTCGAGTGTCTCTCCGTAAGGACCTGTTCGTTGAGAGACCACCCGGTATAACAGTGCAACCATGAGGGTGAAATGGGACGCCCTTAGCTAATTAATTAGAGGAACTAGAGGTGTAGTTGCTTCGCCGTCGTGCCGTCAATGGGGTCCAGGCACAGTGCTTGCTCTGCGGAGCCTGAGTGCCGAGGTTCTTTCATTTTGCTTTTGTTAGTCACCCACCTGCGGGGAGAGGTACTGTGTTTATCAAACTGGAGAAACCTAACGGGCGGCTATGACCTCTAGGGAATCTTTGTAAAAGCTACGTAAGTGATACCCTGCCGGACCACCTAGGAAGTGATCAATGGGGAGTCATGATCCCCGGGCAAAACGGGAATCACGGCTCATGGGTAAAGTGTGCGACCTCTGCAGAGGGTAGTGAAACTGATATATCAGCCGTGCTCACGGTTAAGAGCAGCCTTGGGATCCTCTTTGATTAGAGATACCCCGGATACACCTCAGATGATGACTTTAATGATGGTGACTTTAATTATGTATTCTAGTATTTCCTCTCTGAGGAGGTACTTTTTGGGATTATAACTTGGGTTTTACGATAAAATCTGGCTTCTACTAACAATAAATACCTGACCAACTAAAAGCAACCGCTTGAGCCTAACCCCACATAAAAGCTAGTCCACTTCAGCCAAACGGGGCATTTGCTGAGTACGTTGATGTGTACTCATCCTTGCTTTACCACAAAACACCAGGTTGTCCACATTGCAACCACTGCTCAGGAGAAGACGAAGCCGTGGAAGGAGACTTCCAGGAGTTTCAAGACTACGACGAGTTCTAGGTGTGGGTTGGCGGCAAACCCCCAGTCAGCTGCCTTTCCATGGCGGTAGGATGGTGCGGAGTCCCGCCTTCGCCCTGAATCTGCAAAACCGCGATCCGGTCGCCTTTGTTCGTGAGGCGGAGGATGGAGCGGTGCGGCTTGTTGGACGTTACGTGCCGAGGACGGAGGGCCAGCGCAGCTGGGATATCCGCGGGTCGAATGACCGTTTGAACAGGGTTTTTCAATTGAATCAATTGCCATATGACGGCTACCCTGGTCAAGACGATGCAGACCGCCGTGGGAAGAAACCGGCGGTGGAGACTGGAGACGACGCTGCGCCGGCGGCCGCCCCATCCTCCAAAAAGAGAAAATTAGGTACTGCTATGGGAGGAATTGGGGTTTCTGATGGTTTTGCTAGAGAGTTGATGAGGACGTGTGCGGCCCCGGGGGAAAGGATGTCTTCGCCCGAGCTCCAGGAGTCTTCGGCTCGGATGCTGAGGGTTACCGGGGGTTGTTGGCCTAGGAATGTTCCTATCCCCCGCGCGGCTGGCAGGGACTTTTTTACATCTCGCATGGTTCGTCAATGGAGGGTTTTTCCTTACGGGCGGAATATTGCTGCTGTTGTGTCAGCAGTGATGGACAAGGATCGCCAGGGAGCTGCACAAAAGCGCCAGGCGGCCGTCAGGCTCGTTGAAGCCAGGCCAAAGAGGCAGCGGGGGTCTGTGAAGGCTGCGGCCCCCGGCGGAGGCCGGCCGCCGCCGGCGCCGAAGTCGGGCGTCCCTGCAGCTATCAAGGCGCCGGAGGCAACGGCGAAGACGGTGCCGCCGTCCGGCGGAGTGGCGGAGGTCGCGAAGGTGGCGCGAGTGTTGCCGTTGTCGGGCAAACGTGTCGCCGACTTCGCCACTGATATTAGTGTGGAGGACTATCTTGGTGGTAAGTTGTTGGCTCTATTTATTTATTACATTTTTTTAATTTATTCGTTGATACGTCGCAGGGTCGGGCGAGGGCCAACTTGCTATGGTTGCGCCTGCCGCGGCGACCACGACGGCTGCCACAGTGCCAAAGGCGAAGGGCGGGGCTCTTAGCGCCGGGGGCGAGGTGTCAGCCCTCGCGGTTGTCATGGATGAGGCGGGCGCTGCGACCCGCCGGCTGAAGGAGGTGACAGAGGCGCTGAGTCAGGTCCGCTGAGCTAGACCTCGTCCCCCCCTTCTTCTTTTTTAACGGCTTGCTGGGGCCGCGGTCTTACGATTGCTCTGCAGGTGGCTGACTTCGCCAGCCGCACTGCATCGGGGGCCCTCACGGCAGCTGTGGCTGCCGAAGTCGAGAGACTTCGGACACAACATGCTGACGCCGTCCGTGAGAAGTCGGCCGCCGACAGCAAGTGTCGCAAGCTGGCGGACAAGGTGGCCACTGCTGGAGGGAGAGAAGGCTGACCTCCAGCACCAGTTGGCGGGGGAGAGGAGGGAGACCAACGAGGCGCTTGTTAAGGCGCAGGCTGCGCAGGCGGAGGCTAACCTGGCGCGGGCGGAGGGCAATCTTGCCAGGGAGCGCGCCGAGCAGCTGCAGGAGCGGCTCACCGCCCTGGAGAGCCGCGTGGAGAGGGCCGAGGCCATGTCGCGCGCAGAGGCGGAGCGGACGCGCCAGCTGCTCGTGGATACATACCGCGGGCTGGGCGCGGGGACCGGTGACTTCGAGGTGCCGGACCGGGAGCCCGGGCTTTGCTGTCTGGAGTGGGTGCAGGAGGAGCTGCAAGCACTCCCCACTGTCGTGGAGGGCTTTATGGCGTATGCCTCCCTGGTCACCTGCGAGGGGGCGATGAACGCGCTCTCCCGCGGAGGGTGCCGGCACTTCGAGGTCTTCGACCAAGCCGATGAAGATTTCGAGCGAGATATCTTTAAGGTTGAGGACCCCGTAGTGAAGGAGTCCGCCGGAGCCCTCTACGACCGGATGTGGGGTCTGCAAGGCCGCGAGGTGGTCAGGGAGCGGGCTGAAACGGCGAGGGCGCAGGTAACAGTCTTCGTGTGTTTGGTGTTTGTTGGGTGTGGGTTGTGCGTGTGTTTGCTGAATTTTGTGTGTTTTGTCCTAGGCGTTGCGTGGCGAGAGGGTAGACGACTTCGGGGCGTTGAACAGCATGCTGTCTGACCCGGAGCCGACCCCGAGGACCGCGGAAGACGCACCTGGCGCCCCCGCATCCGCTGCTGCCGGCGAAGGCCTGCCCCCGGAGGTCGCTGAAGGCACGCCTGATGCCCTCGCAGCCGCTGCGCCGAGTGCTGAAGATCCCGCAGCGGTGGCGGCGGAACCAGCGGCGGAAACAACGGCGGAAACAACGGCGGAGCCAACGGCGGAGGCTCCCGCAACGTCAGGGCCGTCACAGGTGGCGTAGTGGGTGTAGAGGGTTAGGGAAATTTGTACATGTTGCTGAATTTTGGTTGCTGCGCAGGTTCAAGATTTTGGGCCTGCGCACACAACCGCTACTACTAAATTTTTGGCGGCTTCGACCGCGGAGGATGGTAATGAATGTGGTGGATCTGCAACTGAGTGTTTTGATTGTGCTGACTCTGGGAGCTCGGTTGAGTGGACTGAGGAGTCGTCGGAGGAGGACTTGGACTATTTTGCGGCCTTGGATGTGGCTGCGGCGGAGGCTTCGCCGCGCGTCGCGGACGCAGGAGATGCGCCAGGTCCTAGTACCGGGCGACGACGACGAAGGGCGATTGCGAAACGTAGAGTTAGTGGGGCGGAGGGTGCTCGGCTTCGTGTGAGTGGGGCTGGCCGGCAGGAACTGTTGTCTTTGCCGGCCGCTGTGAATACAGGTGAAGGGGAACTGCGAAGTCTTTTTGCGGGTGAAGAGCTTAGGATAATGTTATTTAATTATAGGGAGATGGGAATTATTCCTAAGGTTGAGCCGATGTAGAGTGTGGTGCCCTCGCTTGTATATGTAGAGGCTTGTATGGTGAAGTTGTGTGCCCTCGCTTGTATACGTGTGCGAAGGCGTTGTGTACTTTGTCTGGTCTGTTCTGTTGTGCTGATGTGATTATAGTTGGTCTTGGCGCGGATGGTTTGATGTTGTCGTTTCTGCCTTTGTTAGGCGACTTCCGAGCGGATAGTCTTCGCGGCAGACTTTGGTTTTTGCGCATTTGTTGTGCTAGTCCGGTTGCACCCTTAGGCGACTTCTGCGCGGATAGTCTTCGCGATAGACTCTGGTTTTTTCGCACTTGTTGTGCTAGTCCGGCTGCACCCTTAGGCGACTTCTGTGCGGATAGTCTTCGCGATAGACTCTGGTTTTTTCGCACTTGTTGTGCTAGTCCGGCTGCACCCTTAGGCGACTTCTGCGCGGATAGTCTTCGCGATAGACTTTGGTTTTTTCGCACTTGTTGTGCTAGTCCGGCTGCACCCTTAGGCGACTTCTGCGCGGATAGTCTTCGCGATAGACTTTGGTTTTTTCGCACTTGTTGTGCTAGTCCGGCTGCACCCTTAGGCGACTTCTGCGCGGATAGTCTTCGCGATAGACTTTGGTTTTTTTCGCACTTGTTGTGCTAGTCCGGCTGCACCCTTAGGCGACTTCTGCGCGGATTTGTCGCACGCGAGGGTTGCTAGCGCTTAGCCTCGCGGTGACCTCGTGTTGGTCGAATGTCGAAGACCGTCGTCGCGGTCCTTTTTTTCGACGCATGTTTTTGCGGGGGATTTTTCACACATATATTACATGGCTCCGCCTCGTTAAAAACCTCACCCCCCGGGAGGAAAAGAGTGCGGGCCGATACAAGATTGTTTTTGCGAATTACAAGGGCGAAATCAGCCCTGAGGAATCAAACAAAAAATTTACGGAGGTTGTCGATGTTCCAGGAGTGCTCCAGGTCCTCGCCGCTTGGCGTTGTGAGCCTGTAAGCACTGGGGGAAGCTTTCGTCTTGACTATAAAGGGGCCCTCCCATCTGGGCTCCAGCTTGCCCTTGGACTCCGTCCGAGCTGTCCGGATGAGTACGAGGTCCCCCTCGCTGAACTCCCTCGGGATGACTGAGTGGTCGCGCCATGCTTTGGTCTGGGCTTGGTACTTGTTCAGGGCCTGCAGGGCGAAGACTCGGTCTCCGTCAATGAGATCCTTTGAAGTTGGCTCGTCCACGTCGAGGACGGCTGACGGGACTGTTCGCGGGGATCCATGCTTTATTTCTTGCGGGGTCATGGCCTCCGATCCGTATAGAAGGCGGAAGGGAGTAAACCCGGTCGCCCTGCACTCAGTCGTGTTTAGTGCCCATACTGCCTCAGGTAGCAAATCGGTCCATCTGCCCTTCTTTTCATCAAGGAGCATTTTCTTGACAGCTGTGAAGATTTTCCCGTTGGCGCGTTCCACAACCCCGTTGGACTGCGGATGACAGACTGAAGCGAAGGCAAGCTTGGTGCCAATGGAGAAGCAAAAGTCTTTGAAGTCTTGGTTATCAAACTGCTTGCCGTTGTCAACTGTCAGTTCGGACGGTACTCCGAAGCGGCAAACAATGTTCTGCCAGAAGAATTTTTGGGCAGTCTTTGATGTTATTGTAGAGACAGCCCGCGCCTCGATCCATTTGGTGAAGTACTCGACAGCGACGAAGGCGAACTTAAGGTTCCCCTGAGCGGTGGGCAGGGGCCCGACGATGTCTAGGCCCCAGCGCTGGAGAGGCCATGTATGGGCGATCAGCTTTGTATACTGCGAGGGGCTACCCGACCGAGGAGAAAACTTCTGGCAGGCTTCGCAGGACCGGGTGACCCGATTTGCGGCGCAGATCATTGCGGGCCAGTAAAAACCCTGGCGGATCACCTTAGCAGCTAGGGCCCTCGGCCCTGCGTGTGAGCCGCACGTGCCACTGTGGACTTCACAGTAGGATTTGCATGCCTTCGGCTTCGGTGACGCACTTAAGCATTGGCTGACTAACCCCTTTTTTGTAGAGTTGGCCTTCAATCAGTGCTGAAGTCTCGGCTTCGATGCTTGAGGCGCTTGGCCTCACTGATGTCGGCTGGGTGATAAAACCCCTGTAGGAACAGGGTTATTGGTGCCCGCCAGTCCTCGGTCATGATAAGGTTGAATATGCGGTGGCCCTCGCTGTTGTTGGTTATTTGGAGCCCTTCGGGGCTCCGGACGGCTGGCGTGCCAATGATGTGAAAGAACACGTCGGAGGGCAGAGTTTCGCCCCTGGCGGCAGCTTTGGCCAATGCGTCGGCCTCTTCATTCTTGGCCCGATCCACATGCTGCAGGGTGAACCCCTTGAATTGCCTCTCGAGGCTTCGGATGGCCGCGAGGTACTGCATGAGCGCGGGGTCCTTTGCCGCATAGTCTTTCTCGACTTGGCCGGCAACTACCTTGGAGTCTGTTTTGATGATGCAGGTGGTGACTCCGAGGGCCCTCAGCTTGCGGAGGCCGAGGATGACTGCTTCGTATTCTGCTATATTGTTTGTGCATCTGTCGGATTCCAGATTGAAGCTGAGTCGTGCTGCATATCTGTGCTTGACCCCGACTGGTGAGGTGATGACTGCAGCGACGCCTGCCCCCGCATGGCACCATGCGCCGTCGCAATGGATCGTCCAAACCTTCTCTACGGATGGGTCTGGCTGTGTTGTTGGCCCAGTCCAGTCAACGACGAAGTCTGCCAGGACTTGAGACTTGATAGCTGTCCTGGGCTCGAAGCAGATGTGGTAGCCGGAGAGTTCGGCCGCCCACTTGGCAATCCTCACCGACGCCTCCGGGTTTCTGAATAATTCGCCGAGTCCCCTATTTGAGGTGACTCGGACCTTGAATGCTTCGAAGTAATGGCGCAGTTTGCGCGACGACATGACGACTGCGTAGGCAATCTTCTCCAGCTCTGTCATGTTGCACTTGGACGGTGTCAGCACTTCGGAGACATAGTATACGGGGCACTGCCGGACCACGCCCTCGACGGTCTGCTCCTGCACTAGTGCCGCGCTGACCGCATGTGGCGAAGCCGCGACGTAGAGCAGCAGGGGGAGCGAGGGGTCGGGGCTGGTGAGGACGGCCAACTCTGTCAGGTACTGTTTTAATGAGGCGAAGGCCGCCGCCTGCTCTGGTCCCCAGGCGAAGTCCTTTGCACCATGGAGTGTCTTGAGGAAGGGGAGACTTCGCTCGGCTGGACCTGGAGATGAATCTGTTGAGAGCGGCCAATCTACCTGTCAGTCGCTGGACGTCCCTGACGGACTGCGGAGGCGTCATGTCTAGGATGGCCTGAATCTTGGTTGGGTTGGCCTCTATGCCGCGGTGTGATACCAGGTAGCCCAATATTTTGCCTTGGCGAACGCCAAAGACGCACTTTTCCGGGTTTAGGCGGAGTTGTGCGTCTCGCATGTTCGCGAATGTTTCGGCGAGGTCGGCGAGGTGGTCCTCCTTGCTCTTGCTGGCGACGACGATATCGTCCACATATGTGAATATGTTTCTGCCGATTTGCCCCTCGAGCACAGTTTTGGTGAGCCGGGAGAAGGTGGACCCGGCGTTCTTGAGTCCCTCCGGCATTCGGATGAAGCAATATGTGCCGAAGGGTGTTATAAAGCTGGTGCTGGCCTTGTCTTCTTCCTTCATGTATATCTGGTGGTAACCGGAGAAACAATCGAGGAGGGACATGACCTCGCATCCGGCCGCGCTATCGACTATTTTGTCGATCCGCGGCAGCGGGAAATTGTCCTTTGGGCAGGCTTTATTGAGACTGGTGAAGTCGATGCACATTCGCCACTTCCCGCTCTTTTTCTGCACCATCACGACATTGGAGAGCCATGTGGGGTAAGCCACCGGCTCGATGAATTTGGCTTCCAGGAGGCGGTGCACTTCTGCCTTGGCGGCCTCCGTCTTTTCGTCGGACATCTTGCGAAGCCGCTGCTTTTTTGGCCGTACCGAAGGGTCGACTCCCAAACTGTGCTCAATTATTGAACGGCTGACCCCAACCAGATCGAGGGCCGACCAGGCGAAGACATCTTTGTTCTTGGCCAGGCAGCAGAGGAGCTTCTCTTCTTCATGCGAAGTAAGGTCTTCGCTGATGATGACTGTCTGCCTGGGCGCGGCTTGGTCGAGGGGGACAATCTTGGTCCCGTCGTTGCTCTGCAGCTGGGCCTTGTCGTGCTGCTTATTGGTTGGGCTGGCAGGCGCGGGGACCTCGTGTTGGGCCGTGAGGCAGTGCACGTTTCTTTGACCGGGCACGAAGTCCCGCTCTATGTTGCGCGCAGTCTGTTGATTGCCTGAAGACTGTGATGACGCCTAACGGACCTGGTATCTTCATGCATAGGTACAGTCCGTGAATGGCTGCTTCGAACTTATTGATGGAGCCCCGGCCCATGATGGCATTGTAAGGATATACCATGTCCACAATGTCGAAGGTTATTTGCTCGCTTCGGGCATTGGGTGCTACACCGAAGGAGAGGGGCAGCTCTATTTTGCCGACGGGGAAGGTGCCCTTGCCACCGAAGCCATACAGCGGGTTGTCCGAAGGCTTAAGCAGGCTGTGGCTTATGCCCATGCGATCGAAGGCGTGGAGGAAGATGATGTTCGCCTGACTGCCGTTGTCAACTAGGACTTTGTGCAGGTCCCAGCCTGCCACGCTGCAATTGATCACCATGGCGTCGCAGTGGGGGGCACTGCGCAGGTCGACGTCCCGTGCGTCGAAGGTTAGCGGTATGTGGGACCACTTTGTCTGCACGACTAGGACCCGTGACGGCGACATGGTTGATGCTGCGGTAATGGTCCCGCTTCTGCCGCTTGGTGTCGAAGTCAGTGCTGGACCCCCCAGTTATCATGTGGATGACTCCGCGATATGGTTGATCGGCGAAAGTCTTCCTGCTTTGGGGCGTTCGGGATGTTTTGATGTTGCTGGTGTGGTGGTGGGGGTGGAGGAGGTACGATTTGTACTTCCTGATGGTGTTGGTAAGCGTGGTGCAGTGGATGCGGGGCGGGAGCGTGGATATATGGTGGAGGTTGCTGGTAATTGTGCGTGACAATTCTGGGGTTGTCGGCTGGCTGCGCCCGTGCCATTCTCTCTCTGGTAGCCTTCGTTTCGGGGCAGTCTTTGGTTTGGTGGGCGCAGTCTTCGTCATGGAAGAGGCAAGTAGAATCGGCGCGGCGGCTGCGCACGCCCTCGGCCCCTACCACGAGTGCCATTTCCGCGGCCCTGGGGGGGATATTCCTGGCGGCGAGGGGGGTCAGCAGCGGGATGCTGGTTGGCGATGTTGTGCACTTGCTGCTGGTTGCGGCCGTCTCGACCGGAGTCTGGCTGCGGAGTCCTTGTCCACGTGCGGCTGGACTGTGGGGCATCTTTCGGCTTCCTTTGGGACTCAATCTTGCGCTGGTGGAGTCCTTCAGATCTGGCGTACTTTTCAAACAACTGATATAACTCCTGGAGGCTCTTTGGCGGATCTCTGATGCAGTGGCTGTATAGGACACCAGCGCGAAGGCCACTGATAGCGTAGTGGATGGCAATCTGGTCATCGACTGAGGGCAGCTGCTGATTTGAGTGTTAAAAATTTGCGGTAATACTCCCTCAGAGTCTCCTTTTCCAGCTGCTTGCATAGCGAGAGTTCGGCCAGGGCGTCGGTGTCTGGGCAGTACCCTTGGAAGTTGAGCAGGAACTTGTCCCGGAGACTCCTCCAGGAATCAATGGACAGCGGAGGCAACCTGGTGAACCAGGTGAGTGCCGGGCCCTCGAGGGCGATGATGAAAGACTTCGCCATTGTGGCGTCGTCCCCTCCGGAAGATGCAACGGCGACCTGATAACTCATTATGTATTGAGCCGGGTCGGTGCTGCCGTTGTACTTGGGATAAGTCCCTGCCCGGAAGTTAGCTGGCCAAGGCGTCACTTGCAGGTGTGGCGCCAGGGGACTTCGCTCGTCGAGATAGTTGACCCCTTGGAACGGCGCGGCGTGCGGGAAGGTGAAGTCGCGCTGGGGGAAACGCGGGTCCTCCGGTTGGGCGCGGTGTTGCGGGGGGGCCCATGCTGCAGGCCGAAGTGGCCTTCGCGCATGTCTTCGAGTTGTGCGCGCTGCTGGGGGGTGCCTCGTGCTGCAGGCCGGAATGGCCTTCGCTGCTGCATCAACGCAATCTCCCGCTCGAGCTCTTGGGCCTTCTGCTCTTCGTCGCGTATCATTTGCCGCACTTTGGCTAGTGCGGACACACGCTGGCGCTTGGCCTCCTGTATCTCCTTCTGCCTCTGGAGATTGCGGTTCTTGAGGCGCAGGGCGCGGAGCTGTAGCTGTTCTTCTGCTGAGACGCCGAGGACTTCACCGTCCTCGGTGAGGTCCGCACCCTCTGGTGGTGCGAAGCCTGAGGGCAGCTGCGGTTGTCCTTCAGGGTCGCAGGTGTGGAGGGTGTCGTCCCCGCAGGCGCGAGGAACGTTGTCTTCAGTGGCCTCTTGGTGGGTGGAGTGGGTGAGGGCGAGGGCCTTGCCCTTTCTTGCGTTGAGCAGTGCTGCCTTCGCAGCCTCGTCAGCCTTCGGGTTAGCTCTCTTGGGTGCCATCACGGGTGGTTTTCTCGTAGCACGAACGGTGGGCGCCAAATGTTGGAACTTGCTCTCGGTTGCAAGAGGATCCAACAAGGGTGAACAGTGGTGTCAACAGGGCTCACGCGTTAGATGGCAAAAGCTCTGTTAATCTGGCCTCTCACGGGCACTGTACAGGGGTATTTATAGGTACCTGAGAGCGCAGCGCCTTGAGCTAAGGACGCAAGTGCCCTCAGCTACCTAGATTATCCCCAGAATATTCTCATAAAGCGGGGTTACAGACCGTAATTACAGGGATGTCTTTACAAATTAGGCCCGTAACGCACGGCGGCCACGTGGGGCCCGTAACAATGGGCCTGATCACACGTGGGCCTCTGAGCTGGATGAGGCTGCGCTGTGGGATGCCCTTCGTCGCCAGTCTTCGTCTGGTGCGGTACATGCGAAGGGTGTCCCTGCCTGTTTTGTCTCTGTTGGCTCAGTTGCTGCAGCGAAGACTTCGAGCGAAGGGTGGCTCCTTTGCCTTCGCCCCCACATCCCTGCAGCCCGCCCCGGTCGTTCGTCTACCCTTGTCGTGCCTCGGGCTCGCTGTTAGCCATGTCGTGCACGTCAAATCGCGCGCGCGTAGCGCCTCGCCGTGCTCTCGTAGCCGTCATCGCGCAACTAGTGCACGCGCTCGCGTTCGCTTGCGCGCAGTGCGTCGATGGGACTCCGTCTACGCTGGTCTACCCCCCCTGTCTACCCCCGTCTACCCCTCGTCTACCCCCCCCCCCCCCCGTGTGCACTCGTGTCGCTCGCCATCGCCCGCGCGTCGCGCATTAAATCGTCGTGTGCCATTCGCGCGCGTTGCGCGTGCTGTTCGCACGCGTCGTCGTGCGTTCTACGCACGTTAATAGTTTGCGTCACCTAGAATAGCTCGCACTAATTAAATACATATTTAAACAACGGTTATTCGAGTAGCAAACTAATCGGGACTAAGTAGTAATTTTACTTGGCATACGATTAATGTCTGTCAATATGATTAAGCCGAATTAAATATTATAATTCATATCCGCTTAGTGTAAACGTGATATCCCTCGACCGTAGCGTCGGTCGTCTCAGTTCCGTTCTCGCGTAGTCATAGATGCGAATCCTATGTCGTGTGTTTATTTATTTGATCTAAATTGTTGTATGGTGTATTGTTTCCTTCCGTTTCAAGAACGTTGGATGTATGTTTGCACTCGCGTAGATATCGGGTCGTTCGTGGAGTCTGATGGAATTGTAGGAGAAGACCCTGAGCAGCAGCAGCTTGGTGAAGGCAAGTGTCCTATGACCCATTATGTCCTATTTAATTTATAATTCACTATCCCGCATACTATGAACAACCTAAGGATTGACTAGCTTTCTATTTACCTAGTCCTTGATTACCTTTTGGGCTATTATGGTTAGATTCATGCTATTGTTTTACTTTAATCAATGAACATGATGTGAATACTTATGATACGATGTTGTTATTATGATTATGATGTTGGACTGTGATACTTTAGGGTGCTCGAGCAGTTTCTCGAGTGTCTCTCCGTAAGGACCTGTTCGTTGAGAGACCACCCGGGATAACAGTGCAACCATGAGGGTGAAATGGGACTGCCCTTAGCTAATTAATTAGAGGAACTAGAGGTGTAGTTGCTTCGCCGTCGTGCCGTCAATGGGGTCCAGGCACAGTGCTTGCTCTGCGGAGCCTGACTGCCGAGGTTCTTTCATTTTGCTTTTGTTAGTCACCCTCCTACGGGGAGAGGTACTGTGTTTATCAAACTGGAGAAACCTAACGGGCGGCTATGACCTCTAGGGAATCTTTGTAAAAGCTACGTAGTGATACCCTGCCGGACCACCTAGGAAGTGATCAATGGGGAGTCATGATCCCCGGGCAAAACGGGAATCACGGCTCATGGGTAAAGTGTGCGACCTCTGCAGAGGGTAGTGAAACTGATATATCAGCCGTGCTCACGGTTAAGAGCAGCCTTGGGATCCTCTTTGATTAGAGATACCCCGGATACACCTCAGATGATGACTTTAATGATGGTGACTTTAATTATGTATTCTAGTATTTCCTCTCTGAGGAGGTACTTTTTGGGATTATAACTTGGGTTTTACGATAAAATCTGGCTTCTACTAACAATTTTTACCTGACCAACTAAAAGCAACCGCTTGAGCCTAACCCCACATAAAAGCTAGTCCACTTCAGCCAAACGGGGCATTTGCTTGAGTACGTTGATGTGTACTCATCCTTGCTTTACCACAAAACACCAGGTTGTCCACATTGCAACCACTGCTCAGGAGAAGACGAAGTCGTGGAAGGAGACTTCCAGGAGTTTCAAGACTACGACGAGTTCTAGGTGTGGGTTGGCGGCAAACCCCCAGTCAGCTGCCTGTGAAGGCCCTATCTTTACTGCGTTTCGCTTAGCACTTTGATTTACCCGTTAAGTTGATGACTATGTGGATGTCTCTGACTCTGTGATGTAATAAGTTAATACTCTTTTATGTTATTATTCGAGTACTGTGTGATGATGTTCATTTATGTAATCGCTGTGTACGTGAGTTCTGATCCTGGCACGTACATAGTTCGCATTCGGTTTGCCTTTTGAAACCGGGTGTGACATGCACTGGAATAAAGCTTAAGCGGTGACCGGCTTCGTTTGAAACCCTTGGAAACTGGTGATCAGCATATCCTTCAGCTTCTGCCATGATGTGATTGTTCCTGGCCGAAGGGAGGAGTACCAGGTTTGTGCAACATTCTTGACAGCAATGACGAAAGACTTCGCCATGACTGCGGTATTTCCACCATAGGAAGATATTGATGCTTCGTAGCTCATCAAAAACTGCTTTGGATCTGAATGGTCATCGTACATGGGAAGTTGAGGTGGCTTGTAGGACGGAGGCTAAGGTGTAGCCTGCAGTTCTGCTGATAGAGGAGAAGCAATCATCAAAAGCAAAATTTCCATGATGGAAATTCTCATACCAGTCATCTTCGTTGAAGAACCCCTCTTGATGAAGGTCTCTGTGCTGAGGCCTTCGGTTCTGCTCATCTTGAGTAAGATGGCGAACTTCTTTAGAGGCTTCGTCTATCTGCCTTTGTAGATCAGCCAGCCTAGCCATCTTTTCCTTCTTCCTTTGCACCTGCTGATGGAGCATCTCCATATTTCTGATCTCTTGCTCCAAGTTGTCCTCCTGAGGTGTTGGACTGATGGCCTTCCTCTTCTGGCTTCGGGCCTCCCGAAGAGAGAGGGTCTCCTGGTTGGGGTCCAGCAGCTACAGAGCGGCAGCCCCTGTTGCTGAAGCTTTCTTTGGCGGCATGACGAAGGTCTACGCTTGCCGAGGGTGTTCGGAACTCAAAAAAGTGGAAGTGAGTTCACCGGAGGTGAGCGCCAATGTTGGAGACTTGTTCTCAAACGCTAAGAGTTAAGAACAAGGCAACATAAAAGTGTTAAATGTTAAAGTCCTTCGTCCCTCGAAGCATTATCTCCCTTCGGATATAATGAATTCCGGACGAAGGTCATGAAGGACAAACCTTCATGAGCACAATAAATGATGAAGAAGGATTCATGCACAAGATATGAAAAAATAATATAAACACTTTAAATGTTATTATTAACTTATTTTAATTTGCGTTACTGTATTCACAATGACAGATTATGAATGTACCTTTGGCTCGAAGAAAAAGCAGGGGTACAAGCGTGACGTGAGAGCAAATGCCAAGTCAGCGTGAACAGTACGGGAGTATTGTTCATCTATTTATAGGCAAGGGACGCAGCCCATGTAAAATTACATTCATGCCCTTTATATTTGCTAATAACTCTATAGTAATTCTTCGAGGTCTAATTTGCCTTTTCATTTTTAAGTCGGTTCCCCTTTTCTACTGTCATGCCGAAGCTTTCCTGTGCACAGCTTCGTGATCACCTTGCCCTTCGTCATAATCACCTTTCGTCTCACTCAGGCTTCGTCCTGACCATGCTCTGTATGCTCATGATCCAAATCCGAAGATACCTGTTCACATATTTCACTTGGAAAACATTGTCAAATCATGTTTTTGAGGACCTTCGGAAGCCGAAGGCCCCCAACAGTAGGCCCTCGCAATATTAATTTGTTAGAATAATAAATTCAGATTGCGATATAGACGAAGGCCTTAAGTCGAAGGTCCGAAAAAAACACCTTCCCTTTGCTAGAATAGCAATAGTCAATGACAAGTGGGGCCCTGCCACTTGCAACGTACTGGGCGTATAAATAAGAACGCACCGCGAGCACATTTAGCACGCTTTCTTGCCGCCGGCTCCTGCCTTCCTAATTTTTAGCTCTTTGCACACCAACGCTTGCCTGGCTTTTTACATTTTTAAGCTTCGTCTTTGAGAGCACTTTCCTGGCATTTTCGAAGATGTTTGAAGACAAGAAAGCTGTCGCTGAGTCGAAGCTAAGCCTTTCCGAAGAGATGAATCTTGGCTTCCTTGAATCAATACCAAAGACAAAGACAAATACAGAGAAGATTACTAAAGAGATTTTAGAGGGTTTGTCTGAAGACACTGGTGACAGTGACAGCTATGATGTGGAAAGTGGCGGTGAAGATTCCGAAGATCGACCTTGGCGACCAAGCCATGCAGTTTTTGGAAAATCAAGCATTAAACAAAGCCATCTTGTCAATATGAGGGGCAGATATTTTTGGGATTTATCTATTGTAAGGGCTGACGAAGGAGAGAAAACTTGTCCGACTTCCCGAGGAAAATGAAGTCGTGATATTCCGAAGCTTCTTTAAGGCTGGACTTCGGTTTCCTTTGAGCAGTTTTGTGGTAGAAGTTTTGAAGATATTTGAAATCTACCTCCATCAAATTACTCCCGAAGCAATCATAAGGATGGGAATCTTTGTATGGGTCGTGAAGAGCCAAGGTTTGGAACCAAATGCAAAAAGTTTCTGCAGTATGCATGAGTTATTGTATGAGACGAAACCATGGGATAAGGAGCAATATCACAACAATTTTGGCTGTTATAGCTTCGGTTCCCGCTCTGGGTCAAGCTGTCCCGTGCCAACTTTTTCGGAGAAGATGGCCTGGGGACTAGATGAAGGAATGGTTCTATGTGAAGAACGACTTGAAAACACGAGAAGATATTAAAGATATCATTATGCGCCCTATCTGGCAGCGCTTCGGCCTTCGGAAACCGAAGGTGGAAACTGACGAAGCAGCCGAAGAATGCCGGAGAGCCTTCGGAGTAGTTTGCTCTTTCATCGGGACAAGGGATTTGATCCAAGAACACATTGCCTTCAGAGTATGGCCACTTGCAGAAAAGTGGGAAATGCCAAAGGAAACCGTCGGTGAACCTAACGAAGGTGGACTAGTTAGATTAAAATTCACCTTCAAATATGGAGATAAGTTCATCGAGCCAGATGACGACTGGCTGAAAAGTATTGAGGCCGTAAGCGATGAGCTGCTTGGGCCATACTCGAAGGCAGAAGATACTGCACTATCTGTAGCCTTCGGAGGCCGGAAGAAGAAAAGGCTCAACCGAGTATTTGATGCCATTGGGTTCGTGTATCCTGACTACCGTTACCTAACACGGGGTCAAAAAAGGAAAGATACGGCGTCTGCGAAGGAAGCCGCCTCAGCCGCTCTTAGTGAGCCAGCGCCGAAGAGGAAAAAGATAAAGGTTCCTACACACTGTCCACGCTATATTGAACCGGCCACAGTGACCGAGTTTGTCGGTGAATCCTCTTCAGCCCCCGAAGCCAAAGAGCCGACTCCCCTGAAGAATATTGAAGAGCCGGTCACAATGCCGGAGATAAAGAAAATAGAAGAACCGAAGGCTAAAGAAACAAGGACATCTGAAATTTTAAGTCAAAAGGGTCCAGCATTGACCCCCAAAAGAAAAAGGATGGTTAATGTACTGGATGTATTGGAGACAATAAAGTCTTTAAGCACTACTCCGAAGAAAATTGCCGAAACTCCCGAAGTACAAATCGAAGCCTTTGATGCCGAAGCTTCAAAGCACCAAGCTAAAACTGAAGTTGGGCCTTCAGGGCCCGCCAAGGTAAAATCCTTGGAAACCAAAGAAACAGAAATAGCAGAACAAATCTTTGATGAAGAAACTGGCACTGCCGCCCCCGAAGCCTTTTCTGAAGCTTCCGATTATATTTTACGACATGCTTCGGGGAAGGAGTTGACTGAAAAAGAAAAGCAGGAGGCCCAGTTCTATGCCCAAAGACTGAAATATCCCAAGGGGGCGTTGATATTCAACGGCAGCGGAGAAGAAGACTTCTTGTATTGTCTCCCTGACAGCAAGGAGATTTCAGTCTGTCGGGAGATGAGCAAAAGCTTTCGGATTCCCAACACTAGAAGACGGGCTCTCAGTGTTGTCAAAGAACGAGCTGGCTGACAGCTTAGCGTACAATAGTTTAAAGGTGAAAAAAATGAGATCTTTGTATTATTTGTTGAAACCAAAATTTTTCATTTGCTTAAACTTATTAACACACATTTTTTCCAGGGTCTTATACTTAGCAATGCCCTTAGGGCACAAAACGATGTCGAAGACGAAGGGTGTACCATAGCCTTGAGCAACCTTCGTTCCGAAGTAATTGAGCTAAGGAACGAAGGTCCTCGAAAAAGATAAAATATTACACTCGTTATTGAATAAAATAAAAGAAGACGAAGCTGCTTTCAAAACTCAAGCCGAAGCTTAGAAGCGCGAAATTGAAGATCTTCGGAAACAACTAGTCAGAGCTAAAGAAGAGTGCACACTTGAAGAAACAAAACGAGAAATTAGTGAACAATGGGCCAATCATTTAGAAAGAAACGTTGAAGAGCTTCGTGCATCCAAGAAAAAGTGTTATGAAAAATCTATAGAATGTGTTAAGAAAATAAGAACCAGCTTCGCCAGCGTTGGCGCATTCTCGAGTGAGGAGAACTTCGTAAGGGGTGACCCCGAAGGCCCAATTGGATGGATCAGCCACGAAGCTGAAGCTTTTGAAGAAGTTTTGAATAGCCGTGGAGACATATGTGCCTTTATGGGTGCCAGGGGGATTGCCACTATTTTGGAGAGAAAAGGCTGTGACCATGCGAAATTTTTGGCACAATCCGAAGCGGCCTTGTCTTCTGAAGATATAAAAGACCCCTCGGCCGAAGCGAGCCTGGTCGGTGGAAAATTTTCACCGACATCTGGGACAATGGTGGCCGGGATATGGCCCAAGAAATTATACGAAAGAGCGAGAAAGGTATCCATGACGCTAGAAAAGTAGCAGAGGCCGCTGAGAAAAGTGCGGATGTCGAAGTGCGAATAGGTATTGACTAGCAGTTTTTGGCTCTGTTGTAATATTTTTTATTTTGAATTTGCTTACTCTTTGTAACACAACCACACTTTCTCACCCCTCAGAGCCTGCCAAGCCATCGGCGGACCCCCACATGAAGGGGGACGACGAAATTAGAAAAATGGCTGAAGCTATCATGGATAAAGTTGTTGATCAACTACTAAACGAAGCTGTAGAGGTAGTTCTAAGGGAAGACTAGATGTTATTGTGAAAACATTTGGAATGTAATATTTATTGAACATGTGTAATATTTTGTAACTTTGAATGTAATATATAAGCTATTTATGGTTCAATTCTTTACGATGCATGAAACTTTACATACATACCGTTTTTTGAGCCTTCGGCGAAAAAAACACCTTCCCTTCTTTTCATGCTTCGTAAATAATATCCGTATTTTCATAAAAACATCCAATCTTCGTAAAATCAATATCCAAAAGATCTTTTCATTTCAGAGTTTGACTGAAGGTATGCTTCTTCAATATTTACTTTTTTGTGCCTTGGCACTGTTTCTTCGAAACAATTTCCAAATGTCAACATTGATCCCCTTCTTGCGTCATTGATGCAATATGATGTATGGTGTTATGCTATGCAAATGATGTGATGATGTGATGTTATGCAAAATGATATTTGCCGAAGATCGACGTTTATTTTTCACTCTAAGCCTCCCTTAGGAGCTTCTTCGCCTTTTACTTCAGCGGAATCAGCGTTTATTTTTCGCTGTAAGCCTCCCTTAGGAGCTTCTTCGCCTTTTACTTTCAGCGATATCAGCGTTTATTTTTCGTTGTAAGCCTCCCTTAGGAGCTTCTTCGCCTTTTACTTTCAGCGGTATCAGCGTTTATTTTTCGCTGTAGGCTCTGCATTCCCTTCGGAACGACTTTTGAGCAGAAAACTTACGCTGCGCTCCCTTAGGAACGACTTTTTGTTATTTTGGAAATTCTCCTTGTAATCATAAATTCTTATGCTTCGGCAACTCCGCTATTCTGTGGAAAAAGTATATTTTTACTGTGGCGAAAACGAAGCTATTACAAGAAATTGAAAAACGACAAAAAACACTTAGGCTTTCAATAATTGTTCCTTATTAAAAAGAAAATGATACTAAATGTAAAAACTGCTGCTAAGGTAGGATATTTGCTAGTAAATATGCTTCAATTCTGGCACAGTACTATTGACTGTGCGAGCTTCGGACTCTTCTCTGAAGTCCCATTGGGGGTGGGTATGCTGACTCCCTTCTGGCTGCTGGCCTCGTTGCATTGGTGGTGGAGGAAGAGGCTGTTGCCAGGATGCCTGAGGTTGGCTTGCCGAAGCGACAGAAGCTGCAGGGTGGTTGCCTACATACTCTGGAATGTAAGGCGAATGGTACGAAGGCAGTGTGCATAACTTGCTTCGGCTGGCTCTGTTGGGCTGTAGCTTCTGCTATCTCCTTTTGTTTCTAGATGGTAACATGGCACATTCTGGTGGTATGGCCCTTGTCCTCACCGCAGAATAGGCAATAAATCTTCCTGGGCTGATCCCCAAATCTCCCTCCGAAGCCCCTGGCACCTCTGCCCCTTGGAGCTGGAGGCCGAGGGTAGCTCTGCTGCTGCCCCGAAGCCTGGGGGGAATACTACGGCCTCTGCTGCTGGCTTCCCCTGTCATCATTCTGAGTGGAATGAATCGATTTGACATGTCTGGGATGAATTCTTCCTCCGAAGCCCCTGGCTATTTCGGAGAACCTGTAAGCGTCCTCTCTTCTCTGTCGAAAATCATTATCAGCGCGGATGTACTCATCCATCTTCTGAAGCAATTTCTCCAGAGTCTGAGGGGGCTTTCTGGCGAAGTATTGGGCTGAAGGTCCCGGCCGAAGCCCCTTAATCATGGCCTCAATGACAATTTCATTGGGCACTGTTGGTGCTTGTGCCCTCAGGCGTAAGAATCTTCGGACATACGCCTGAAGATATTCTTCGTGATCTTAGGTGCACTGGAATAAAGCTTGAGCGGTGACCGGCTTCGTTTGAAACCCTTGGAAACTGGTGATCAGCATATCCTTCAGCTTCTGCCATGATGTGATTGTTCCTGGTCGAAGGGAGGAGTACTAGGTTTGTGCAACATTCTTGATAGCCATGACGAAAGACTTCGCCATGACTGCGGTATTGCCACCATAGGAAGATATTGATGCTTCATAGCTCATCAGAAACTGCTTCGGATCTGAATGGTCATCGTACATGGGAAGTTGAGGTGGCTTGTAGGACGGAGGCCAAGGTGTAGCCTGCAGTTCTGCTGATAGAGGAGAAGCATCATCAAAAGCAAAATTTCCATGATGGAAATTCTCATACCAGTCATCTTCGTTGAAGAACCCCTCTTGATGAAGGTCTCTATGCTGAGGCCTTCGGTTCTGCTCATCTTGAGTAAGATGGCGAACTTCTTCAGAGGCTTCGTCTATCTGCCTTTGCAGATCAGCCAGCCTAGCCATCTTTTCCTTCTTCCTTTGCACCTGCTGATGGAGCATCTCCATATTTCTGATCTCTTGGTCCAAGTCGTCCTCCTGAGGTGTTGGACTGATAGGCCTTCCTCTTTTGGCTTCGGGCCTCCCGAAGAGAGAGGGTCTCCTAGTTGGGGTCCAGCGGCTGCAGAGCGGCAGCCCCTGTTGCTGAAGCTTTCTTTGGCGGCATGACGAAGGTCTACACTGGCCGAGGGTGTTCGGAACTCAAAAAAGTGGAAGTGAGTTCACCGGAGGTGGGCGCCAATGTTGGAGACTTGTTCTCAAACGCTAAGAGTTAAGAACAAGGCAACATAAAAGTGTTAAATGTTAAAGTCCTTCGTCCCTCGAAGCATTATCTCCCTTCGGATATAATGAATTTCGGACGAAGGTCATGAAGGACAAACCTTCATGAGCACAATAAATGATGAAGAATAATTTTACATGGGTTGCGTCCCTTGCCTATAAATAGATGAACAGTACTCCCGTACTGTTCACGCTGACTTGGCATTTGCTCTCACGTCACGCTTGTACCCCTGCTTTTTCTTTCGAGCCGAAGGTACATTCATAATCTGTCATTGTGAATACAGTAACGCAAATTAAAATAAGTTAATAATAACATTTAAAGTGTTTATATTATTTTTTCATAAATGATGAAGAAGGATTCATGCACAAGATATGAAAAAATAATATAAACACTTTAAATGTTATTATTAACTTATTTTAATTTGCGTTACTGTATTCACAATGACAGATTATGAATGTACCTTCGGCTCGAAGAAAAAAGCAGGGGTACAAGCGTGACGTGAGAGCAAATGCCAAGTCAGCGTGAACAGTACGGGAGTACTGTTCATCTATTTATAGGCAAGGGACGCAGCCCATGTAAAATTACATTCATGCCCTTTATATTTGCTAATAACTCTATAGTAATTCTTCGAGGTCTAATTTGCCTTTTCATCTTTAAGTCGGTTCCCCTTTTCTACTGTCATGTCGAAGCTTTCCTGTGCACAGCTTCGTGATCACCTTGCCCTTCGTCATAATCACCTTTCGTCTCACTCAGGCTTCGTCCTGACCATGCTCTGTATGCTCATGATCCAAATCCGAAGATACCTGTTCACATATTTCACTTGGAAAACATTGTCAAATCATGTTTTTGAGACCTTCGGAAGCCGAAGGCCCCCAACACAAACTAACTCTAACTAAGACTGACTAGACTAAGACACTAAACTAAGCATTATTACAGACTTCGACTCCATCGATCTATGGATCTAAATCTATGCGGGTCCTGCAGTCTGGGGTACCATAGTCGAAGCGACCACGGGGCAGTGAACGGTAAGGGTGCTGAATCCCGACAGGGGCAGGAGAACCACCATCCAGATAGTGGTGTGTTGCGCACTCAGCACGCAATTCCGCAACCTCCGCCCGAACCTTGCCCAACTTGTCAAGGGCGTGGTCCAACTCTGTGTTGAGCATGGCAGCCAAGTTGACCATGCTGTTCAGCCTGGGATTGCCCTCACCAACTAGCGAGGCAATCACACCTCCAGCACTGCCTGTCGAACGGCAAGGGTAGTACTTCAGGTCGAGGCCATCAGCTACCTTGCTGAACAACGAGCAATACTAAGAAAGTGCCTGTCGTGCTGTATCTTGCATGGCTTCCTTAGCAGTATCCCTCTCAGTAATAGAATAGTGCTCTAAGAAGGCCTCTGCACCCCAGAGATCATCGTCCGGACGGCGCACCAAGCAAGTAGCCTCCCACTGGTCCGGGTATAGCTCGCGACGATGCTGGTAGTCTACACAACGGTACTCGATGGACCAAGTGTGTCGGTCGAAGGCCCAACGCAACAGGGTATCGAGAGCGTCGTGGAAGTGACACCCGTGAGCAGCGTCACGAGTGTGGGTCTAGTGATCCATTCCTCCAGCTCCGGCTCCTCCGAGAGCTCCGTGCCGTGGCTCGAACTGCCACCGGCGTCGTCGTCGTCTCTGTCTCCGTCAGGGTCTCCTCCAGCAGCCAGGATGCCCTGTGGTGGTGCAGGGGGCATCTCTGGCTGAGCTGTAGGGGAGGGCGGCCTCTCAGACTCCACCTCCTGCTAAGGTGAGGGGGAAGAGTCCTGCTGCTCCTGGTCCTGCTCCTGCTCCTGGCATCGATGCTCCTGCTCCTCGTGTAGGCAATGATGCAGTCTCTCTAGGTGACTGGACTGACCTGGCACCGTGAGACACAGTGGACGCTCCGTCAAGCGAGAAGGCAAAAAGGGGATCACAGACTTACATGCAGTGCACCTAATACGGGCCATCTACAAAAGACATCAGTAAGCACAAGAGTAAGAGTAGAACTATGAGACCAGAAAGTAAATAGAAAGAAAAGTGAGGCAAAACTTTTTGAGATGAGTAAATAACATAGAGTTGGTCAAGATGACCAACTTTTGAAAGAACTCTAAGGTCAAGGTAAGAGTAGGGGTCTATAGTCCTTAGGCGACCATTCTAGTCTAGGTTAGCGGTCCTAAAATCAGCAAGGCTTTGATACCACTTATGTCACACCCGGTTTTTAGAAGGTAAACCAAATGCGAACCATGTACGTGCCAGGATCAGAAACTCACGTACACAGCGATTACATAATTGGACATCATCACACAATGCTCGAAATAAATAGCGGAAAGGTACTTTATTACAACAAGATGTCCAAGACATCCACAGAATCTATTACATAACCATTGTCTTTAACATAACTATCAAAGTGCGGAAATATGAAACGTAGAAGCTAAGCCTACACAGGCAGCTGACTAGGGGTTTACCACTAAGTAAGAACTAGAACTCGCCGTATTCCTGGAACTCCTTGAAGTCCTCCATGTTGTCTGCATCACCTCCTGAGCACTGAGTGCAGTGGGGACAACCTAGGGTGGGTGGTTTGTAAAGCAAGGGTGAGTACACATCAACGTACTCTGCAAATGTCCCATTTGGCTAAAGTGGACTAGCTGTATGTGGGGTTGAAGTTAAGCAGTTGCTTTTAGTTGGTCAAGTATTTACTATTATTAGTAGAGCCAAGTTTTAGTAATAAATCCAGTTATTACCCAAAAGTACTCCCTCAAAAGAAAAAATACCAGAGATCAGATTTTATAGCATCATTATTAATCATCATCATAAAAATATCCAAAGTTCTTCTAATCAAAGAGGATCCCAAGGCTGCTCTTAACCATGAGCTCGACTGATATACCAGTTTCTAACACACTATAGAGGTTGCGCACTTTACCCACAAGCCGTGATTCCTTTATGCCTCGGGTCGATCAAACCCTCAAACACTACCAAGGTGAGTCGGCAAGGTTTCACTGCTGTAGCCTTTACAAAGACTCCTCTGGTGCATAGCTGCTCGTTAGGTTTCGCCAGTCGTACAAACGCAGTACTGCCTCCCCAAGGTGGGTGACTAACAAAACCAAATCGAATGAACCTCTGCACCCCAACCTCGATAGAGCGAGCACTACGCCCCAGCCCCCATTGACGGCCCTTCGGCAAAGCCAACTACACCCCAGGTTCATCTAATTAATCAGTTAAGGGCGTCCCATTCCACCCTCATGGTTGCACTGTTATCCCGGGTGGTCACTCCACGAACAGGTCCTTACAGAGAGGTACTCAGGAAAAAGGCCTGAGCCCCCTAGAGTACCATAAGATCATCAACATAATCAGGATACCAGTATCGTATCATAAATGTTCACATCATGTTCATTGATTAAAGTTAAGGCAATAGCAAAATGCTAACCATGGTAACCCAAAAGGTAAACAAGGATAAGTAAATACAGACTAGTCAATCCTTAGGTTTCATAAAGTAATGTGGGACAGTGAATTATAAAGTATGTAGGACATAATAGATCAGTGGACACTTGCCTTCACCAGGTTGTTGCTCAGGGAGGTCTCCAACAACAGACTTAGGAACCTCGGACTGCTCGTTGTCTAAATAAAGCGAGCATGCATTCAATACATTTGGAAAGTACAAATGAACATCACACCAAACATGTACAAACATTGGAACACATCTTAAAGGGACACAATACTACATAAGGGGTACTGAATTCAAAGTATAACATGAACTATAACATGAATTAACTTTATTTGGACATAGATTATTATTTCCCTAAGTGTTACTTACAAGTACATAATCATATTCAATTTATTTTATTGTGACCTAAAATTTAGAACAGAGATGAACTCATGTAATACACATTATTAATCTCACAAGTTTAAACAAGTTTAAATCCATAAGGTTTTCCTTTTATTTATTTTATTAAATAGATAAATCTACATCTACATTAGTGCATACTTAATTATAAAACTTAGAATGTGCAGACAATAAATGAAACCATTTTATTTAGATAGAGAATAATTCTATGAACATTTTGCAATTTGAATCACTAAATTTGGAGTTCGTATGCAAAAGTTATGAAATAAATAAGTTTAGGAATTCAAAATATGAAATTAGGTCTAATTCTGTGAATATCTAAAAGTCATGGGCTAAATCATCAAGATTACAGGGGCCTGCGCGCGAAAACCAGGGACGACGGGTTGATTTCCAATAAACCGAGGGTCTGTTTAACAAAACAGCCACGTGAAGGGGTATCGAGAAAATCTAACTATCAGATCTAAAACCAACGGCTGAGATTAGATCTGCGGTCGAGGGCGCGCGCGCGGGCGGGCGAGCGCTGACAGGCGAGCCAAGGCGTCAGCGGCAGAGGGCAGGGGCGCACTGACCAAGCGGGCCCAACGCCAGGGGACTTGGGCGCTGACAGGCGGGCCAGAGCGTCAGGCGCCCGTGCGCGAAGCGGTATCCCATGATCTGGGTCGTGCGATGAAGATCGGATGGAGGGGATCAGACCAGGGAGGGGCGAACGACTGCGGGCGGCGCTACTCTTTTCCACGGCGGTGAGGTCGCCGGAGTTGAGGCTGGCGCGAGCTAGGGTGGCTCCGGGGTCACCGGAGTTAGGCAGAGAGGGAGAGAATGCCACAGCAAACTCAATGGCGGGGAAGAAGCCATGAATCCACGGGCAGAGAGGGGAGAACGATGGAGAGAAGGTCTCGGGCGAGCCGAAAGAGCTCCAGCGAGGCATTCCGGTCACGGGGAAGGGGCTTAAGGCGCGTTAAGGCCTTGGCTAACTTCAGCAGAGGCAGAGGCACCTTAGGGACTAACGCAGGGGAACTAGACCTGGCTAAATCGGCCAGCCACCGCGCGAGCACGGTGGTCCGCCACGGTCGAGCACCGGCGAAGCCAAAATTGGCCGAGCACAGAGCGCAATAGGGAAAATTGGGCACAGGGGACAGGTGTCTCACCTCAGGGCGGAGCTCGGGGAGGTTGGCACGGTCTCCGGCAAGCTGGATGGTCGGGAACGCGGGCGCAGGGTCTCCAGCGGCGGACTGGCGGCGTGGGCAGAGCGCGAGAGAGGGCGAAGCTGCGTGAAATGAGGCGAGGGGTGGGCGCATGGGCAGGGTGTCGTGGCCAGAGAAACCCGACGACGTGCGCGAGTGCGCACTCGCCAATCCACGGTGAGGGCGGGGAGGGCGGAGCTGACAGGGCAGGCCCACAGCGCAGAGAAAGAAAAGTGGACGCGCGGGGCAACGGCTTGGCAACTGGCGAACCGGGCCCACGAGGTAGAGAGAGAGGAGGGGCGCGCGGGGTGAAAAGACTGGCGCCGACAGGTCGGCCCCATTGGGCAGCGAGCAAGAGAGGGAGGGCGTGCGCGAGGGAGAACTGTCGCTGACAGGTTGGGTTCGCCTGTCAAGCGGCGCGGGCGCGCGGGGGCGCGGCCTGGCTGGGCCGAGTTGGGCCGGCTGGGCTACATTTCCTTTTTCTTTTTCTCTGGATTTCTAATTCTTGTTCTATTTCTTTTCTATAGGGTTTTCAAATCCAAATTCAAACTAGGTTTCAAATTCAAATAAATTCAAACATGTGCAACACTTCAAAGAATATTTAAGCTCAGCATGATGCAACATGTCATGACCCATAGTGTTTTGGCAAAACTAAATAATTAACCTCCACTATTTTTAGCTAATTCTACTTAAAAGGAAGAGAGAGAGAGAGAATATAGAGATAGATAGAAACTAGTGAGAGAAGAGTAACACATGATTTTGGGTGATAATTAGAAAGAAATTGTATACCCCAAAATCAGGGTGTTACAGCAACTAACTGTATGGTGATGGATTCTCGCATCAATGCCCTGTGTGATGAGTTGAGCAAGATGAGGATCGAAGTGATTCCTTCTGGTACCTTGTCTCACATCTCTGTTGAACCAACCTTGTTAGACTAGATTATTATGGCCCAACTCGGTGACAAGGGAGTGCAAATCATCAAAGAGAATCTTAACCAGAAAGTGGGGAAGTATAAGTGCTTTCGCCAAGACAGCAAGGGGATACTATGGTTTGAAGACAGATTGGTGGTTCCTAAAAATAGAGACCTCAAGAAGAAAATCTTGGATGAGGCTCATCTCTCCAAATTCTCCATGCACCCGAGAAGCACCAAGATGTACCATGATCTGAAGCCCCTGTATTGGTGGACCAGGATGAAAAGGGAGATAGCCCAATATGTATCGGAATGCAACACATGTCAGAGGATAAAGGCAAGCCACTTAAGATCAGCTGGTGCCTTGCAACCCCTATCGATACCTTCATGGAAATGGGATGACATCAGCATGGATTTCATTGTGGGTCTGCCGAACACCTCTCGACATCATGATTCAATCTAGGTCATTGTGGACCGATTGACGAAAGTGGCACATTTTCTTCTAGTGCACACCACCGATAAGGCTCATAAGTATGCAGAGTTGTACATTAACCGAATTGTGTGTTTGCACAGATTACCCTAGACAATTGTCTCTGACCGAGGAGCCCAATTCGTGGCCAGATTTTGGGAGCAATTGCAAGAGTCCTTGGGGACCAAGCTGGTAAGAAGTTTAGCTTACCACCCCCAAACTGATGGTCAGGCCGAAAGGGTAAATCAGATTCTTGAAGATATGGTAAGGGCTTGTGCGATCGATTACGACAAGAACTAGGATAAGTGCCTCTCCTTGGCAGAGTTTGTTTATAACAACAATTATCAATCCAGTCTGAAGATGGCACCTTTTGAAGCCTTATATGGAAGGAGGTGTCGAACACCCCTCAACTGGTCATAGCCCGATGAAAGAGAAATCTTTGGGCCCGACCTGGTGTCGGAAGCTGAAAGAAAAGTCAAAATGATCAGGAAGAACCTAGAAGCTGCTCAGGCCAGGCAAAAGAGTTACCATGACAAGAGAAGGAAACCCCTCCAGTTTGAAGTGGGAGATTTCGTATATCCGAAAGTATCGCCCACAAAAGGAGTGCAAAGGTTTGGGATCAAAGGCAAGTTAGCCCCTGGCTATATTTGACCTTATGAGATCATAGAAGCATGTGGACCCGTGGCATACAAATTGAAGCTACCTCCAAAGATGTCTGCCATCCATAATGTGTTCCATGTATCCCAATTGAAGAAATGTGTTTGGTTACCAACAGAGGTCATAACAGAACTAGATGTGGCGATAGAGCCAGATCTATCATAACAGGAACACCCCTCCAAGGTTCTGGATTGCAAGGAGAGATCAACTCGTGCGAGGTCGATCAAAATGTATAAGATCCAATGGAGCAACCATTCGTAGGAAGAGGATACCAAGGAGACTGAGGATTTTCAGCGCTCGAACTACCTCGATTGTCTACCTAAGGAAATCGGTACGTAACCATACCCCAGCCCCCCTACCCTTTGAATCCAAATATAAGAAAGATGATCTTAACGTAAACCAAGTTAAGCGATAAAACTAGAACAAAAGGGCTTCCATCTAAAGTTGCAAAGAGGATGACATTCGAAGAGCAGGTTTCCTAAAGAACCTTAATAAGCAAACCAACACTATGAAAGCAAGCCGTAACCTTCTCCTCACCTCTGAAGAACCCCTACCTGAATCTCGAGGCGAGATTCTTTTAAGAGGGGAGGGCTGTAACACCCCAGTGTTACTCAGGGTCTTTCCCTCAGTACCCAACTGGTGACCATTATCACATGTAGATGTAATTGAGTAAAAGGAACCAAATTGAAAAGCAAAAAATTAAAACATGTGTTTTTCATCTCAAGGAACATACCATGAACACATCATGCACCTCAAGGGAGAAAAATGTTCAAAACCCTAATACTACCCTAATTAAGTCATTTGAACACAAAAAGGGAATTTAGTGAAAAGACTATGAAAAACATAAAATCATAATGTGGACCAATTAACAAAGTTGTAGTACACTAAGTAAGCTACAAAATATAGTCAGGAAGTTTAATCAAAAGGGTTTTGCAAAATGCCAAAACAGCCACTTAAGTGAAGACTCAATTAGAAATTCAGAAATCTGAAAATTGACCCTCTCTTCTTAATCAACCGTGTTCACCTAGTTCCAAGGCTCAAACCTACGAGGTCCAAATATCAATATGGCGCCAAATTACCTTAGGCACGTCCTGTAAAAGTTTGGAGGCAAATCTCAGCCGTTTGACATGATTTGACATGGTTTTGCCTCGGGACGCAGCAGTTAGACACTGGCAACTTGATGACATGATAACTCACTGTACACGACCGAAACCCCTCGGCTCCCACACATAAACGACAAAGCTTACATCAGGGAACATATATTACACAGCGATCTTGCCCAAATTCGCAAAGATATGAAGCCTATCGGCGTTAGAACAGGAGCAGAAGCGATGTGCCACGTGCTCGACCGTGGCTGACGCGTCGGTGCACGCCAGCCCGCACGCCCGCACCAGTCCACGCCTGACCGTGCACCGCGCTCGCACCTATAAGAGCGGTGCGGCCTCGGTCGTACTCCCTTCGCACCTCACCTAACTTCCCAGAGCCAGCCCGTAGCTCCAGCGACCTCCCCGCAACCCGCCACCGTCGCCAGAGCTCGGCCACCATGGCTAGGCCTCTTCCCTGGCCACCTCCCACCAATCCAGTGCATCGACTAGCTTTCCCAGAGCCCCGCAAAGCTTCCCGAAGCAAGAGACCGAGCGCACCCTCACTGGAGATGACGTTCCACCTCGCCGGAGTTGTTTCTTCCGCCAGCGCGCGTGGCCACGACTCACCGGTAAGCCATAGTTCGATTACTCGCGCCCATGACTTCCCTGACCCTCAGTGAAGCTCGCGGCACACTTTAATCGAACTATATTGCCATGGTTAGGCCGGATCACTCGCCACAGACGAGCTCCCTGCCTACGCACGAGGACCGACCGACTCTTGACCACCGCCAACGACAAACCGACCATCGACGTGACCGTTGTAACCTCCCCAACCTCCCTGGACACTTCACCGGAGCTTAATCGCTGCCGGTAAGCCCCACCGCCCTTTCCTCTGCCACGGTTACTGTTCCAGTGAGGACAGGAGCGTGGGTCAAATTTAGGTTAACCCTAGGGGGTTTATTGCAATGTCAGTGACCCACGTGAATAGTGTACCAAGGGCTTATCTGTGAGAGAAAAGTGGAAAATAGAACCAGGGACTTCAACGCAAATGTGAATTCTTTTCCTTTTCGAATATTAAGTTATTTAAATCTGTAGTAAACTTGATAAATGTATAACTTGAAGAATATTCATCCAAATTTGGTCAAACAAATTTTGCTAGACTTTGTAAAATATGAGTTGTCAAAAAAAATAGTAAACCCTATGTTTTCTGTACTAATTTTTAGAGTTTTGAATTAAATTAGAAAACTTCCCAAACCTTAATATTACAGATAAAAATAGAAATACTTCTATGCTAGACTTAAGAAAAAATGTGGAGACATTCACCTAGTATATACACTGTTTAAAAATAATGAACACCCCTAGTATACAAGAATAAGCCAGAAATATCCCTTAAAGACTATTTCTGCTAAAAGTTTAGAAAAATGAAAAAGGGGATAGAAAATAAAAACCAAAGAGTGACCATATTTTTCCTAGTATGCCTAAGTGATAGAGATCATAGGAAAAATATATGGAACCCTGGTCTAGTGTTAATCTAAGGTTATAATTTTATTTAGGCATTAAGAAGTCAACAAAGGCCATGGTTAAAAATATATGGGCAAATGCAATAATGGCAAGAAAAATCCAGTAGACCCCTAACCACTAATATACCACTGCAAAAATGGTAAACACCCCCAAACCATCACAGTAAGTGAGTTAAACAAATAGAACTTGGATTTGGCCAATACTTCAAATAAATCAAAAGAAAGACTAAAAATGTGAAACAGTGAGCAACCCAATTTTTACCCAAGTACTAAAAATGTGCATCGGGTAAGTCTAGCTGAGTATTAGTATACTCAGCCTTGCTTGTGGCATATTTTTTCAACTACGCTACAGGATATGGTTGACGGTGTGACTTGGCCTTCCATCCTGCCACCGGGTTGGACGGTCGAGTGGGATGCTGCCTCGACAGGAGAGGACCAGGAGGAGTAGTGCGCTAGGCCTTGCCCTATTCCTTAGTATCGACGTTATCGATTATCTTTTGTGGTATCATGTTTATTGTATTTTCTTTGTGCCTCACCTTGTTACCTTTTGTTAAAACTTCGATTTATGTAATAACTCCAGTACCTTAATTTGTGGTTTCATATTTATTGTATTTTCTCTGTGCCTCACCTTCGAGTGGGCTAGTAGTATTTGATCCTTGGTAAGTGGCTTTATCGGACTAGATCCGAGGAATTGACAGGTTTATTCCGATTTAAGTGTGTCGTTGCCTCTAAGGCGAGACTTGGGCACTTAAGCTGGAATAATTCGGGCGGTTCTGCCACAGGATTGCCACCACCATAGAACGTGATAGCCACTATATGTTGGCAGGAGTTGCAAGGACGAATAGGACGAGCATGCATCATGTCATACAACTTTAAGTTAAACCCCCTATGTAGCTATTCTGGTACGTGTTTCATCTACCCTGTTCATACATCATTAGTAAATAGATTGTATATGTTGCTCTTCTCTATAGATGGATCAACAAGAAGGGCCTACAGGAGTTGGAGAGTTTCTACGAGATTTCGGTGTTCCTATGGTCCTATGGCAACTACTTCAAGAAGTTGGATATACCGAAGCACCCAAGTACCAGTGGTCACACACTGTTCTTAGAGGACAACCATGGTATGAGGTAGTAGTGTGTATTCGAGAATGTGCTAGAAAACCATCTTGGCCACATTAGATGTTCCATGATGAAGGAATGACTCCTTAGGAAGGTGCTCAGGTAGCTGCCTTAGAGGTGTTAACAACAATCTATTACCAGAAATGGGAAGAAATACAGGCGACATCTATGAGGTTGTTCCCTGCAATTGCCTTAAGTGACCCAGTTGTGTACCATCACCAGGCTCGATTAATGGAAAGCATTCCCATTGGGCAGGATTCTGTTGAATTGGCATCTGCTCGAGTTTTGATGGTCGTGCTAGAGTTGTAGTTTAGTCGAGGGCACATTCGTCAAATGTGGCAGCAGTTGTACACTAGGAGTTATGCAGCATTTAAGATGATGGAAATGGCCAAGAATAGGGCTTGTACTCAGGCACAAGAACGGCTTGTAGAAACAAAGATTCAAGCTGAGCGAATTGTTGGACTAGAGCATCAGGTGACAGAACTTCAGACGCAACACCAAGCTGATCAGAATCGCATTAAGGAGCTTGAGCATCAGCTAACTAACGCTCATTCTAAATCAAAAGTTTTGAGTCAGCAATAAGAAGAAACTCATTCGTATGTTGTTACTATTAGGGAAGAACTTAAGGAATCCATGGGCTTCCTAGGTCATTAGGATCAGGTGCTTGAGGAGTTGCATCGTACCTATCTGATGGAATTTCAAATAGCACAGCGACTGATCAACCATTTGCAACAAATGGTGCATATGCTCAATGTTGCCTTTTATTCTGCCCCAACACCAATGGACTAAAAGGTACCTATGGAGCATGGAAACAAACATTTGGCAGATGTGATTATAGGAGAAGATATAGCAGGCAACTTAATCCTTGTTAGGCAATATACCTATGTAAATTAGTTTTGAAAGGTAGATGTAAGGTAGACCTCATAAGGCAATGTTAGCTAGTAAAAAAACAGGTTAAACTTTGTTGTAAAGAGTTTTTCCTGTTTCACCTGAATCATGTAACCTGTGAGCTTTTCTATGTCTATGGTGTAAGAAACAACTGCCTGTCTCAGTGGCAACTTTTGGATGTCTGTAGTAGTTTGCCAAATCCCAAAAGTTAAAATGGATGTTCCTTTTGAAAAGTGTGTTATTGGGTTTCTCCTTAATTGTTGTTACCACATGGGTATTAGATGAGTATACACAGGGTTCCCTGTGGATGCATGTGCGTGGATAAATGACTTGGCACACGCCGGTACCATAGTTTCTGGTTGTGTTTTGTGATGAAATGGTACCACCGTGATTTCCCATGTGAGTCTGTTGAACGGGAAATGGACAATTGGATAGACGTTATCCAAAACAAATTAGATGCAACATCTTGGGTAAAACACACAGAAAGAGTCATCATTGGAAATCCGTAGCATCGGAGACGGGTGCGAATGTTGAATGACATCGTGGTTAACTCATGGTTAAGCAATACAGAACACCTCCCCTGCCTTGTAAGAGAAGTTAGGAAATAAGTTTGTGACGCGTTTTCTTTTCCATTACTAAGCCTAGACTTTTAAATCTCGAGACGAGATTTCTTTTTAAGGGTGAAGGTTGTAACACCCCTGGTGTTACGATAACTAAAACTCTGACATGTCATCATAAGCAATTGCATTAACTTGCTTGTTACACCTACAATGCATTTACTAGGTTAAAATTTTCTTTTCAAAAGTGTGATGTCATGTATTGAGTATAGGACTTAGGTTGAAAACCTTGCTTGGAATTGTGGATAAACAAAATAACTCCTAAACCAAGGACTTGTTGGGAATGAGCTGTATATACTAAAGTTGGATCTTAGACTAGAGAGTTACTTTCTTTTGATTGATGGATCAAAGGGATGAATCCCTAGAAGAAGCTGAAACACAAATGAAACTCATTTGAAACCCTAAACTAACCCCAAATGTGGAATTCAAAATCTAGAAGGATTTAGCTAAAAGTCCATGTACCAAAGTTGTAGAACTTGGAAAAGTGAACAAATTTCATATTTGGAGAATTCCAAGTTGTGTGGAGAAATTTGGAGTAATTTGCAGAAATTCAGTTTTGGGTTCAAATGGGAACTTCTGAAATTAATATAAACTAGCCAACTTTGAACCCTTGTAAATTCTGACCTATAAGCATTTTGAAGATGGTCCTTATAACAAAGTTATAGAGCAATATAAGGAGTATAAGTTTGGTTAAGTCACTTAGCCCTAACACTGTTTGGAACTAAGAGAAAACTTGGTCCAAAATAAAGCTGTCAGAAATTGTAGGTTTCAGACTTAGTGGAATTCAGATTCTGAATTTCAGCAATTGGAGCAAACTTTGGGCTATTGTAGTTTGGAACCCAAGAGGTTTTGGTTAATGTTCACTATATCAAACTTGTAGTGGAGCTATAGGAGTATAAACTTTATTAAGAAACTTGCCCCTAGAAACATTTGGAACCCAGGCAAAAGAGTGGTTCCAAGTGGTGCTGTTGTATTTCTGAATTTTCAGATTGGAAACAGTAATTGAAACTGAGTTTCAGTGTTTTGATGGCTGTTTGAAAGCTGGTTTGTGGCTAGCCTATAAGATTTTAGGATATGGTGTTTGTAGATGACATAAAGACCATATGATGGTGAATAATTTTCAATAAGTGGGTATAGCATGATCCTACACGAAAAGTGGAGAATTAGTTGCTCAAATTTGGACTGTCAGGCTGGCCATAGCTGAATTTTTATTCAGTTCTGAGAACTGAATTACAGCAGGATTGCTTAGTTTGGAGCTCATCTGTGATTAATTCATGTGATTTTGGATTAAAGTTTCCATAGCAAAGTTGGATACCATAGTAAGGTGAACAAGTTTGCTAAAGTGAGATGGACTTGGTTCCACATAAACCTGGGAGACAAAGCTGTTCCAAGTTGCGCTGTCAGGATAGAGAGATGTTGATTTAGTTAATTGTTGCTAGCAATTTCAGTGAGTTTTACCCACATTTGGAACCATGTGTTAATTAGTACAAAGGGAGTTGGGTCGAGGGTCTATAGCAAAGTGAGAGACCAGATATAGCTGAACATGTATCATGCAAAAAGGTGGGCTTGCTACTGTATGGAATATAAAGAACAGCCTATTGCAATTCCCTTTGTCGGACTTAATGTGGGCTGTTTCAGTTCACTGAAAATCTATTTTAGAGTTTTGTTCATGCAACTTTGGAATACCATAACTCTTGATATGTATGGTTATAAGTTAAAAACCATATACCAAAGGTTTAGAACTATGTTGGGTGAACAAATTCCTTGCGGTGAGGAGGACTTGATGCCGCACAAAACTAGGAGAAATAGGTGTTCAAACTACCTCTGTCAGATTGGTGCAGTGCAGGTCTGATGCAGTGACTGTGGTTTTGGTTTAGTGTTTTTCCCTGGATTTTAGAGTTAATTTGTGGTTGATCCAAGGGGTATAAGTCTATAGCCTCTATGGAGATAAGTTAGAGGGTTAGTTAGTGAACAAAGTTCACCAAGGTTGATTCCGTGATCTTGTTTGGAAGTAGAAGAAATGAAGGGGTGGAAGGAGGGATTCTGTTAAGCTATGGTAGTTCAGTGTTGGTCAAAAGGAATCTGAAGAAGATCACTTCCTCTCTATTAGTGTTGCTCGAGTTTTGGATAGAGATCAAGTAGAGATAAGTAACTGAAGATCTAGAGGCCTCACATGCTGTTGGGAAAATATCTAGTTTGGACTAACTTGTGAGCAGTGAGCAGTGAGTGTTAATCAGTTTTGTTTGTTGTCTACACTTGAATACAAAGGAGCTACTTGTGTGTGTTGTTGAGGTGTGTATGAAGTGTATGACTGAAGGCTGGAGATCTCACCCTCGGCTAGACATAATATCAAGCCTAAAACCTCTTTGAACCTGTCCTCAAGTGGGATATTTGTGGGTTCCCAGCTACCCTCTCTTATCTGCAGTAGGAGACAAAAATTGATATTTTGACCATATAAGATGGACCAAGTTCTGTGTCTTTGTCTGTGCTGTGAATCTGCATGATAGTAGTGCATGGGAGCCAAATCTTTGAGTCCATGTTGTGCTGGCACACTGGAAAACACTTCCCCTCTGCATGTTTGCCAAGTTCAGGGAACACCTATCCCATTTCAGGTATTTAAAGGCAGAGACCAGTGGAAATCTCCTCTCTACCTCGAGCTTTACTCACAGACCATTGCAAGGGTGTTGGGGTTCTTGTATTCCTGCTAGTGATGACCCTCTCCCACAGCCACCAAGTCTGCTCTGTCCAGAGCATCAAGTGCCAGTGGTGACCACGCTCACAATTCTTCACCTTGCCATAGCCAGACTAACTCCAGCAGGTATTTGCCCATGTTATGCTTGTTCGGCAATCTTTATTGGCCGATGAAGCTCACACAAGTTAGTTCTTGAACTCTAGTGGTTGTTCAGCCGGAACAGGGTCTTGTCACTGCATATTGGCGCCACAGACATGCTTCACCATCGACCCTTCGAACTGCGTTGTCCCCGGCCGAATTAGCGCAAGCACATAAGCCTAGGTATGCCACTGATGCTCCCCACGACCTTTAATAGAACTCTATCGCATGGATGGTTTGGGATCAAGCTCGCCGAACCTAAGGTTCCATAGCCGCTGTCAGTAGCTATGCTCTAGTAACGTCGTGGTCAAATTAAGCATGTGCCCGTGTTCGCCATAGTCCAGGGAGTGTGTCGGTGCCTTCGCTGTCGTCGGTATTGCGCCACCTTGATCAATCAGGTGCAGGTCTCCGGAGCTGTGCTCGGCGGCGTCGTGGACGTCAGGTTGCAAATAGGAGTGTAAAGGAGGGGCTTAAGTGAATGGGTCAGAGAGACATGTGAATAGTGCATTGGATCCTTTACCAGTTACTTGAATCAATAGGGGCCTCAATGAAAAGTTGGATCTGCAGGCGCAGACCTCGCGTGCGGGCGCGTACATTCACCGTTGTTGTGCCATCTTGGGACGGTTTCAGCCTAGGCACTATTCGTGATTTCCCTTTATTATTTTCCTCACACATTGGAAAAGCTATCAAAAATAGAAGAAAAATCCAAATTTTGTGAAACAAATTCTGTGGGATTCACAAAAATGTAAAGTTCCTGATAAAATCGATTTCAGGACTTTTAGATCAGTTAGCAAATTTTAAGTGAATTAAAGGTGCGTTTGGAAGGATTATTGGAATTTTAGAAATAAAAGTTGAGCACCAAAAATTATGGAAAATTTTGGAGAAATTTGCTATTAGAAGCTGATCACTTGGTAAAATTTGGGGTTGTTTGGAAGCTTTTTGCTCTAGAAACCTTGTAAGCCCCCAAAATAGAGTGGTTAATCCCTAATCAAGTGTGGGTTAGTGTTTTGGAAAGGAGATAAGTCTATCTAAGGAAGAGATGCAGTTGCTTAAGAAGTTTTAATCTTTTGAATGAGATCTAAGATGTATTAGTTCTCCGGTTTGCCTAAGTGAATCCGATTTAGCCACTTTTAGCAAGTGTTGGTGGTGTAGAACCATGTGTAGACTTGTCATGTGTTTTTGTTTGTGGTGTTTATGTTCCCGAGCTCTCCTTGTGAAAGTTTGCATTTCATCTCATTACATAAGCATACATGTATTTGTAATTGACCTGTAGAGCACCTAGAAGAAGTGGTGTTTAAAGGAGGAGTCTACTCTAGTGGCTGCTAATCAAGTGGAGGAGCCATCTAACTGGGTATTGGATAGTAGGATCTGGAACCTCTTCACTGCAATAAGGCAAGGCCCAGTGCATGCAACCCCTTCCTTGTATTTTTAAAAAGACTTTTATACACTTTAAGTCTAGTGAAATGTGCATTAAGTTTATAGGAGTTGCTTGGAAACTATTATGCATTGACTACATTGATATCTATTCCTATTATAGATACTTCTTTGGAAGTATCAAATATTGTTTACAAAAATTGCTTAGCCCTACCTAGAGGTAAATCTTGCAGATAGAGTTTGTCCTTTGCACTAATGCTTAGCTCAGGTTTATCCTGAGGAAGGATGGCTCTACCTACAAGAATATTTTCACCAGGATCATTAGGAGATCTAATTCAAGGTTCCCTATGATGTTTTAATCATCCTAAGGAACACAAACAATCCTAAGGATGGAAGTACTTAAATCGAGACTTGGGCTAGAAACAGGTGATGTTCTGCCTAGGTTGATTAAGGATTATAGGGAATGTAGGCTTGATGATCGATGTCACACCCGGTTTTTGGAAGGCAAACCGAATGCAAACCATGTACGTGACAGGATCAGAACTCACGTACACAGCGATTACATAATTGGACATCATCACACAATGCTTCAAAGTAAATAGTGGAAAGGTACTTTAATTACATCAAGATGTCCAAGACATCCACATAGTCTAATACATAGCCATAGTCTTCAACATTAATATCAAAGTGCGGAAATACGAAACGTAGAGGATAAGCCTACATACGCAGCTGACTGGGGGGTTGCCACTAAGATAAACTAGAACTCATCATAGTCCTAAAACTCCTCAAAGTCCTCCATGTTGCCAGCATCTCCTCCTGAGCACTGAGTACAGTGGGGAATACCTAGGGTGGGGTGGTTTGTAAAGCAAGGGTGAGTACACATCAACGTACTCAGCAAATGTCCCGTTTGGCTAAAGTGGACTAGCTGTATGTGGAGTTAAGGTTAAGCAGTTGCTTTTAGTTGGTCAAGTTTTATTACTATAAGTAGAGCCAAATTTTAGTAATAAACCCAGTTATTACCCAGAAGCACCCCCACCCAAGAGGAAATACCAGAGATCAAAATTATAACCATCATTGCTAACCATCATCATAAAAGTAACCAAAGTTCTTCTAATCAAAGAGGATCCCAAGGCTGCTCTTAACCGTGAGCATGGCTGATATACCAGTTTCTAACACTCTGTAGAGGTCGCACACTTTACCCACAAGTCATGATTCTTGTTCTGCCTGGAGTTCTAGCCTCCTCATTGATCACTACCAAGGTGACCTAGTAGGGTCTCACTACGTAGCCTTTACAAAGATTTCCCAGAGGTCATAGTCGCCCGTTAGGTTTCTCCAGTTTGATAAACACAGTACATCTCCCCAAAGGAAGGGTGACTAACAAAACCAAATCGAGAACCTCTGCAACCAGCCTTGGCAGAGCAAGTACTGTGCCCGGACCCCATTGACGGCCCTACAGCGAAGCCAACTACTCCTTCGGTTCCTCTAATTAATCAGCTAAGGGCATCCCATTCCACCCTCATGGTTGCACTGTTATCCTGGGTTGTCACTCCCCAAATAGGTCCTTACAGGAGAGGTACTCAGGAAACAACCTAAGTCCCCTAAAGTAATCACAAGAACATCATCGAGATAACATCATCGTATCATAATATTCACATCATGTTCATTGATTAAAGTAAAGCAATAGCATAAAGCTAACCATGATAACCCAAAAGGTAAACAAGGATAAGGTAAATACAAACTAGTCAATTCTTAAGTTTCAATAATGTAATGCAAGACAGTGAATTATATAATAAGTAGGACATAGAAGGTTAGAGGACACTTGCCTTCACCAGGTTGTTGCTTAGGAAGATCTTCAGCAACACACTCAGGAACCACGGGCTGCTCGTTGTCTAAGTAAAGCAATCATACATTCAATACATTTGGAAAGTACAAATGAACAGCACATCAAATATGTACAATCAACTGAACAGAAGTTGATAAAAACACCTAGAGTATGTAGGGTAGACTTAAATGTTAGGGTTCAATATAATTAGAAATCAGTAATTCCTTAAACATTATGGATTACATAGTTTAGTTCTACTAACTTTAGTGAGACACACAATTATACCAGAAATCAATTCTTACATGGCACATTATTAATCCCACAACATTAAATGTTCATTTGCAACTAGGGTTCTCCTTTTTATTTATTTAATAAACAAAAGAATTAACACATACACTAACCTCTAGTCTAAGTGTAAAAATTAGAGTGTACAGACTGTGTATGGACATAATTTATTTGAACAGAGAATATTCCTATGAACATTTTGTAATTTGAATCACTAAATTTGGAGTTCATATGAAAAAGATATGAAATAAATAAGTTTTGAAGTTTGAAATATGAAAATGAGTCTAATTCTGTAATTATTTAAAAGCATGGGGGTTGTTTAAAAGAACACAAGGGCCTGCGCGCGAAAATCAGGGACGATGGGTTCTATTACCCGAAAACTCAGGGTCTCTTTATCTAAAATTACACGTGAAGGGGTATCGGTTTCGCTCAGCCGTTAGATCTAAAATCAACGGCCGAGATTAGATCCGCGGGCGAGCGCGTGGGCGCGGGCGCGCGGCGAACACTGACAGGTGGGCTCCAGGCGTCAGCGAACTAGGGCGGGGCTGACAGACCAGACCCAGCGGCAGGGGCGCGAGTGAGGGGGGAGAGTGGGGAACGGCCGGATTTGGATCGGAGGGCTAAGATCATATCTGCTCTGATTAAATCTAAACTGCCAGATCTCGGACAAACGCCCGAGATCCAACAGCCGGTGGCCGGACATGAGCGCGGTGGCGCCGCTCAGTCTCGCGGCGAGGGCTCGCCGGAGACGAGGGGGACGGCCACGACGGGGCTCTTGGGTCTTAGGGAAATGGTTAGGCGCGTTCAGGGCGACACGACGAACACAATCATGGGCATCACGCCAGCGCGGGAGCACTAGAGGGCGCAGACCGCGACAGAAAGGTCCTGCGGCAGCGCAAACTTACTCCGGTGAGCAATTACGCGACGACCAGGGCAATAAACGGGGAAATAGAGGCGCGGGGAGGTTGCTTACCACGAGCGCAAACCCAGGAGCGCCTAGAGGACGGCTGGGAGGCGGTGAAGTCCCTGGGAGGCGACGACGGACTTCGGCTGCACAGGAAACACTCCGGTGAGCACGGACCAGGCAACCCAGAGGGGATGGGGGCGAACCGAGGGGTGTCCCGAGCTGCTGATGGCGAAGCGGAACTCACCGGGGCAACGGACGCGACGCGGGCGCAACGAGAGTCGCGGAACGACGGCGGTCCCTGGTGAGCGGTGGCGGAGCTCGGCCGGTCGCGTGCACAGGTCGAGAGAGGGGGTGAGAGAGCTCGGTTGAGGGCGCAAATGAGCAGGGGGAAGTGGGCGAGCGGGGCACAGGGTCTAAAGGGGCGAGGGCGTGTAGAGGTGGCTGAAGAACGCGCGGTCGTGGGCGTGTCCATGGCGGGGGAACGTGGGCGAGAGGTTAGGGACACGGAAGGGGCTGACGGGTGGGGTCCGCGAGGCAGAGAGAAAGAGCGCGCACGTGGGAAAGAAACGGCGCTGACAGGTCGGCCCCACAAAGAAGCGAGAGAGAGGGAGAGAGAGCGCGCGGGTTGGCGCCGACAGGCGGGACCCGCCTGTCAGGCACCGAGGGCACGCGGGCACGGGCGCGCGGGCGGGGCTGGGCCTAATGGGCCGACTTGGGCTAGAATTGCTTTTCTATTTTCTAGGGAATTTCTAATTACTTTTCTATTTATTTTCTCTAGGGTTTTCAATTCAAATTCAAATCAAGTTTCAAATTCAAACCAAATCAAACATGTGCAGCACTTCAAAGAATATTTGGAACTCAACATGATGCAACATTTCATGACTCATATGGTTTGGACAAAATAAAATAAATAACCCCTCCCTAATTAAACTAATTCTACAAAAAGAAAAGGAGAGAGAGAAACTAGAGAGAGAAGAGTAACACCTGAATTTGGTTGGTAATTTAGAAAGAAATTTTATACCCCCAAATTCTAGGTGTTACAATCGAGGACTATATTAACTAGCCACATGTCCTGGTATGGGATAGAGTAAGCCTAATCTCAGCTTGACCAATACCAGAAAGGCTACCACGCAAATGGAGTGGAGAGATGGCGAGAGTAGCGTGTACCCTCTGTGGCAAGAGGCTGGACGGTGGAGTAACTATGCTCTCGGTTGGCGTGAACCCGGTCTGTTCTTGAGATAGCAGGGGACGGGTTGGCATATGCAAGGGTTAAGTGCTACATATGTCGTGTGGTTATGGATCCCCAGCTAGGTAAATCGATTCGGAATGCCGTTATATCCTCGGACAATGGAGACTTGATCACTGCCCTGCAATCTAAGTCATGGATAGAATCATAATGAGCAAAAATCATGTTGTATTGATTAATGTGATGATAAAATTAGACTAGATGCAAACAAGGTCTATTAGTACTTAATCTAGCATTAAAATGTTGAAAGTAAGGACTCATTTTAGTAAGCTTTTATGCAAACTATTAAAGTTGATTCTTGCTAAAAGCCTTTCCTTGATTCCCAAATCCAGCATATCCTTGAGAGTCCTTTTCCTTAGTCGGGTAAGACTTGCGAAAGTACACTCCGTACTCAGGGTTTCCGAACCCATTTTGTTGTAGGTAATCAGGAGTATTCTAGATGTCCCTGTGTCTGGAAGATGCTTCCAGTCTTGAAGGAGGATTAGTTAGGTTTATGTATGAGCTTTGGAAGGGTTCTACCTTCCTACTTTTGTATGTAAGTTATGCACTTTGAGTATATCAGGATTTGTAATAAATGTAACTCTTTCTTTGTAATAAACTTCAGTTTTACAAATGAAAAGAATGTCTTATAAAGTCTTTCGCTCTTATCTCCGAAGTGTGTGTGTATCAAATGTGATTACCGTAATATGCATGTATGGTGGGAGATCCTTGGGATGATGAGTTCAAGTTGGTGAACTCAATAGCCTTGTTAAGTTACACGGTACACGTGCATAGCCATCTAAGGCCGTTAATGGCAAGGATTGGTGCACGTGGGCCAGATAACTTGGGAGGGCTGTCACAATATCCTCCACATCATCTTCACAACCTTCATGAAGAGCTCGATGGAGTCACCACCAAGACGTCTTCACAACCTTCACAACCTAAGAGTAACAAGTCGATGATGATCGCTTGATGTTCCACCTAGTGCCTCAACCCTCAAGATCACTTTGATGATGCAATGCACTAGATTCACTCAATCACTCACTAGGATGCAATCTCAAGCAATGTGGGTGAGTGAGAGTGTTCGGGAAGCTCCAATGTGCTTAATGTATGCTAGGAATGGCTATGTGAGCTCCCACACACTAGCACCACTTATATTTATACCTTTCCAACCACCACTAGCCGTTATGGGCAAGTTGCCCTCTTTATGTGCACTCGTGGACGGTCCGCACCCTAGGGGCGGATGTTCCTCTGTACAAGTAACGACTACTCTTCCTATTTTAAAACATGTCAGAGTTGTCAGAAAAGGCAGGTGCAGGACGGTCCACGACCTGGCAACATTAACTACTCGAAGCTCTACCCACCTGACTTGAATACAGGCGAACGGTTCGCTAATCATCGCCAAACGGTCCACGACATGAGAGTTAGTACTGTCCGAGCACAAACCTCGGACGGTCCACAGTACAACTCGCCAAAAACACATAGTCCCTATCCAAAATAATTTAGGCACCTACGGACGGTACACACCCCTTGGTCGGACGGTCTGCACAACAACATAGGGACTTGTGCAAATCAACATCCTTGTTGGTTAGGACTACAGGCGGTCCGGCCATTAGGCCCTCGACGGTTCGCAATACAAATGCTTTGTACCACTCCGAAGAACACCAATCTGTAGAGCTCTCTAAGTTGAACGCGGACAGACCGACCACCTGGCCCAGACAGTTCGCGACACTGACACTTAGCTCACTTTCCAAATTCTCTTTTGAAAAGATTTTAACATCGCTAATTCAGAAGTGCATTTAGTCCTCATGCTAATGCAACATCTATATGCTCTATGAGGCACTAAGTTTCACACAAGTAATTGTCATTGACCCCTCTTGATAATACGACTATCTAGCCTACTAATCTAGTCAATTTACTTCTCTAAACACCTTAAGACCGACAAAAGTAAAACCCTATGCAATACATTTTCCTTGACTCATTCCATAATCAATGTTAAAAGTCTCCAAGACTTTCAATATAACTCATCTTTCCGTAGTCCAACATGTATTCTTATTTCTCTAAGAATCTGTTAGTCCACATATGGTTGTCATTAAGTATCAAAACACTACTTAGGAGCCTAGATGCTTCATAGACCCATAGGTCATGAGTGGGGCTGAGGCCTAGGACCTGTAGGTCTTGAGTGGGAGGCGGATCGACTCTTTCCCATGTCGTGGCTTGGTGCCAGGCGTAGTTAATGCGACGTGCATGATATTGATGGCGAGAGTAGTCCTTCGGCTAGACGCAGAATCCACTCGAGTGGCTCCTTGTCCATTTGTCTTACCCCTTGCCAGGTTTCGCCTCATCTGACCCCAGTCGCGGTGCGCAAGGGTCATTTGGGGCCATTGGGGGCAGATTCACTTAGGCGGGCCTCTCCCTATCTTCCCACCGACTTGTGGCCCCTCGGGGGCCAAGTGATTTGATCCCCCAACAAAGCTCATTGTTCTCTCTATCGGGGATAAATTCTGCTTTAGATGTCTTGTCCACAATATATATTAACTTTTTTGTGATGTCTTTTATGTTTTTGTGAGCGATAAGCTACCGTCATCAAATACACTGCCCCCATGAGCGTAGAACCAACGCTTGTCGTGGTCTGGCCATTCATGATTTTGTGCAATAACACCACTATGCTCAAGATCGGGCTCCCTTTTTGCCCACTTGTCCATAGCTCTTTTGTAGTCACTAGGACTAAGTCTGTGGAAGTACTCCTTGTCGATATTGGATTTATTTATTGCTTCCTTAGCCTGATGCTCTTATGATGTCTTATATCTAATGAACTCATCCCAATGTTCTCTATACTTTAAAAACTTATCAAAATCAGGTGCCTTTCCATACTTCTTAAAGTCTTGGTATAACTTTTTATTATTGTTCTAAAATAAAGTTTACATTTTCTTCATGGTCCATTGTCTCACTAACCTTTTGTTTTCATCGTTGATTGTAAACTTGGCTTTAATACCTATCCACAACATTTATTTTTGAGCTTCACTGATCGTATTCTAATCATCAACCTTATTTGATTTCCACCTTTGAATGTTGATCTACACATTCTCCCTGACAAAAAATGTAATAATTTGTGTCGGTCTTCTGAAACCATCGACTAGCAATTTACGTGCTTTGCATGTCCAATGTGGATGGTGTACAAAGGAGACACACAAGTTTTATATTGGTCGATGCCCAAGTCTGTAACAAGGATTGATTGCAAACTTGGGCATGGGAGGGCTCGATGCCCAAGTCTCTAGTGAGGAATGCGAGTGAAGTGCTCAGTGTGGTTACAAGTGTTGGCTACTTGTGCTAGCTTGTTGTCTGATGCCTTCATTCATGGTTCCCCTTCCTTTTATAGACCAAGGAGAAGGAGACCCTACTACATAAATCTAGGAGTCAGACGAGATGGAGGGATGCCAACCTTGTCACATTGTTTCCTGTTAGGATACTTGCTGACCAAGGGACCTCCTTGGCTAACATCGTGCCCTACCGTCATGCTGCACCGATATGCCTTATCTTGTCTTATCTTGCATCGTGTTCTTTTATCCTTCGGGCCATGGACTGGTCGAGTCATGGTTAGCTTTCGTACATATGATGCATGCCCGTTCGTGCTTTTTTCTGGAACGGTCATTCGGATTGTCCCCGATGTCAGAGCCCGTGTGCTGACATATTAACTCTCGTGCTCTCATTTGAACCACACACCTGTTTGAGAGCCTGTCTCCTTTGTACCCTTTCTCGAGATAACTATCTATACGATCTCGAGAATTCTGGTTTTCGAGGAGTCGAGCATAGCTTCCAACCCCTAAGTCAGGTAAGACGGTCTCTACAGGGTGTAGTTTTGTACCCCGATCTCTCGGGCTAGTAGAGATCGGGCTAGACGGAAACCCAATGCCAAGTTTCATGTCATATCTAGGTTTATCCAACCCTGATAATTTGCTGACGAATATTGTTACCGTAAGCCCATCATGCTTTTGTAGATCGAACACATATCGGATCACGGTGGCTCAGCCATGAGCCATCTACCGAAACACAACGGGCAACAAAAGACATGTTTCAGGCGGCGGCGTGTAGACTGTAGAGTATGTCCTTACGGCAAAATTCAGCTTCCCACCAAACCACTCGGACCATCCTCCCACTTGCGCGGTTGCGCCCGCCACGCCAACGCGACTACGCGAGACGCCACCAACCCAAGCCACTCTCCCCCGTTTCTAGCCTTCACAGCCTCGCCAACAACTCCCGTCCTCCACTTGCCCTTCCCTCGCCAACAGATTGTCCCCGGCCGCTGCCATTGCCGATTGCTCACATCCGCGTTCGTGTTCGCATCCGCATCAGGGTCACCTGCGCCGGCGACCCATTTGAAAGGGAGGAGTAGCAGACTCTCAGAGGCGGACATGACGCTGTTGTGCGTGCCGCTGGTGGGGCGGACGGTGGAGGAGATGATTACAGACGCGGCGGCCGCCGCCGCCACCGGCGGCGACATGGTCGAGATCCGGCTTGACTTCATCCAGGGGTTCCGCCCGCGTGAGCACCTACCGCCCCTGCTCCGCGGCTGCCCACTCCCGGCCCTCGTCACCTATCGGTTCGTTCGCCACCCTTCGCCCGCTCACCTCCCCTCTGGGCAATCCCGCTATGGCTTCAGCGGTCGGGTTCGGTTCGTTTCATGGATTCCGCCGCCACTTTAGGATATCCGGAACGCTTGCGCGGCTACTCCCGTGTGGGATCCATCTGGGACTGGGCGTGCCCGGGCACGCGAGATTCAGCTTTTCAACTCGGCACGGCACGGCACGGCACATGCTCTGTCGCTGTGTGTATCATTCCGCAGTATTGAGTCGTTACCTAGTCGCGTTTCGTTTGCCACCACCTAACTTGGTTTGCGACCCTGTTTTGGCGGATCACATGGAGGGGTGGGATGAATGCAAGAATTGCCCCTTTGTGAGTGGATATTTGAATATAACCCCCTGGAGTCCGTAGTAATTCCTGATATCCTTGAGGATGTTGAACGTAGTTGGCTCCCTTTAGCAGCGAATTTGCACATTTGGCCTTGTTTCAGTTTGTGCTGCCTTTCTGGCTAGACAGGAGCTTTTAAATTTCATCACTTGGAAGGAGGGCTCCTCTACCTGGACTACATGCATTATAAAGCTTCAAAATCCCTGCTAAGCTTCTGTGTCTCACCATAAATATAAGTTGCCCTGTGTTCCATATCAATTATTGCTGTAACATCCACATGATAGTGTTTAAGACTCCGCACTATTGATACACACATGTTAGAACTAGTTTTTCAGTCCTTGTATTAAACTGTCATGTCCAAGGATCAGATTGACCATAGGTTTATATTCATGCGGAATAGCCACTTACACTAGTCTGCACTCTCCACTGATTGCTTGTAGTAACAGGAATAGTAATCTATAACATGAGGTGTCAGCAAACACAGTCATGCGTGGGTAAAAGTAAAACATGCCTCCAATCTCCACAAGAATGCTCATGCTGTCAATTATCTTTTGCAACATGATCCTCAATCATGTCCACAGCGGTTTTCCTTATTCTGCCGCATGAGTTTCTGTACATTTGATTATTTTATAAGAACCTTTAAATTGCTACACAACTGTAAGACACTATTACATGTGGCAAATAATATTCGTGCATGGTAGTGTTTTTTTTTCTTTCAGATGGAGCTAATCCCACTTATTGGCTCAATCCCTTTTTTCATCTATGTCACTTTTTTTTATCGAACGCGCAGGAGAACTGCACATCATTATATTAAGAAAGGAGAAAAGGTCCAAGAGGGTCAAAGTACAATGCCCAGAGGGCAAGTAAAAACACTAGACCAGATTGGAACCCCACTAATAGCAGCAGGAAGACCAATACTTGCTAACTGTTTAGCCCCAGCCCTATCCCAACAACTTAGCTCATTCAGAAGCAAACTTTTAACAGAGTTCAAGGAAGGGTTTACTCCATCAAAAACAGCTTTGTTTCAAAGAAGCCATAAACACCACGCCCCCAAAATTATGAGGCTATTGAAGCCTTTACTCTTGCTCTTATGCACCTTCTTAAGCACCTTTGTCCACCATTCAACAAAAGATATTTCATCAGCAGCAGGGGTGAGATCCCCTTGACTCAAAGGCAATAGGATATTATGCCAAAACTGCCTGGCAAAACTGCAAGTGCACAGAAGATGCTGAACTGTTCCTTGCTCTTGGTCACATAACACACAAACAATAGGGTGCTACAACCCTCTCCTTTTAAGTCTATCAGCAGTCCAACACTTATTTTTTATTGCCAACCAGAGAAAAAACTTGCATTTTGGGGGAGCCCAAGTCTTCCACAAACGTTTCCATGACTCAAAGGAAATGGACCCCATGAAAAATGCTTTATAGCAAGACTTTGAGGAGAGCTGCCCAGAAGAAGTGTGCATCCATACATGCTTATCAGTATCTTAAGAAAGCAGAACCCCTCTCAAAGTATCCTATAACAACAAGCATTGTTGTAACCCTCTCAAGGAAAGAGGGCCATTAATGTCGCTGACCCATTGCCAGTTACCCAGAGCCTGCGCTACAGTTCTGGAAGAAAATGCCCTGCAGCCAACCATTCACACCACCTCAGGGGCAATGTCCTAGATAGTATTCCCATAAACCCATCTATCTGACCAGAAGAGAGTAGTAGCTCCATTCCCTAATATGGTAAACACAGACAATTCGAAAAACTGTCTAACCTGTCCCTGCACTGGGAGGGACAGCCCATGCCAAGGCCTGCTCAGGTTCGTCTTCTCTAGCCATAACCATTTCGCCTGCAAAGCCCAGCTTTTAAATTTTAGGTTGGGGACCCCAAGCCCGCCATAGCTCAGAGGCCTCTTGACAATTTCCCAAGAAACAAGACAGCTACCACCATTAACCTCCTTTCTTCCTCTCCAAAGAAATCCCCATCGAATTTTATCAATTGATTTAATAACCCACTGAGGGATATTTATAGCAATAAGGAGATAGGTTGGAATGGCTGAAAGAACAAACTTCACCAATGCTGTCCGCCCAGCTAGATTGAGGAGTCGAGCCTTCCAATTAGGGAGACGATCTGCAATCTTCTCAATCCACAACATAAGATCACACTTCCTCAACTTCTTATCACAGATGGGCAGCCCCAGATACTTGCAAGAAAACGAAGCGGGACTGCATTGCAACACATTGCATCCAGCTTGCACCACTTGATCATCACACCTTACTGGAATGGCGCAGCTTTTGAGCATATTTGTTACCAGACCGGAGGCTAAACCAAAACAATTCAGTATCACTTTAGCACAATTTAGATCTTCTTCAATTGGTTTGATGAAAAGGACCACATCATCTGCATAAATGGAAACTCTACTGCGGCAGCCTATCAGGAGAGCGACACCCAATCTCCGTCTTCACCAAGGACCGCCGGCTCCACAGCATGCAGGTCTAACACCTCCGGCAGCCTATCAGGAGAGCGACACCATGCCTTCAACTTGATAACCGACATGTCTTCCACGTCGATAGAATCCGGGTGCAGTCCTTGAATCAGACAGTATGGACCAAGCAAGGCCTCCGCTGTCTCCATTCCCAGAGGTGAGCAGGGATACCTCGGAGCTCAACGTTGAGAGGGGAAGACAAGACACTGCTACCAGAAGCAAAAGCCTGCCGAGACCACCTTTTAACATGCAACCTTAGAGGAGGGACGTGGAGCGACGTTCCCTCACTAATAACACGAACCGCCAGGTCCTCTGAAGGGAAGAAGACGAGGATGGAACCTGGCGTAGCACGATGTAGGCGGAGCGCATCAGCGTCAAGGCCAAACCTTGAGGCGAGCGCATCCCTAACCTCCATGGCGCAACCAGATCCTTCCTACCCAATAACGCTGACGATCAGAGCACGACGAAGTTCTATCTCAGCACGATCGATTTTCTCGGAACGCCCAACAATTCTCAAAGGTCGAGGATTATCCAAAGCAGAGGGCGACGTGTTCCCGAAGGCAAAAGCAAAGGAAGGCCGCCGGCCATGCCATGACCACCAAGCCCATCACCAGACTCGGTCCTACGCCTTCGCTGTCCACGGCGAGTACGTCGCTTCCCGCTATCTGTGGTAACTGAACCACCCAGCGCAGAGCCACCCGACATGGCGCGCTCCGCACCAGCGACTGCCGGAACCTCCTTGGAAACTGGCCGCCACACCAACTTGCGCCTAGGAGCGGCCAGGGCTGTCTGCCTGTGCGGGCACACGTTCACACGGTGCCCCGGTAGAGGAAACACCGAACACGACTCCTACACCTTGCCGTCCGGTGATCAGTGGAGAAGCAATTGAAGCATCTTCTCCGCAGATCAACAGAAACGGGCCTGGGAGCTGGCTAGGGAGGGCGGCGGGCCAAGCGACGGGCACGACGTCCTTCCACCGTCACCCGCCGCCATCATCGCTCCCTCCCACAAGACGAGAACTAGGGGGCTGCGATGACACCAACACCTCCTTATAGGAAGGCCGACCCGGAAGCAGGACAGCCCCCGGGGCAACACCACCTTCACCAGCCGCGCCGTCTTCACACCACAGCTGCGCCTTGGAACACCCACCACACTCTATATCAATGGAGGACCCTACCGATGTCCGGGAGGGGAGGGGATTGGCCGCCGGGACCGGAATGGGCACCGGCGTGGGGCTAGTGGAGGTAGGGGAAGAGGCGTCGGGGGGAGAGGAGAGGTCCAGGGGAGAGGAGAGGCCCGGCGGCGGGAAAGGAAGCGTCGCCATTCTATGTCACTTTGTTCACTTCAACTTTTATTTTTTCTGAAATTACTTTTCTTCTTTTGTTTATATTAAGAAATCACCGAATAAGCAGTTTTTTAATATTCAAGAGTTAATTTCATTAAGTTTTCTTGATTTTCATATAAATTTTAAGGCTGACTTGGACAACATATCTGACTTGCTTGTCAATTTACATTAAGTTGCTAGGTGAGCCATACTTATTCTAAAATCAGTAAAAACAATGAAAAAATAACTGTCCTTGAAAACTGATCAATTATTTCTGGAGATAGATATTCTTGTTGGGGCAGCGTGAAGCCTTCCTATATTCGTAATCATTGCTGTCTTGACACTGCACTGTTTGAGTATCATCAGCCATAACATTACACCCATCATTAGACCAATGGATCTGATTATCCCGACATCATAGTGTACTGAAAGAAGTGGTCCTAACAGGAATTTTTTTGAATTCTATGTTTCTTTCATTTATTATATTAAATATTTTGAATTTATGCTCTCAAAATATTTGTTGCGCTGTTTCTCAAAACACACATCTCTTTGCTGAAGTCTGATAAAACATCTGAGTTTCTTGTAGTTGTTAGTTATATTATGTATATTTTTTATAGCAAGAAATGCCAGTTTAACTTGCATAAATGATGTAGGCATCTGTTTGTTTGTTCGCAGACCTGTCTGGGAAGGAGGCCAATATGAAGGTGATGACACCACAAGATTTGAGACACTACGTTTAGCAATGGAATTAGGTGTAGACTATGTTGATATTGAATTGAAGGTTCGTTTGTTTGAACAATCAAATCTGTTATGCCTTTTGAACTGCCTGGACAATTGGAACTTGAAATAATGCAAGTGGGATAAAAATTACGTGTATAACGTCCCATGACTGTTGTTGGAATTTTGGTACAAGTACAGTTTGTACTACCACAAATCTAAAGTGGGATGTCCCCGCAAGAACGTCAAATATAATGTCAATACATTATGCATACATCTCCCTAGCTGAAAAATGATAATTTTCAATTATTTTAATATGCTTTAGTTGTCTATTAGTCATTTAGTCTTGTTCATATTAGCAATTATTAAAATGTAAATTTAGATATTATATGTAGTCACTGAAACTGGAGAAAAAAAATGGAAATTGGTGTGAACAATGCTCATGCTAACATATTAACCATTACCAGAAGTTAAATGCTATACTATGCGATAAGCAGCTCTTTGACTCACGGATTGCAACATAGGGTTAGAATCTAAGTTTTCAAACCACTAAGGCATGGATGTGGGGCATGCTGCAGACAGCATAACCAGTGATTTCAGTTGGGTAGGTTTGGGGTTGGCAGGGGAAGTGGTGAGGTGGTGAAGATGCCACAGGCCACAAGTGGTGGCAGTGGAAGCAGTAGTATGAGCAGTTGTAGGCCTGTAATGTGCCTGCTAATTCAGTGGTAAGCATGGTGGGTGTTGGGGCAACGGTATTGCCAAGTCTCATTGAAGGAAAACAAGTAAAGAGCATATCTGTGAAAAAAGAATAGGCAACTAGGTCACAGGTTCGAAGAAGTCTCTCTGTATTTGCGGGGAAAGGTTTAGTCTCGTTGATTTGTAGAAACTATCTTGAGGTTTTGCAACCATATTGATTATTATTTGGCAAAAGGGACATGGGTTGTTTACTGAAGAAATATAAATTAAAGGTTTTCTACTGTTTATGCTTGCGAAAGGGCCTCTAGCTAAGTTGGTTAGGTGGTCTGAATAGCACTCCTCAGCATAGTTGTTAAGCATCACTTAAGCGTCGCTTAAGCGATAAGGCAAGGTTAAGGGCTAAGGCATTCCTCTTGTCCTTCAAGGCGTCGCCCTAGCGCCTCAGATGCTGGTAAGGCGTCGCCCTGAAGACGCCTTGGAGGCTCTAGTGTGGAATACCTTAGGGTAAGTGCCACGACTTTTCTGTTTACGGTCAGCCGGTCACGCATGGTTAGGTCTTGGGCTCCAAGCGGTGCGACACTCAGGAACTTCCCCCTGGCGGCGACAACGACGATCTTCAGCCGTCGACGGCTTCCTCGTGTCCTCCCCCTCTCAGCGCGGCTACGCCCTCCCTGGCAATGTCCCCATCTCTAGCGCCGGTGCGGCTCTGCCATCCCTTCCCCAGCGTGGCTTCGCCCTCCCCTTGGAAGCTTGCCGACTTCCCCTCTCGGCGCCGCGAGCTCGCCAATCACTCCTCCAGTACTGTTGTTCTGCTCGCTCTCTCCCCTCTCCGCTCGGCTCTCTTTTCCAGTTTCAGTGGATGTGGATTCTATTTTAGTGTGAGTTACTTAGTTTCAGTTGATCAATTATTTAGTTCTCTAAATATGGTTATGGGTGTGAATTATCCTTTGTAGATTTGTGATGTGTGAGAAGAGAATGCTCTTACATTTCATGATGAATTTGACGATGGCTATTGAGAGATGAGAATGTTATCTACTACTATCTATTGTTTATGTTGAACTTGCACTCCTATTTGTTACTATAATACTATTATCCTATCTATTTAAGACTATATTCTTATATATTCTATTTTTATTGTCTATTTTTATATATTACTAAGGCCCCACCTCATTTACGCCTTATCACTTAAAAGGTAGAAAGGGGGTCGGTCGCCTTACCTTGCCTTGCCGCCTTAACAACTATGCTCCTGAGGTCCTAAGTTTGACTTCTTGTGAGAGCGAATTTCAGGCTTGTGGGAGCGAATTTCAGGTTGAGGTTAAAAAAATCCTCCCGCCTATCCCGTGCCTAAGCATAGGATAGGTCTATGGTGCTGCTATGTATGGGTGGGGTAGGGGTTCAGGGGTTTTTTTTAACATGTGTGAGAATGCGAGAAGATCTTCCTAATGCAATGCGTGGGGGCTGTCTTACCCTCCGCATGTCATGTTCTTTTTATGCTTGTAATGGCATCTTACCCTCCACAGGCCGAGTTCTTTTTATGCTTGTAATGGCATCTTACCCTCCACAGGCCCGAGTTCTTTTTATGCTTGTAATGGCATCTTACCCTCCACAGGCCGAGTTCTTTTTATGCTCGTAATGGCTATACCAGGGTATTGCTAGTAGTATTTTAAAAACTCGATCGGGGAGGGAAAGACTGCCCTCCCGGTATTATATTAAGAAGAGACCGAAACAATGGTCCTGGCCGAGAAAATCCCCGAACCCCGGCCCCCCCTATCACTAACGGACCGACGTCAACCGTCCACTCTGCAACGGTCCAAACGGAGGGTGGTGCATAGGACATCGTAACCCGAGAGCGGATGACACAGCGAGAGAATTCTTTTAATCAAGCCTGAAAATTCGCTCTCGAGGGGAGTCGAACCCAGGACTTGGAGGTGCTACTCGGAAGCCCTTGACCACTAGGCTAGAGGCCCTTTCGCATTGATAGTAGTATTTTGTCTTGTTCCACTCGGCTGAACATTTATTTCTACACTATCTCAGGAATCTGTGGACAATTTATTTCCAATGCTCTATGTTGTTCAGGATTATGTAATAAAGAGCATATTGAATGGCACATTCATTTAAGTTCAAAACTATAGGAGCAATTTTCACTAAAACATTCAGCCTCCATTAGATGCCTTGATTTGTGAATGCTGTTCCTGACGTTTTTTTGTCACTTGTGTATCAGTAGATAGTCATGTAGCTACTACCGAAAATATTCATCCAACAGTGACAAACTTATTTATTTGCAGGTTGCGGACAAATTTATGAGCTTTATTGCTGGCCATAAGCCAGAGAAATGTAAACTTATTGTTTCTTCACATAATTATGAATATACTCCATCGTGTGAGGAAATTACAAATCTTGTCGCTAGTATACAAGCAGTTGGAGCTGATATAGTGAAAGTTGCAACAACCGCCAAGGACATTGTCGATGTATCACGGATGTTCCAAGTGATGGTACACTGCCAAGTAAGTGTTTTCCTGAGCGAAATGCTTTTCGTTCTTCACCCGTCGCCCACAAGAACCTACCCACACTTGATTTGTCATGCATCTTCACATTATCACGCCCATTTTTACTGACACCATTTAGGATGATCAAACTTATTAGGAATACATCCATCACTGTGGTTCAATATTATTCTGTTGAGTTTCTCTAGAACCAATGTTGCTAGGTGGGCTGTGGAAGAGTTAGCAAGCTTGAACAGTTGATTAACCATTACTCTAAGCCTTGCAAACCAAAGGTAGTGAAATGACTAACATTCATCAAAATGATTTTTTATGACAATCAATCTATTAGACTTCTATTAGCTATAACTTGGATCTACAACCGTATTTTCCTAGACAGCTCTAGCACTATGATTTCTCGACTACTATTCCAACATATGTTTGCATGCACCAGAGTGGTCAGAATATTGTAGCAGTTTATTTAGCACTTACTATTCACATAAACTGGTGGGTCCCAATGTGGAATTACCGAAGCTGGGCCTGGGCCAGCTCATAGATGTTGATGTAGATTGTAGACTTTGAACTCCATCTCTCTCTCTTTTTGCTTTGAAATGTCCTGCCCAACTTGGATATGAAATAAATCAAAATTGTATGTTTTGGTGCAATAGAAAGCAAATAACCTTGCACTGGCCTGCTTTGTTCAGAAAATGCCAGAATTGTAGTAGTTCCGAATTAATACTGAATTATTGTACTCCATAATCTGTTCAGCGTGTCTTCTTGCCATTAAGAACTCAGATTCAGTCTAACAATGATGCCAATGTTGCTTAGATTGAGTTGAAATGCTGCATTGCTGCTGTCGTAGTTTTCCACAGCTAAGTATCGACCTTTCACCTTTGCAAATTGCAAGTTGACCGGTGCAATTATAATTCACTTTGGCTTTGTTCTAAGTCAAACTTCTCTAACTTTGAACAAGTTTCTAGAGAAATGTATTAGAATCCATGAGTTCACTAAATGCAAAACATATTTATGGAGAATCTAATTAAACTAATCTGATGTCGTAAATGTTGATGCATTTTCTATAAACTTGGTCAAAGATACAGAAGTTTGACTTAAGCCAAACCAAAGTCAAAGCCAAAGCCAAAGTGAACTATAATTTGAAATGGAGGGAGTAGGTCTTAATCGTTTTCTAAAGATGTATGTGAGGTGTTGATTTTTAATTATCTTATTATCTGCACTGGCTCAAAGTTAAAACTTCAATGTTGTGGTGTGAATCTGTAACCATGAGTTGGTAAGATTGTAATAATTCTAATTGTAACTGAACCTTGTGCAGAAACATTTTTTCAAGAGAACCTCTTTCTTATTAAACTGTTCTTTTTTTATCCCGAAAAAAAGAAACTCTTTTGCCTTACCAAATTTGTTTGGCAACAGTTTAGCAATTCATATGATTGTACTAAGCCTCGTGAACTGTCTATATACAGTACATGGTGGCTTTGGTCTGAAGAAATCCTAGAGATAGAATTGGAAGCTAATAAGGAGATTACTACTCACCAATCCTGTCCTACCCTAATAGCTGGATCCTATTGGATCTCTACCATATACTCCCTCCATCCCAAAATATAGTTCTTTTTAGCCCTTTTTTTTCCGTCCACATTCGAATGGATGATAATGAATGTAGACATATGTAAACTATATTCATAAGTTAATTAATGAATGCATGTTTAGTCTAAAACGAAAAAACGAATTATATTTGAGACGGAGGGAGTAACATTTAATCTTAACTATACTTCTATGATTTAGAGAGTTATTTTTTCTCATGCCATATTGGATTCAAACTTCCATTTGACTGACAAGTAAAAATGACAGGTGCCTATGATTGGACTCGTAATGAGTGAAAAAGGTCTAATGTCAAGAGTGTTAGCGCCCAAGTTTGGTGGATATCTTACATTTGGGATACTGAATGCTACAAAGACATCAGCTTCTGGACAACCAACAGTTGAGGACTTACTGGACATTTACAACATAAAGTGTATTGGGCCTGATACAAAGATTCTTGGTCTTATAGCCAACCCAGTAAAACAGAGCAAGAGCCCAATTTTACACAATAAATGTCTTCAGTCCATTGGATATAATGCTGTTTATCTTCCACTTCTTGGAGATAATCTTGCTAGTTTTCTGGAGACATACTCATCTCCTGACTTTTCAGGATTTAGGTACTAAATCTTGTTCTGCAAATTTGTAGTATTACATTTGTTTATGAGTTGGGGTATCACTTGAAACTTGGGAGTGGAAACAGTAATTTGGATGGACTAGATTTAAGTGGACTTGAGGACCATATGCATGAACTTTATTAGCAGCTTCTCATAGATCATGAATGCATATTGATGGATCCATAACCTAATGTTTCTTAGATTGGAATCAGAATTTTCCAATCCCATCAGTTTGCATGGTAGCACGGAGCTATATGTTTCTTCTGTAATTTTTGCTGATATTTTTTCTTTTTTATTTCAAGTTCAGACATTCATGGCATACATAATACACTCATATCATTTGACAAAAATAGCTTAAATATTTATACACATATATATACACATATACATATATATATTATTCAGGAGTAACCAAAATACACATTACTTTAGGAGCTGAGTTAACATGGATGGTCCCTGGACGAGCTAACTTGGCTTTACTTTATCATTCTCTAACAAGTCATTTTCATATGCATGTTTTGATGATATTTAAAAAAAAAGTTTCCTCAGTGCACTCTATGATTTTATGTCGCAGTTGCTCACTTCCTTTCAAAGTAGATGCTGTACAGTGTTGTGATGAACATGATCCAGTTGCTAAGGTAATTGGGTGCAGCACACAATTTTTAAATGCTTATGTTATTTGTGACATATCATTCTCGATTTGTTTGAATGCTATTTTTGTTCATTGAATGTGCAGTCAATAGGAGCCATAAACACTATAATTAGAAGACCAGATGGCAAATTAGTGGGGTACAATACGGACTACATTGGAGCTATATCTGCTATTGAGGATGGCATTGGAGGTTTCTTTAACAATTCCTATTCTCTTTCGACAGTCATGTGCCATGGAAAAGATATCAGACGCTTTATGTTTCACAGGTCCAGGGTCAAAGGATGCTGTCATCTCACCATTGGCTGGTAGGCTTATTGTTGTTGTAGGAGCTGGAGGTGCTGGTAAGGCAATTGCTTATGGGGCAAAGGAGAAGGGTGCGAGGGTAGTTATAGCAAATCGCACCTATGGTAAGATCTCTATTTCTACAATACATGATGTTTAAGATTGTATAGCTAGTACAAATTTACTATCCTGCACATCCATCGTTAGATCTAAAATTGGGAAGGATGTGAGTTGTACTGGTGAAACATAACTACATGCATTCTCCTAACCTACAAAAGTATGCATCTACTATACGAACATATTGTTTTCCATATTATTTTGGTTATCTGTCATGAGGTTGTCAATCCTAAAGGTAATAAAAACGAACATCACTGTGACAGTCTGTATGTTTTTTGTTTTTATGTCTAGATCTTGTTTCCTCTCATGTCTTACAGAACAGTTAGTTTTGTTCTACATAGCGATGTTGTTTTGCCATCAATTGTTTCTCAAGAGTCTTGGTGGCATTTGGCTCGTGTTCTAGCAAGAAATGAGAATCTATGACAGTTGGGTGCAGTGGTGTTTGAAAACAATACAGCAGAATCATTTCTTGTTTTTACACAGTGAAAGAGAAATGAGTGGGACATGGTTTCGCACAAGAATCATCTACACCCTCTTACCTCCCCTTTTCTTTGCATCTGCTGCCTCCAGTCAAGAAAAATTGATGTTCAGAGTTCAGACCTGGGTAAAACTGTTTTACTGGTCTGAAATACCATTTTTTGTTGATTGGAAGTAGTAATTACCTGCTTCTGCCATTGGGGCTGAGGCCAAATGTCTGTTTTGTTGCCTCTGTGATGCCTATAACCTCTTGTCGTCCCTGTTGTGGCGCTAGACCAGATCTGACCGGATCTCACTGCCTCTCTTGGTTTAACCCATTTTTCTGTTTCCTATGGGCTAGCGCTGCTTCCATCAGCAGAGGCAAGCTCCACCAGAGTAGCAATGCTGGCTCTGGTTTTATTTTATTTTCCATGTGTGTGTGTGTGTGTGTGTGGAAGGGAGAAGAAACGATGTATAACATACAGGTGGGCCTGGTATGGTGCTTCTTGTTAAGGCCCATAAGGCCCATATATTATTGTCTGCCTATATATATGCTACAGTACCCGAGGGGGCTATCATCTCATCTAATCAAGGTTAGTGACATGGTAACAGAGCAGGTCACGATTAGGGTTTCCTAGATTTTTTTTCAGCTCCCGGCCGCCGTCGCGGTCTTCCTCCGCCGCCATCGCGGCCCTCCATCCATCTTCCTCTCGCCTGCGGGCTCATCTGCGCCGCCATCGTCCCGATCCGCGGCCGTCCTCGCGGATCCCGGCTGCTGTCCGTCTGCCGTCGCGGATCTTGCTCATTCCTGGCCGCCGCTGTGCCTCAGCCGCGCAGTTCCCGACCACTGCTCGTCCGCCGTCGCGGATCCCGTCTCGATCCCCGACCACTGCTCGTCCGCCGTCGCGGATCCCATCCCGATCCGCGACCGTCCTCGCGGATTCCGGCTGCTGTCCGTCCGCCGTCGCGGATCTTGCTCCTACCTAGCCGCCGGTGTGCCTCAGCCGCGGGCGGATCTGCCCCAGTCACTGTCCGCCGCGCCTGCTGCGCCAGGCCGCGCTGCCGCGGGCGGATCTGTCCGCCGTGCCTGCTGCGTCAGGCCGCGCCCGCCAGTGCTGCGCCCGGCTCTGTCTTCCATCTGCGCCCGGCTCTGTCTTCCATCCCCGCCAGTGCTGCGCCCGGCTGCCGTCCTCAGCCATCATCCCCGACAGTGCTGCGCCTGGCTGCCGTCTGCGGTCCTCAGCCATCGTCCCCGGCAGTGCTGCGCCCGGCTGCCGTCTGCCTGCTGCACGACGCAAAAGTGCTGCGCCCGGCTGCCGTCTGCCTGCTGCACGACGCAAACAATTTGCGGATTCGGATCTGCGTCACCGTCTACTGCGCCCTGCCTCATCGCCATCTGCGTCGTGCGCCGGTGGCTGCCATTGTGGGCAGACTGTCCAACTCGGCTTCCGCGACCAGGACCTTCGTCAACTCGTCCAACCCGGGCTGCTGTCAGCTGCGGTTCCTCTGGTTTGCTTGGTTTCCGGTCTCCTGTTCTTCCTGTTTTTCATTGAATTCAATATGACGACAAATGCTATTGTGGTCAACATCACTCTGGATGGACAAAATTATCCGGAGTGGGCTTTCTGTGTTGAGACTGCACTCAGAGGACATGGATTACTCTTTCATTTGACTGATGCGGCACCCATACTTGCGGATGATCGTCGCAATGCTGCTGATATCAAAACATGGCAGCTTAATGATGGTAAAGTGATGGCTGCTATGGTGAACAGTGTCAAACCGTCTATGATTATGAGTTTGTCTAAATTTAAAACTGCTAAAGCCATCTGGTCTCATTTGAAGGAGCGTTTTGTTCAGGACAGTGGTGCTCTATTACACACTGTCATGCAGCAGACACATGTTATTGAGCAAAATGATATGAGCATTGATGAGTACTACTCAGCCTTTGATCGTCTGATGAGTGCTTTGACATCTATGGTGCCAGCTTGTACTGCTGATCCGTGTCCAGCTCATAAGTTTATTGAGAAGTTCTTCACTTACAGATTTGTTATGGGCGTTCGGGCCGAGTTTGATTCTCTTCGTGCTCGTTTACTTCAGGGTTCTGACACTCTCACAATGGCTAAGGCGTTGTCTGATTTACTTGCTAAAGAGACTCGTCTTAATTCTCTGTCCTCTACTGGTGGTAATCCTCACAGTGTGTTGGCTGCTGCCCAGAAACCTAAGAATATTTTTAAGCCTTGTGATCATTGTGGCAAGACCAATCATCGATCTGAGCTTTGCTTTGTCAAGTTCCCTGATAAGTTGACTGATTTCCGTGCACGACGTCCTGCTCGTGGTCGTGATCCAGGACCATCTAATAGAGGCTCAGTTGCTGTTGCTGCCACTTCGTCCGCCTGTACTTCAGAGTCGGCCTGGGTACTTGATTCAGGCGCTTCCTTTCATGTCACATTTGATCAGTCAAAGTTGGCATCTACTACACCTGTTACAGATGGTGCTTCAGTGCAGACAGCTGATGGTACTGTATGCCACATTACTCATAAGGGTTCTCTTTCAGATCCACACTTTACAGTACCTAATATTTTCTTTGTTCCTGAGCTATCTATGGACCATCTTTCAGTAGGCCAAATTACGGATCATAATTGCTTTGTCGGATTTGATAACTCATCTTGTTTTGTACAGGACCTTCGCACAGGGGAAGTGATTGGGACTGGCCGTCGCCGTAGAGCTGCTCCTCGCCTCTACATCTTGGACTCTTTGCGACTTCCTTCCTTGGCTACATCTCCAGCGCATGTGCTTTCAGCTACTCTTGCTTCTGTTGTGTCTTTTGCCCAGTGGCATCACCGTCTAGGTCATTTATGTGGATCTAGATTGTCTACTCTAATAAAGTCAGGTTGCTTAGGTCATACTTCGGTTGAGTCTGATTTTCATTGTAAGGGTTGTCATCTTGGAAAACAAATACAACTTCCATATTTTACTAGTGATTCTCATTCTGTTGAACCCTTTGATTTGGTTCACTCTGATATTTGGGGTCCTGCTCCTTTTGTGTCAAAAGGTGGATATAAATACTATGTCATTTTTATTGATGATCATTCTCGCTACACTTGGATTTATTTTATGAAACGCCGGTCTGAGCTCATTTCTATTTATAAAACCTTTGCTCGTATGATTCACACTCAATTTTCCACTCACATTAAAACCTTTCGTTCTGATTCTGGTGGTGAATATTTATCTGATAATTTCCGCCAGTTTTTGACTTCAGAGGGTACTCTTGCTCAGCTTTCTTGCCCCGGTGCTCATGCACAGAACGGTGTGGCTGAACGCAAACATCGTCACATTATAGAAACTGCTCGCACTTTGTTGATATCTTCTTTTGTCCCTTCACATTTTTGGGGTGAAGCAGTTTCTACTGCGGTTTACCTCATCAATAGACAACCGTCATCCAAACTCTCTGGCAAAACACCTGGTGAAGTTCTTTTCGGAACTCCTCCACGTTATGACCACCTTCGAGTTTTTGGATGTACGTGTTATGTACTATTATCACCTCGTGAACGTACTAAATTGACTGCTCAATCTGTTGAATGTGTTTTTCTTGGATACAGCCCTGAACATAAAGGCTATCGATGTTATGATTCATCTTCTCGTCGCATGCGTATTTCTCGAGATGTGAGCTTCAATGAAAATCGTCCCTTCTTTTACAATTCTTCCACTCATTCTTCTTTTTATTCCACAGAGTCTACCTCCTTCATGAGCCTTCCTCCCATTTCTGAAACTTCATCAGTATCACCACCTACTGTTTCTACCCCAGATGTCCTTATTCCCATCACACCACCTTCCACTTCCACACCATCTCAATCTTACTCTTCCAAACCACCTGTCACTCAGACTTACATTCGTCGTCCTCGCTCTACTCCCACGGCCAGTCCTGATGACGACCCTGTTGCTGATACTTGTACTAACCATGATGACTCTCCTGTTGTTTTTAATCAGGGGTATCATCTTCGTGACCGTGGCACTATTGCAGCTCCAGAACGTTATGAGTTTTCCCGTGCTGGTGCAGTCATTACTGAACCATCATCTTATAAAGAGGCTTCTGGTATACCTGAGTGGCAGCTTGCTATGACTGATGAATTAAATGCCCTTCATCGCACATGTACATGGGATGTTGTTCCGTTACCTGCTGGTGTTGTACCTATCACGTGCAAATGGGTCTTCAAGGTTAAAACCAAATCTGATGGGTCTATTGAGCGATATAAAGCTCGTCTTGTGGCCAGAGGTTTTCAACAGACACAGGGTATTGACTATGATGAGACTTTTGCACCTGTGGCCCATCTGACTACTGTCCGAGCTTTACTTGCTGTTGCAACCACCTCTTCTTGGACTATCTCTCAGATGGATGTCAAAAATGCTTTTCTTCATGGTGATTTACATGAGGAAGTCTATATGCATCCACCTCCTGGGATAGAGGTTCCATCAGGGCATGTATGTCGTCTCCGTCGAGCCTTGTATGGTCTCAAACAAGCTCCTCGTGCTTGGTTTGAGAGATTTGTTTCTGTCATCAAGGCTTGTGGTTTCTATTCTAGTGATCATGATCCTGCATTGTTCATTCATGTTTCTTCACGAGGACGCACGTTGCTATTACTATATGTTGATGACATGTTGATTACAGGCAATGATCCAGACCATATTGCTCATGTGAAGGCGTCTCTGAGTAAGGAATTTCAAATGTCTGACTTGGGGGCACTCAATTATTTCTTGGGCATTGAGGTTTTGCAGACTAAAAAGGGTATTTATCTTTCTCAGGCCAAGTACATACAAGACCTTCTTGATCGTTCTGGTCTTAGTGATACTCGCACTGTTGCCACACCTATGGATCTTCACTTATCTCTTCGTCCGACTGATGGGACACCTTTGGAGGATCCATCTCGATATAGACATCTTGTTGGCAGCTTGGTTTACCTTACTGTCACCAGGCCAGATATTGCTCATGCGGTTCAGATCTTGAGTCAGTTTGTCTCTGCTCCTACATCAGTTCATTATGGGCACTTACTTCGTGTGCTTAGATATTTACGGGGGACAAAAACACAATGTTTATTTTATGACTCAAATTCCCCACTTCAGCTTCATGCTTACTCTGATGCTACCTGGGCCAGTGATCCTACAGATCGTCGCTCCATCACTGGTTACTGTATTCTTCTTGGATCATCCCCTGTTGCTTGGAAATCCAAGAAGCAAGCTGCTGTATCTAGATCTAGTACTGAAGCAGAACTTCGAGCCCTGGCTACTAATACTGCTGAGATTATCTGGATTCGTTGGCTCTTGGCTGATTTAGGTGTTTCTTGTGACTCGCCTACACTTCTTCACTGTGACAATACTGGAGGTATACAAATTTGTCATGATCCAGTGAAGCGTGAACTCACAAAACACATTGGTGTTGATGTCTCATTCACTAGATCTCATTGTCATCAGAAGACCATTGATCTTCAATATGTGCCCTCAGAATTACAGCTGGCGGATTTCTTCACAAAAGCACAAACTAGGGCACAACATCAGTTTCATCTACTCAAACTCAATGCTTCAAATCCTCCACTTCCGCCTTGAGTTTGACAGGGGGTGTTAAGGCCCATAAGGCCCATATATTATTGTCTGCCTATATATATGCTACAGTACTCGAGGGGGCTATCATCTCATCTAATCAAGGTTAGTGACACTTCTATCATCAACTACGTGCATACCTTGAGGCTACACAGAAGCATATTACAGTAGTTTTTTTTGATGGAAAAAACAAGTCTAGGAAAATACTCCCTCCATCCCAATTTATAATTTTCTTGACTTTTTCAATCCTAACTTTGACCACCCGTCTTATTCAAAAATCTGTGAAAAAAATAAAATTCATTGCGGTTTTGTTTATTATCAAATATACTTTACATATGACTTAATTTCCTCCCCAATTTTTTGTGATTTTTTTGAATAAGACGAGTGGTCAAAGTTGAGGTTGAAAAAGGCAAACTAATTACATTTTGAAACAGAGGGAGTATGTGATTATGTGTTAGGAGAATGCAACCTTAACCCTAATGTGGGTTGGGAATATATTGATATAGCTGAGTATATGGGCCAATGCCAATTACAGGAGAGAAGTACACAGTTACACTAACATCCCCGTAGTCACAACTCTATCCTGTACAAATGTTGAGACTGGATCGAAACATGGTGAAAACTGTAGAAGGAAGCCCCTTGGTGAGATATCGGCGAATTGCGAAGTGGTCGAGACACGGAGAACGCGAACATCTCTGACAGCGACACGCTCGCGGACGAAGTGGAGGTTGATCTCCATCTGCTTCATGTGTTGTTGCTGCACGGGATTGGTGGAGAGGTAGACCGCACTGATGTTGTCGCAATAGATGAGGGTGGCACCTACGAGGGGGCTGTGCAACTCATGAAGAAGCTAACCGAGCTAGGAATCCTTGGCCACACCATTGGTCACTGTTAAGGCCCATTAGGCCCAGGCCTACTGGCTATATATATTACCTACAGTCCTTAGGGACTAATCATCCATTATCAATCCTAAGGTTAGTAACATGGTATAGAGCAGGTTACGAAACCCTATTTTTTTTGTCGCCGTCGCGGCTGTTTCCCGCCCAGCCGCTATCGCGGCTGTCCTCCCACCCAGCCGCCGTCGCGGCTCTTCCTCTTCCTCATCTAGCCGCCGCCGTCGCGGATCCGGTCGCCCCTGCGCTCTTGTCCGCCACAGAGGCTGCTCTGCTCCGACGCGACGTTGTGGATCTGGCCGCTGTGCGCTACTGCCGCGCGCTCCTCTGCGCTCCTCCGCCGTGCGTTCCTGTGCGCTCCTCTACCGCGCGCGAGGAGCTGCTCGCCTGCGGATCACGGATCTGCCGTGCGCTCCTGTGCACTCCTCTGCCGCGCGTGAGGACTCCTGTGCGCTCCTCTGTCGCGCGCGAGGAGCTGCTCGCCTGCGGATCGCGGTGCGCGGCTCTACCCTGTGCTTCTGCGCGCGAGGCACAGCGTGCTCCCTGTGCTCCTGCGCGCGTTCCTGCTGTCCCTGCGCCCCTGCGCAGATCTGCTTTGCTTCTGCAACAACAGGGACGCCGTCTGCCTGCTGTCCTCTGCACCAACGCAGTCACCTCGCCTAGATCCGTTTCGGCGACGTGGTCCTCTCCGATCAGTCAAGAAATCGCCTGCCACTTGTGCTGATCTGCTTGGAGTCAGTCTACCCGCTAGAAATTTTGGTACTCTCTGAGTGTTCTCTTGCTCTTCAATATGTCGACCAATGCTATTGTTGTCAATATTGTGCTTGATGGTCAGAATTATCCCGAATGGGCCTTCTGTGTTCAGACTGCATTAAGAGGTCATGGTTTACTATTTCATTTGGCTGAAGATTCACCAGTCCTGGCAGCCGATAGAAGCAATGCTGCTGCAATCAAGACTTGGCAGATCAATGATGGCAAGGTAATGGCTGCTATGGTCAATAGCACTAAACCAACTATGATTATGAGTCTGTCTAAATTCACCACTGCTAAGGCTATCTGGTCACATCTGAAGGACCGGTTTGTTCAGGACAGCGGTGCTCTTTTATATACCCTTATGCAACAGACTCATGTCATTGAGCAACATGATATGTCTATTGATGAATACTATTCAGCCTTTGATCGTCTTATGAGTGCATTGACCTCCATGGTGCCTGCTTGTACCGCTATGCCTTGTCCAGCCCACAAGTTCATTGAAAAGTTCTTTACCTACAGATTTGTTATGGGAGTTCGACCTGAATTTGATTCCCTTCGTGCAAGGCTGCTTCACAGTTCGGATACTCTCACCATGGCTCAGACATTGTCCGAATTGCTTGCTGAAGAGACTCATCTGAAGTCTATGTCCTCTATTACTGGTCTGAGTTCTCACAGTGTGTTGGCTGCTGCTCAGAGGTCTAAAAGCAACTCCTTTCAGCCTTGTGAACACTGCAAAAAGACCACTCATCGGTCTGGGAACTGCTTTGCCAAGTTTCCAGAGAAGCTTGCCAATTTTCGTGTCCGTCGTGCTACTCGTGGTTGTGGTACAGGACCATCTCCTAGAGGCTCAGTTGCGGTTGCTGCTACTTCATCTGCTGGTGCTTTGTCATCATCCTGGGTTCTTGATTCTGGAGCTTCTTTTCATGTGACATCTGATCAGTCACGGCTGACGTCTACTACACCTGTCACCGAGGGCACTTCTGTTCAGACTGTTGATGGTACATTATGTCATGTCACCCATAAGGGTTCTCTTTCTGATCCAACTTTTACTGTCCCAAATATATTTTTTGTACCTCAGTTATCCATGGATCTACTATCAGTTGGTCAAATTACCGATCATAATTGTTTTGTTGGATTTGATGACTCATCTTGTTTTGTACAGGATCACAAAACAGGGGATGTGATTGGGACTGGCCGTCGCCGTAAATCTTCACCTCGCCTCTACATCTTGGACACTTTGCGTCTTCCTTCATCTCCTACCACTACACCTCATGTGCTCGCTGCTTCGGGCCCCACGACGTCATTCGCCTAGTGGCATCATCGTCTGGGTCACTTATGTGGATCCCATCTGTCTACTCTAATAAAGTCAGGATGTTTAGGCTCTACTCATGTTGAGTCTAGTTTTCATTGTAAAGGTTGTCATCTTGGAAAACAAATACAACTTCCATATTTTACTAGTAATTCCCATTCTGCTAAACCTTTTGATCTAATTCACTCTGATGTTTGGGGTCTAGCTCCGTTTGTTTCTAAAGGTGGTCATAAATATTATGTCATTTTTATTGATGACCATTCTCGTTATACTTGGATTTACTTCATGAAACGCCGCTCGGAATTGCCTTCTATTTACAAGTCCTTCACTCGCATGGTTCACACCCAGTTTTCTGCTACTATTAAAATTTTTCGTTTAGATTCTGGTGGTGAATTCCTATCTGATAATTTTCGCCAGATATTGACCATAGAGGGTACTCTAGCTTAACTTTCTTGTCCTGGTGCTCATGTCCAAAATGGCGTTGCTGAACGCAAACACCGTCATATTATTGAGAGTGCTCGTACTCTTTTGATATCTTCTTTTGTACCTTCACACTTTTGGAGTGAAGCTGTTTCCACTGCCGTGTATATTATTAAATAGACAACCTTCATCCAAACTTTCTGGTAAATCACCGGGTGAAGTTCTTTTTGGGACTTCTCCACGATATGATCATCTTCGTGTGTTTGGATGTATATGTTATGTCTTGTTACCACCACGTGAGCGGACTAAATTGACTGCTCAATCTGTAGAATCTGTATTCCTTGGATACAGTCCTGAACACAAAGGCTATTGTTGTTATGATCTATCTACTCGTCGTATTCGGAATTCTAGAGATGTGAGTTTCAATGAAAATCACCCCTTCTTTCACAACCAGTCTACTCACTCCACATATTATCCCACAGAATCTGATAGAATAAGTCATGTGGTCTTCGTGTGGAGGACAGTCCGCACAACATCTCTGCTGTCTGCACAGCATCTCTGCTGTAGGACAGCAGCAACACAGCAGTTTTTGACTGCAAGGACTGCGGCAGACAGCACAGCAGCAGTCTTTTGACTGCAAGGACAGCGTGCTGTAGCCTGCAGACATCTCCTTTTTTCATTTTCAGCTTTTGGAGGACAGCAGCTTGCTGCAGTTTTTTTCTTTTGACTAGAGTACAACAGCACCTAGTGGTTTGTGCAGTTTGTAGGACAGCATATTCGCAACTCTAGGAAGCATATGCTGCAGCCCCTTGGGCTATAAATATGTATCCCAACCCTTAGACGGGTATGACATTGTGTAGTGTTTGAGGAAATAAACAGAAAATTGCCCCAACTCATAGTGTCATCATCTTGATGAGAGTTAGAGGCCCTCTACTTACAATTGGTATTAGAACCAAACTATCCTGCAGCCTAAACATCTCTTGCTCATCTCCTTTCCACACCTCTCCCCACACTCAGTCGGCAGCAAGAGCTCCAACTGTTCCTCTCCTGCTCAGACGAGCAGCCTTTCGTCTAAGACAGCCTCTTCCACACGCAGCGACCCCTCACTAGCCCACCATGTCCCTACGCTCGGTCACTTCGAGTGCGCGGCGCCAGCAAGAGGCCGAGGTCGCCGCGGCACAAGAACGCGAGCGAGCAGCAGCAGCGGCTGCAACGACAGCGGCGAGGGCAGCACGGTTGGCGGCGGCGGAACTGGCAGCAGCGAGAGCGGAAGTAGAAGCAGCAGAGGCGGCGGATGCTGCACGTGCGGCGGCAGCAGAGCTCGAGGTTCTGCGCGGCAGTAGAGCTGGCAGCTCTGCTTCTGTCGACGATAACACCGACGAAGAGCTCAGGCTGGCGAGGGAAGTAGCGCGAGAGCAGGCGGCACAGTGGGCACCCGTGCATCCCCATGGGGGCACGCGTGGCGGTAGCCCAGATAGGCGTCGACGCGCTGACGGCGCTCTAGGCGAGGGCGCACGCAACGGCAGCCCAGACGGGCGTAGACGCGTCGGCGGTGCTCCCGGCGGCGACGACCGAGTCGACGGAGATCGCGGCCTCTACAGGCGGCGCGACTCTCCCTCCCCGGATCGGTACCATGGTCGCCGCATGGCCCAGGCCATTGTCAGGGACATTGGTCCCGGCGGTGGGTGGCCTACCCTCACCAAGACCAACTACGTCGAGTGGGCCGCGGTGTTGAGGGTACGTCTCCAGGTTCGCCATATGTGGGAAGCAGTTCGGTACGGTGACGTCGACTACCACGAGGATCGGCGGGCGCTGGATGCCCTCATTGCTGCAGTCCCGCCCGAGATGCAGTTTTCGCTTTCCCAGAAGTGGACTGCCAAAGAGGCCTAGGACACCATTGCTGCGACCCGCATCGGCAGCGACCGTGCCCGCAAGACCACACTGCAGGCACTTCGCAAGGAGTGGGAGAACCTGGCCTTCAAGCCAGGTGAGGATGTTGATGACTTTACTCTCCGCCTCAACACTCTGTTGCAGAAGATGGTGCAGTTCGGCGACGACACCTACGATGAGGAGAGAGTTGTTGAGAAGCTCTTCCGTTGCATCCCCGAGAAGTACAAGCAGATTGCTCGCTTGATTGAGTCTCTGCTAGACCTCTCCACGATGACAATCGAAGAGGCGATAGGTCGTCTCAAGGTGGTCGACGGCGACGAACCACAGGTTCCCTCTGGGCCTATCACTATCGGCGGGAACCTACATCTCACTCGGGAGCAATGGGGGCCTGCCAGGGTGACAAGAAGAAGGGGGAGTCCTCCTCGACATGAGGCCGCAAACGCGGCAAGCCACGCAAGGCGCGTGGAGGCGCCCAGGCCGGGGCGCGAGGACATGCTGAGGGTGGTGCCCGTGGAGGTGCCCAAGGCGGCGCCATCGGCAACAAGAAGTCGGCACGAGACGACTGGCTGTCACAACTGCGGCAAGCTTGGCCACTGGGCCAGGGACTGTCGACAGCCATGATGTGGCCAGGCCAACGTCACACAGGCGGAGGCGGAGGAGGAGGCCCTGCTCCTGGCACATGCAAGCATCGAGCCATCTCCAGCGGCACCGGCCGCAGCGGCACTCTACCTTGATGAGTCGAAAGCACGCGCTTTCCTCGGCGACGGCTCCAGCAAAGACATGATTGAAGGATGGTGCCACGACATCGGCGCCACTCATCACATGACCGGTCGACGGGAGTTCTTCACCGAGCTTGACTCTAGCGTCCGAGGCTATGTCAAGTTTGGGGACGCCTCCGGCGTAGAGATCAAGGGTGCCGGCTCAGTCGTCTTCACCGCCGCGTCTGGTGAGCACAGGCCGCTCACCGGAGTCTACTACATCCCCATGTTGAGGAACTCTATCATCAGCTTGGGACACCTGGATGAGAACGGTTCGCGCGTGGAGGTCGAGCACGGAGTCATGAGGATCTGGGATCCCTCTCGTCGCCTTCTTGCCAAGGTACGCAGGAGTCTAAATCGGCTATATATCCTCAACGTGAAGGTGGCACAACCTTGCTGCCTTGCTGCTCGTCGAGACGACGGGGCATGGCAGTGGCACGAGCATTTCGGGCACCTTAACTTCGAGGCCCTGAAGCGGCTCAGTGCCAAGGAGATGGTACGAGGCCTGCCGTGCCTTGACCATGTGGAGCAATTCTGCGATGTCTGCGTGTTGACAAAGCAGAGACGGCTCCCCTTTCCCCAGGAGTCGATCTTCCGAGCCAAGGAGAGGCTCGAGCTCGTGCATGGGGACTTGTGTGGCCCGGTGACACCAGCCACACCAGGAGGACGACGCTACTTCTTGCTGCTCAGTCGATGATCTCTCCCGCTACATGTGGGTGATGATCCTTAGCAGCAAGGGAGAGGCTGCGAACGCCATCAGGCGTGTGCAGGTCGCTGCAGGAGGCGAAGTGTGGTCGCAAGCTGCGCGTGCTGCGCACCGACAACGGCGACGAATTCACGGCGGCTGAGTTCGCGTCGTACTGCGCGGATGAGGGCGTTCAGCGCCACTACTCCGCGCCGTACAACCCGCAACAGAACGGCGTCGTCGAGCGGCATAACCAGACGGTTGTGGGGATGGCTCGGGCTCTCCTCAAACAGAGGGGAATGCCGACTGTCTTCTGGGGAGAGGCGGTGGTGACAGCGGTTTACATCCTCAGCCGCTCGCCCACCAAGGCTCTCAACGGGATGACACCTTACGAGGCTTGGCATGGGCGCAAGCCGGCGGTCTCTCACCTACGGGTCTTCGGCTGCCTCGCGTTCACCAAGGAGCTTGGCCACATCAGCAAGCTCGACGATAGGAGCACCCCGGGGGTGTTCATTGGCTACGCGGAGGGCTCGAAGGCCTACCGCATCCTTGACCCAGGAACACAGCGTGTGCGCACGGCGCGTGACGTAGTGTTCGACGAAGGGCGAGGATGGGCGTGGGACAAGGCGGTGGACGACGACACGACTCCGACATACGACGACTTCACCATCGAGTACGTCCACTTTGAGGGAGCTGGGGGAGTAGGCAACTCTTCTCCGAGCAGGTCTACCCCAGCCCCCAAGTCTCCATCGACTCCAGCGCCACGCTCTCCAGCTCCGGCTACAACGAGCTCTTCACCACCACGCACTCCAGCCACGACTCCGGCTACAGCGAGCTCTTCGCCGCCACGTACTCCAGCACCGATGGTACCTTCTCCGGGAACGTCCTCTCCGACACCAGCTTGTGTCGAGCACGACGCAGTGGAGCTCGTGACCCCGCTCTCCCACGACGAGGACCGCGTCGACGCGTGCTACGACGGTGAGCCGTTGCGGTATCGAAGGGTGGAGGGCCTTCTCATCGACCCGTCAGTGCCGGGCCCGGCGTCTCGCATTCTGGCAGGAGAGTTGCATCTTGCATGCGACGATGGTGAGCCTCGGTCTTTCGCGGAGGCCGAGAAACATGCGGCTTGGCGTGCCGCGATGCAGTCGGAGATGGACGCGGTTGAGACGAACCGCACTTGGGAGCTCGCTGATCTCCCTCATGGTCATCGCGCGATCACCCTTAAGTGGGTGTTAAAACTGAAGAGGGATGAAGCCGGCGCCATCGTCAAGCATAAGGCTCGCTTGGTGGCACGCGGTTTCTTGCAGCAGGAGGGGATCGACTTCGACGATGCCTTCGCCCTGTGGCACGGATGGAATCCGTGCGACTCCTCGCGTTGGCAGCCTAGGAGGGCTGGCATGTTCATCACATGGATGTCAAGTCGGCGTTTCTTAACGGCGACTTAAAGGAGGAGGTCTATGTACACCAGCCACCAGGTTTTGCGATCCCTGGCAAGGAAGGAAAGGTGTTGCGCCTGCGCAAGGCCCTCTACGGCTTGCGACAGGCACCAAGGGCGTGGAATGCCAAGCTGGATTCCACGCTCAAGAGGATGGGCTTCATGCCAAGTCCGCACGAGGCGGCCATCTATCAGCAGGGCAATGGAGAAAATGCCGTGCCAGTGGGTGTCTACGTCGACGACTTGGTGATCACCGGCCTAAGGATGCAGAGGTGGCAGCGTTCAAGGAAGAGATGAAGGCCACCTTCCAAATGAGTGACCTGGGGCACCTCTCCTTCTACCTGGGGATTGAGGTGCACCAGGGGGACTCCGGGATCACACTTCGCTAGACCGCCTACGCCAAGCGCATTGTTGAGCTGGCTGGGCTCACCGACTGCAACCCAGCTCTCACTCCGATGGAGGAGAGGCTGAAGCTGAGTCGCGACAGCACGACGGAGGAGGTGGACGCTACACAGTACCGGCGTCTTGTGGGGAGCCTTCGCTACCTCGTCCACACACGGCCTGACTTGGCATACTCCGTCGGCTACGTTAGTCGGTTTCTACAGCGACCGACGACGGAGCATGAGCAGGCTGTGAAGAGGATCATCCGCTATGTTGCGGGGACTCTCGACCACGGTCTCTACTACCCAAGGTGCCTTAGGGAGGCACACTTTGTCGGGTACAGCGACAGCGACCACGCTGGCGACATCGACACCAGCAAGAACACAAGCGGGATCCTCTTCTTCCTCGGCAAGTGCCCCATCAGCTGGCAGTCGGTCAAGCAGCAGGTGGTGGCCATGTCCAGCTGCGAGGCCGAGTACATAGCGGCCTCCACCGCTTCAACTCAGGCGCTCTGGCTTGCTCGCTTGCTCGGTGATCTCCTCGGGGAGACGTTGGAGCAGTGGAACTCCGGGTGGACAGCCAGTCCGCCCTGGCGTTGGCCAAGAACCCCGTGTTCCATGAACGGAGCAAGCACATCCGGGTGAGGTACCACTTCATCTGTGACTGTTTGACAGAAGGAAGCAACAAGACGCGCTACTATCAACACCAAGGATCAGCTTGCGGATCTGCTCACCAAGCCCCTTGGGAGGATCAAGTTCCTTGAGCTTTGTTCTAGGTCTGGAATGACTCAACTTTCCCACAAGGCGACACACAAGACTTAGGGGGAGAATGATGGAATAAGTCATGTGGTCTTCGTGCGGAGGACAGTCCGCACAGCATCTCTGCTGTAGGACAGCAGCAACACATCAGTTTTTGACAGCAAGGACTGCGGCAGACAGCACAACAACAGTCTTTTGACTGCAAAGATAGCGTGCTGCAGCCTGCATGCATCTCCTTTTTTCATTTTCAGCTTTTGGAGGACAGCAGCTTGCTGCAGTTTTTTTCTTTTGACTAGAGTACAACAGCACCTAGTGGTTAGTGCAGTTTGTAGGACAGCATATTCGCAACTCTAGGAAGCATATGCTGCAGCCCCTTGGGCTATAAATATGTATCCCAACCCTTATACGAGTATGACATTGTGTAGTGTTTGAGGAAATTAACAGAAAATTGCCCCAACTCATAGTGTCATCCTCTTGATAAGAGTTAGAGTCCCTCTACTTACAGAATTCACTTCTTTCATGTGTCTTCCTTCCATTCCTGCATCTGAACCATCATCTTCTACATCCACATCTGATGTTCTCATTCCCATAACACCACCTTCCACCACCACGTCATCCACCTCTTACTCTTCCAAACCACCTATCATCCAAACCTACATTCGTCGTTCCCGCTCTATTCCTACGGCTGGTCCTGATACTGATCCTGTACCTGATTCTTGTACTAACAATAATGAGTTTAATGATGTTTTTAATCAGGGATACCGTCTTCGTGACCGTGGTACCATTGAACCTCCAAATCGTTATGGTTTTCCACGGGCTGGTATGGCAATTGTTGAACCCACTACTTATCAGGAAGCTTCTGAGATTCTTGAGTGGCAACTAGCTATGATTGATGAATTGGCTGCTCTTGAACGCACTGGTACTTGGGATATTGTTCCTTTACCCTCGCATGCTGTTCCTATCACATGTAAATGGGTCTTCAAAGTTAAGACAAAATCAGATGGTTCCATTGAGAGGTATAAAGCTCGTCTTGTGGCCCGTGGTTTTCAATAGATTCAAGGACTTGATTATGATGAGACTTTTGCACCTGTTGCGCATATGACTACTGTTCGAACCTTGATTGTAGTTGCAGCCTCATCTTCTTGGACTATATCCCAGATGGATGTCAAGAATGCTTTTCTTAATGGCGATCTACAAGAAGTTTATATGCATCCTCCTCCAGGGGTTGATACTCCCTCAGGGCATGTTTGTCGTCTTCGTCGCGCATTGTATGGGCTGAAACAAGCTCATCGTGCTTGTTTGAGCGATTCATCTCTGTCATCACAACTGCTGGTTTTTCTTCTAGTGAACATGATCCTGCATTGTTTGTTCATGTCTCTCCAAAAGGTCGTACCTTACTACTATTATATGTGGATGATATGTTGATTACAGGTGACAACTCAGAACATATTTCTCATGTCAAGCAACATCTTAGTAAGAAATTTCAGATGTCTGATTTGGGATCGCTTAGCTATTTCTTGGGCATTGAAGTTCAGCAGACTCAAAAAGGCTGTTATCTGTCTCAGTCGAAATATATACAAGATCTTCTTGATCGCTCTGGACTTACTGATACACGCACTGTTGCAACACCGATGGATATTCATTTAAAACTTCGTCCGAAGGATGGGACCCCACTAGCAGATCCAACTCGGTATCGTCATATTGTGGGTAGTCTTGTTTATTTCACCATCACCAGACCTGATATTGCTCATGCTGTTCATATGTTGAGCCAATTTGTATCAATACCTACTTCAGTTCATTATGGTCATTTGCTTCGTGTGCTTCGATATTTACGTGGGACAAGATCCAGATGTTTACTCTATGCTTCAGATAGCCCACTTCAGCTTCATGCGTATTCAGATGCCACTTGGGCAAGTGATCCTGTTGACCGTTGTTCTACTACGGGTTACTGTATTCTCCTTGGGTCATCTCCCATTGCATGGAAATCCAAGAAGCAAGCGGCCATATCTCGTTCTAGTGCTGAAGCCGAACTTCGGGCACTTGCTACTACCACTGCTGAAATTATTTGGTTGCGTTGGCTCTTGACTGATCTTGGTGTCTCTTGTGACACTTCTACACCTCTGTTATGTGATAACTTGAGCGCTATACAGATTGCTCATGATCCAGTGAAGCATGGACTTACTAAACACATAGGTGTTGATGCATCCTTTACTCGATCCCATTGTCAGCAGAAGACTATTGATCTTCAATATGTGCCCTCAGAATATCAATTGGCAGATTTCTTCACTAAAGCACAAACAAGAGCACAACATCAGTTTTACTTGATCAAACTCAAAGCTTCAGATCCTCCATTTCCACCTTGAGTTTGAGGAGGGGTGTTAAGGCCCATTAGGCCCAGGCCTACTGGCTATATATATTACCTACAGTCCTTAGGGACTAATCATCCATTATCAATCCTAAGGTTAGTAACAGTCACAATGTGATACTCGGCCTCAGCGCTTGAGCATGAGACGACGAGCTGCTGCTTCGAGGACCAGGAGACGAGGTTGACGCCCCGGAACATGGCGTAGCCAGAGGTGGCCTGACGCGTGTCGGGGCAACCAACTCAATCAACATCAGTGTAGATTACCGGCTCAGAAGTCGGAGAGAGCCGAAGGAGGCCGTAGTCGAGGTTGCCATGAAGGTAGCGAAGAATCCGCTGGACGACGTTGAGGTGGGGCTTTCGCGGGGTGTGCCTGTGAACGCACACCTGCTGGACTGTGTAAGCGATGTCGCGCCTAGTGAAGGTGAGGTACTGGAGAGTCCTGGTGAGGCTCTAGTAGGACGTCACGTTGCCGACCGGGGTGTCGTCGTCATTGGAGATCTTCGATTGAGTGTCAACAGGCATGGAGCAGGACTTGTAGTCAGACATGCCAGTCTACTCTAGAATGACGATGGCGTAATGGCGCAGATGAAGGAAGAGGCCCTGGGGGCGGCGCTCCACGGTGACCTTGAGTAAGTGGTGGA